>CM041642.1:4755838-4946304 GCA_023333625.1 Bothriochloa decipiens
CGCGACAATCTTCTTCTTTTCACCTTTTGTTTTTCACATGCAAAGGAGCGAAAACGACTAGAAACCATGCAAGTGCTACGGCGATGCTCGTCAATGTTGTCAAGAATACCAAGCCGCGCCGCGCTGCGTCGATGGCAACGGCCATGCACGACACCGGCACGCCGCGGCATGCGCGCTCATACAAACAACGAAGAACAGCAAACGCTTCGGCAGAAGACAGACAGAGGAGTGAGTACGCGCGCTGAACGCAGATATGGATGTACCTTTCTCTTCCTTCTTCTTCCTGTCGCCTTTGCCGCCCCTGCCCTTGCCACGGCCGGCCTTGGGGGCCATTGGCTGAAGCTCGCCTCGCGTGTCAAAGCAGCGACGTACGACGACGGCCTTCGAGCGCGGTACGAATAGAGCGCCGGCAACCGGCGGCGCGAGGGTTTAAGCCGCCGCCGCAGTTTCGGCAGCAGCAGAGGAGGGAGGGAGGCGGAGCAGAGGAGAGGAGATTAGGCGAGCGAGAAGAGAAGAGACGGAATGAGGAGGGAGCGGGGCGCGCGAGGGAGGGAGAGGATATAGGATGTGCGGCCTGCGTGGGATCTCTCATCAGACCCACGGATTTCAGCGCCATCCTGGCCTCTCGTTCCGGCAAGCCGGTAGCGTCCGATGCCAGGGCCCACGTTGCCAGCCACCGCGACGACGAAGGACGGAGCCTCGACCCCTGCACTGATGGAGTGATGGTCTGACACTTTCTTGTGTCGTGGCCTCATCGACGGCTGAGGTTGGTTTGATCCCCTCGCATCGCATGTGCACAGCACAGTGCGTGTGTACAGTACAATTCCAAAACACACACCAACGGAAAGAGGCAGGAGACGTGACTATGTGAGCACGACATCTCGCGTCCGCGTCGAAGCATTAGTAATAGCAGCTGAAGCCGGGTGCTTGCGACGAACACGTACCAGTTGTACTGTACTGGAGCTGGAGCTGGACGACAGCTCGCTCCGCGACCAACTCGTGCACGTAAACGAGGTGGGCATGCAACAACTCGACTCGACGGACGGCCAGGGAGAGTCCCGGGGCAAGGACAAGACAAATTCGAGACGGAGGGACGCTACGCGAGAGGGCCGGACGGACGGCGGACGGGGGTAACGTGGGTGCCTGGCGCGAGCCTGGTGCGGCCAGATTGTTGGCTGCGCCGGGGTCGCGCTCGCGGCTGGGCACGGCCACACCAGGCCGCCAGGGGCGCCAGGGGCCGGAGCCGTTTTATTGGCCGTCCCGTTGGCCGCCCGCAACGAGGAGCCAGTTTTTGACGCTACCCTCGCCTTGCGCCTTGCCCATGCGGCCATGCCTTTGCTTGCCAGGGTCTGTTTGTCGTGTGCTGCACTGTACGCAGCACGCGCTGCTCCCGCCGGTGGCCCGGTGTGGCCGCGTGGGTCATGTGTACGCACGTACAACGCACGTCTGGCGTAGCTAGGGCGTGGTGACTGGATCCCGGCGCGATTCCGCGCGCGAGGAAGGCGCGTGCCAATTCTTAATTTTCTCCAAGCTTGCAGCTAGCGCCGATCGAGCTACCAGTAGCACCACCACGGCACCACCTTCTCTCCATCTTCCGGTCAATGGTGGACGGCCGCCGGCATTGCCCGCGTGGTGGAGTTTGAGTGCATATAGAATATTCGGTGAGGCCTCGATTATGTATGTACTGTATGAGCCTGGAGAACTCCGGGCCACATGACTGGGACGTCGACGGCGGCCGGGCGCGCGGCACACGCACGTGTGCTCACTGCTCTTACGGCATACGCCGATATTATATTACTAGCATTTTCATTCACTGGTATAAACCGAGATATTTACACTTTGTTTCCCTTTTCAAACACCAAGATATTTGCACTAGCGTCGTTTCTTTTCGTTTTCCTTTTTTTTCGCATAGGTGCGTCAAGGGTTTTTTTTTCTAAAACATACATTGCATGTTCTTCGTTAAGTAGAAGTGAGAAATTACATAAGATTCACCAGTAATCTATAGATTACTGGTGAATCACACAAACACAAACATACAATAAGAAAATGCGAAGGGGGAGAGACCTCCACGATACAATCCCAGGTAGCTAATCCTGATACATAAGAGGACTCAACGCAATGGAAGGCAGCAGGGTAATGTAACTGCATAAGCAACGCCTACGGCGGCCAAGCATCCGCTAGAAGAACAACCATCGATACGGCAAAGCATCCGTGGATGGGGCCAACACGCTCGCAGCAGCAAAGCATCTGCATGGGAGGGGGCCTAAGAAACTACCATCAACGCGGCAAAGCATCCGCGAATGGGGTCACCGCGCTCTCGGCAGCAAAGCATCTGCTATAGAGGGGGCCTAAGCGACAAACAACGACCATCAACGCGGCAAAGCATCCGCGGATGGGGCCACCGCGCTCTCGGCAGCAAAGCATCCGCCAGAGAGGGGGCCTAAGCGACATACGACGACCATCAACGCGGCAAAGCATCCGCGGATGGGGCCACCACGTTCTCAGCAGCAAAGCATCTGCTAACGAGGGGGCCTAAGCGATACCGGCGGCAAAGCATCCGCCTGAGCAACAACTGCAGCTACACCAACCACTAGCAAGCCGAACCAAAGCGAAGAGAAACTTGAATCACTATCAAGCACAGCAAAGCGACCACGGAGTCAGGAGCGGCAGGCTGTAGAGATCCATCCGGCACCGTTGACAGGAGCAAGGGAACTCGAAGACGATGCCTTCAAGAAGGCCGTGGCACCAAGGGCGTCACTGTAACTCTCTGGTGTTAAGCATGCATAATCACTTGCATTCTTAAGCATAAGCATCATTATGCATGGCATTGATGAAAGGATTAATTGTTATTTTATGTGGATGTTTGAATTATTCGAATTATGCTTGCATTTCACATGAATTGGATAAGTGGTATGAGTGTTTGGTGTTTGATGACCTCTAAGGTAACCTAGAAATGATTAGGACATCAAATGAACCTAGGTTTATGTTCATGGTTTTGGTTAATTAAGCTTGGTTGTCATGGTTGACCAAGGTGGACCATGAAAGTGGTTTTGTTTGACTGAGTTGAAAGTGGTAGCTAGAGTGCTTGCATGTGCATGCACCCTAAATAAAGTTTGTAGAGAATTTCATAAGGAACAAAATTTGTTATTACCACTTTTCATGAAAATACACGAAAGATGTTCAAAAATGTTAAAAAAGAGCAGATTTGGGGGCTGTTTTTCAATTTTTAGGGATTTAAGGGGTATTTTATTTGGATTTTTGTATTTCAAAATCTATGCAGAATCTGGCCATACTTTGTATAGATGAAATGTTCTACTCTTCTAGAGCTACATTTTCTTCAATATAAGTTTTAGCTAATTCGGCTTGGTTTGGGAGTTATAGGACAGAAAAGTTTGTATTAGAGATCATAGAAATAGCTTTTCAGTGACGGTTGGTCAAAGCCGTCAGGGAAATGGCCGGCCACCGCCCATCGCGCCCAGCCCGCGCGCTCCGCGTGGCGCGCGTCCACCGGCGGTTCGGGGCGGCAGCGACCACTCCGACCGTGTTAAATCGAGGGCGGATTGCTTCCTCCATCCTGTCTCCTGCTCATTTCCCTCGCTCGCTGCCTCCTTCCCCGGCTCCGCGAGCCCGCCGTCGCCGTCGCCGACTGCGCCGCCGTCGCCGAGCCACCTCCGCCGCTCATTTTCTTCTCCGAGCATGCCACCAGACTCGCCTCGTCTTTCTCGTGCTCGTGCGCCCCCTATCAGCCGTCCTCGCCGAGGGTAAGACCCCTAATCACGAGCTTCTTCCCCGCGGCCGGCGAGCTGGTGACCGCCGCCGTCGTGTCCCGATCGATTCAGCCAACATTTTCTCTCCCTGTCTCAAGCTATAGCTGTGCTTTGACTTGTAGAAGCGGTAACCGTAGTCAATGGAGCCAGTTAGGGTTTATCCTCGCCGGAATTTCGGCTGCGCCGCCGACGAGAAGCCGCCGTCCGCCTGCGCGTTTGGCCAAACCGCCACGGCCTCGCTCTGGCCGCACTTAGACCATCAATCGACCCACCCTGAACCGCTCTAGCTGTCCCTCGAGTCAATTTAGTCGGAGAGCCCCGGCAACGGCCGGCGACGCCGCGCCGACGCCGTCGGGTTGCCTCTCCCCGGTGCGAGGACCTCGTCCTGGAATTCAATCAAAGTCAAGGGTCTTCAGGCATAACTGCCAGACACAGGATATTTCTTTATCGGGCTTAGTGAATTTCTGTTAACCTCAGGGTCTCCGGTGTAAAAGTGTTTTTCCTTTTTTTTTCAGAACTGTTTCCAGATTTGAGTTAAATCTTTGAAAAATCATAACTTCCTCATTTTTAGTCCAAATGAGTTGGTTCAACTTACATTATTTTTATTTTGGGGAGATCTATGCATGAAAAATATGAAATATGGATTTTGTGATAATTTTATGTATAGATTTATTTATCTCTATTAATTACTTTTATCTTAGAAAATGCATAAGTAATTCTCTGTTGCTCAAAAAAATATGAGACCAAGTTTGTTAGTCTTCTTATGTCATGCTTTACTTGTTTGATGCATTAAGTTATAGGCGTTGCTTTATACCATTGTTGTATTACTTATATTCCTTGCCACTGTTATACTTCCACCCTGTTAGGTTCAGGTACGAATATCTGCTTAGCCCTGCTTTAACTAGATCGATAGAAGTCAAGTGATTTCCTGTCATCCATGAGTTATAGGTGGTGACTCAGAATGGTTGAATACATTGTTATCTTGGATAACCATGTGGAGATAATAAATCGAGATCGGGCGGGATTGGTGTTGAGACTGAACTGGAGGTTCAGTGAGGTTATCCCGTCTGTGTTGAACTAGGACCTGTCCGTTGTACGTCCTCAAGTCATATTGAATTTATGCCTCACATTTAGCTGGAAGGATAAGTCGTTCCGACCGCGAAGCCTAATTTTGATTTGGGCCGGGAGTCGACCTGCTGTACGCATCGTGTTGGTGAAGATGGGGGACCACGGGTTACGCGGAGAGTAAGTCCGAGGTCAGGGTCGCCCTGAATAAGGCAGCCGGGTGGTTCCTAGATACGATGGTACCTGTTGATCCCGAGCTTTTCCCGAATTGAATGTCGGTGATCTGTAGCTCACCGTGGCTGGTGAGTGTGATTTGTGTGAGGAATACCCGCCAGCTGGTTAGTAATCGATTATAATCGCCATCGTTCCTGGACAGTGAACACTTGACTTGAGCAGCGGCATCATAGTAAGAACTTGAACAAGAGATGAGATGGTTGAGCTGTTGAGATTGAAAGATACTCAACCGGAATTGGTTACTATTCTTCTTGAATAATTATTACCATGCTTGTTTAGTACAGGTGCTAATGTAGCATGTTAAGGTTAATTAGATTAAAACACATTGCTAGAAGGTTCTTAATAATTGTTTCCTTAATGCAAGCTTTTTCGCATTTGATGAGTCAGCTATCCTACTTATACAGCCTTGCATACTCCTTGGAGTCGATTTATTTTTAGTTTATGACGGGTAAGTCTAGCTGAGTACTCATACTTAGGGTTTTATTTCTCATATTTTTGCAGATGGTGAGATGTTTTATGGCTATTGTCAGCACTGCTTCTATCCCGCCTTAGGAGATGACTAGACCTTGGGCATGGTCACTCTTCTCTACTTATTGCTTTTGTTGGATGTCGATCAAGCACCTGTCACTGTATTTGAACTAAGTGTGTGTGTGGATTTGAACTAAACCGCTTCTGCTTTATTTTGAAATTTGAACTTGGGTTGTAATAACTTTATTTGTACTCTGATGGTTTTAAACTATGTGCGAACTATGTACGTTGTGAATGGTGAACGCTAAACTCATTACGATCTTGGTCGTGCTAAAAATGTTTGAAATCCTTCGAGATTTCAGTATGACTACCGGGTTTATTATTTCTCAATCACGTAGTTTGCCGTCCTAATGGCGAATTATGTGCTTGTGCTCTAATAAATTGGTCGGTTCTGTCACAGCTGGCATCGGAGAAGGTTTAGCGTGTTACTGTTCATAAGTATTTAAAATAAAAGAGTTTTTGGTTTGCGAAAAGTATTTGCAAAATGTATAGGTGTATATAGGCGTTCAAGTCTATGGTTTTAAAAACTGGAGTGTGCCAGTGGTCATATCCTTTATGCCCAATAGGATTCAGGTGGCTTAATTAAGTACTGACTTGGGGAAAATTACATCATATTTTCTGTTTGTCGTTGCCTATACAATGACGGAGTCGTATGGGTGCCATTCACTTGAGTGGTAATGTATGGATCAAATTGCCTCTACGCCCTGGTCAGTGTGAGTTGTGAGAGCATGATTGGATGCAATGCCAGTCTAGGGGAGTGCTTATTGATGCCGGATTATTCACATGTTACACACATGTTTATATGAAGGTATCCCATGTTGGCACCGTCTTCTGGTGGTGTCGTCTTCTGCGCGACTTGTTGGGGTAGTAAGTAATCGGTGTTTTCACCTTGTTCGAAAGGTGCATGAATTTTTACGTCGAATTACATTCATATGGGGTATGGGCTAAAATGAACTTTCTGCAGGTACACTAACCGCGAACGGTAGAACGAAGTAGTTACGTATAAATGAGAGAACGATGTATGCCACCGCATAGCACGTTAGATTGTTAGTTCGTGAGGACGTATGTAATGTGCATGCATCATGGTTAAAATTGCTCATTCATACATTCATGGTTCCTTCCCTTATAAATAAATTTTCTCATTTCTTTAAAATTATAACTTATGGGATATATAACTTTTGGACAGATGCCGAGAACCAAGCAGACTGCTCGCAAGTCCACTAGAGGAGGAGTGCCCCGTGGTCCTTTGGCTGTCCGTGAGTCGGCACCAAGGGAGGTGGACACTTTTCTTGAGGAGCACGCCATGCCTAGCCTTCTTTGGAGGATTCTCTCCAACGCTGGGTATACGGTGGGCATGGAGCCTCACTACTACTAGGACAAGGATGACTTGGTGAACTATGGAGAGGCTCGGGTGGAGGTAGTTGTCCCACCTTTGGACGGTGACCCCCACTGGGTTGGGTGGCGCTGTTTTGGTGCGGGCAGGACTGCCAAGACGGGTGCCACGTTTGCAGCTTTTGACGTGGTGGAGCACCTGATGGAGGAGATACCTCACCAGCTTGCCCAGGCTTTTCCTGGAGTGTTTCCCTTTGCTCACCGCCTTTCTAGGTGGCCACATGCTGAGGGAAACCCACTAGAGGCAGGTCCTGAGGAGGCGCAGGGCAGCTACACACCTGCCATGAGTGCTATGTTTGCAGTGATGAGGGCCTATGTCAACATGAAGACTAAGGCACTTTGTCTGAGTGAGGAGTTCAAGGAGGCTCGAGCTGATGCCCACAAGGAGAAGCATGAGTTGACACATGAGCTTCAGCGCTCACGAGAGGAGGTAGCCCGTGTGTCTCAACATCGATACAAGGTTGTGCTGGAGAGCCAGAAGATGGCTCAGGCTAGGGATCAAGCCTGGTCCGAGTTTCGTCGTCTTAGCATCTGTCAGCAGCAGGTGCTAGAGGACGTGGAGGATGTTCGTGCTTACAATGCTAGTCTTCACGAGGAGGTGCACAGGAAGCAGGAGGAGATCCGTCAGCTGAGAGCAGCCTTAGCAACAGCTAGGAGGTCTTTGGACGGTGCTTCTAGTGAGAGTAGCAACAATGGAGAGTAGCCTTGTTGATGATCACTAGTCTCTAGTTGTTCTTTTACGTTCCTGTCGGGTAGTCATGTAACCCTTTTGCACGCTATTGAGACCTTGATGTAATGTTGGAACATGGTGTTGATGTGGCGATATCCGTACGCCTTTAAAAAGTATAGTGTATGTATGCAGGCAAAATGTGGATGTTGTAAGATGCTTTGCGATGGTTTGAAGTAATATTAGTAGTGATGTTGTGATGTGAAAATTAGAATTATTGTGCCTCTATTTATTGTGCAAATTTATTTCCCTCGATAAATTCAGTTTGGCATGATTTTTACATTCACCTCTCATTATGACAACATTCACCTAATAAATACTTATTGCTGAAATATGCAGATGCCGGTTACCCGTAGTGGTTCGGGTGGTAATGGCAGTGGTGGTGCTAAAGAGGGTGCCGATAACACTGCTCGTGGTGTACCACCCCCACCTCTGACCAATGCGGAGCAGCTGTTTGCTCAATTCTTGGGCAGCCAGCGCAATGTGGAGCAGCTTCTTCATGAAAGCTTGGCCCGTGATGTTCATCAGGGTCCTCCGCAAAATCAGTATAGCAGCTTTAAGGAATTTCAAGACACTAAACCTCCTGTGTTTAAAGATGCTCCTGAGCCACTTGAAGCAGATAAATGGCTCAACACCATGGAAGATAAATTTTGTCTTCTAAGGTTAACAGAAGAGCTGAAAGCGGAGTATGCAGCCCATCAACTTGAGGGACAAGCAGGGACGTGGTGGAAGCAACATCGCACCACCTTTTCGCAGGGTGTTCCTATTACTTGGGACTGCTTTGCACGTGCTTTCCGGGGGAATTTCATTCCTCCCAGTTTGATGGCTATGAAGAAGACTGAGTTTCTGTCGCTCACTATGGGAACTCGTAATGTGAAGGAGTATCTGCATGTCTTCAATACTTTGAGTCGCTATGCTTCGAAATTTGTGAACACTGATGAGAACAAGATAGCTAGTTTCAAGAGAGGCTTGAGTTCCAAGTTGATGAAGACCATGAGCACTTCTGCCCGTGTTACTTTCAATGATTTCTTGAATGACTGTATTATGCAAGAAAACAGTAACAACGTCCATGCTACCGTCAAGAATCGCAAGAGAGCTCATGATGGAGGTGGTTCTTCTCAGGTAAGAGCCCCAACTACTTTTCGTACGCCGTTTCATCCACCTATGTCTGGTGCGAGATTCAGGCCCCCACAACAGAAAAGGCATAACAATTATCTAGCTCAGAATCCACAGAAGCATCATAGAGCATTCAAAGTTCCTGCTCCACAGGGGAAACTAGGACAGAGCAGCTTGACCGGTGCTAACCAGACACCTGTCAATGGACCTTGCTTCAACTGCAACCAGACAGGGCACTTTGCTCGCTATTGCCCTTTTCCCAAGAAGCAGCAGGCCCCGTACCAAGCTCGTGTGCACAACACCTCGATTGAGGAAATTCTTGCTGGTGAACCAGTGACTGCGGGTATGTTTTCTGTGAATCAAATCCCTGCTGCTGTTTTGTTTGATTCTGGATCATCGTATTCTTTCATGAGTCAAGCATTTGCACAGAAGCATGATCAAAAGATACTTGAATTGAGCATTGAATTCAAGGTTAGTTCAGCTGGGGCTAATATAACTACTAAGCAGATAGTTCAGGGTGCAACCCTAGACCTAGATAAGTGGAGGTTTCGGTTGAACTTGATAGTTTTACCTGGCTTAGGAGTGGACGTGATCGTGGGGATGAGTTGGATGAAATTCTGGGGTGCTGTGATCGATACAGGTAATAGGATGCTATCTATCAGAAATTCTCTTAGGGAGGGTACCTTTCAAGTGCCATTACCCCAAAAGTTTAAGCTGGAGAGTGCATCCTATTCTACTCGTGTGACCCCTCTTCCCGAAATTCCTGTCGTGTGTGAGTTTTCGGATGTTTTTCCTGAAGAGCTTCTGGGTCTTCCACCAGATTGGGATGTTGAGTTTCGCATTGAGTTACTGCCTGGCACCGCCCCAATTTCTAGGAGGCCATATCGGATGCCACCAAATGAATTGGCAGAGCTCAAAAATCAGTTGAAAGAATTATTGGACAAGGGTCTTATTCGCCCTAGTGTGTCAAAATGGGGTTGTCCTGCTATCTTTGTGAAGAAGAAGGACAAATCTCTACGGATGTGCGTGGATTATCGTCCACTCAATGCAGTGACCATTAAGAACAAGTATCCATTACCCCGAATTGACATTCTTTTTGACCAGTTGTCTAAGGCGAAAGTGTTTTCCAAGATTGATCTTAGGTCTGGTTACCATCAGATCAAGATTAGACCAGAAGATGTGCCTAAGACCGCTTTTTCTACCAGATATGTATTGTATGAGTATCTTGTTATGTCCTTTGGCTTAACAAATGCTCCTGCATACTTCATGTATCTGATGAGTTAGACAAGTTTGTGGTGGTGTTTATCGATGACATCTTGGTGTACTCAAAAAATAAAGAAGATCATGCCGAACATCTGAGGATTGTTTTAGAAAGGCTTAGGGAACATAAGCTATATGCCAAGTTTAGCAAGCATGAGTTTTGGCTTAAGAAAGTTCAATTCCTTGGCCATATTCTATCTGATGAAGGAATCTCAGTAGATCCAAGCAAAGTACAAGAGGTTATGAATTGGGAAGCACCAACTTCTGTGCATGAAGTTCGGAGTTTTCTTGGTCTAGCCGGATATTATCGTCGTTTCATTCCAGATTTCTCGAAGATTGCCAAACCTATGACAAATCTGTTGCAGAAAGAGAAGAAGTTTGTCTGGACAGAGGAGTGTGAAATAGCTTTTCGTACCTTGCGAGAATTGTTGACCACTGCTCCTGTTCTTGCGCAACCAGATTTAGGAAAACCTTTTGATGTATATTGCGATGCATCAAAAACAGGCTTAGGATGTGTGCTTATGCAAGAAGGAAGAGTCATAGCTTATGCCTCACGTCAGTTAAAGAAGCATGAAGTGAATTATCCAACACATAATTTGGAGCTAGCAGCGGTTGTGCATGCTCTAAAAATCTGGAGGCATTACTTGTTGGGTAACTTTTGCAAAGTCTATACTGATCACAAGAGTCTGAAGTATATCTTTACCCAACTCGAGTTGAACATGAGGCAACATCGATGGATGGAGTTTATCAAGGACTTCAATATGGAGATCTTGTACCATCCAGGCAAGGCAAACGTAGTCGCAGATGCATTGAGTCGGAAATCACATTGCCATGCTATTCAACCTTTGTTAGCAGATGGTTTTAGCCTCATGCATCCTGTTGTGCTGCGTAACATCCAAATTAGTTGTTCGCTTGAAAGCAAGATCATCGAAGGTCAGAAAACTGACAAGGGTATAGGTCATATCAAGGAGAAGATGATAAAATAGCCGCTCAAGCATTTCAGAGTGGATGAGAAGGGAATCTTATGGTTTGATGATCGTCTGGTCGTACCAAAAGATAGAGAACTCAGAAATCAAATCATGGATGAAGCTCACTTATCAAAGTTATCTATTCATCCTGGCAGTAGTAAGATGTTTCATGATCTGAAGGCTCGTTTTTGGTGGACCAAGATGAGAAAAGAGATTGCCGCTTATGTTGCACGGTGTGACATCTGTTGTCGCATAAAGGCAGTTCATTTGAAGCCAGCCGGAATGCTTCAACTGTTGCCGATTCCTGAATGGAAATGGGAAGATATCAGTATGGATTTCATTACTGGACTTCCCACCACTCAAAAAGGGCATGACTCTATTTGGGTAATCGTTGATTGACTTACCAAGAGTGCGCACGTTATTCTAGTTCGTACAGATTATCGACCGCCTCAATATGCTGATATTTATCTTAGGGAGGTCATTCATTTGCATGGAATTCCCAAGACAATTGTATCTGATCGAGGATCTCAGTTTACCGCTCATTTCTGGGAACACTTGCAGAAGGATTTGGGGACAAAATTGAACCATAGTACAGCTTATCATCCTCAGACTTCAGGTCAAACAGAAAGAGTGAATCAAGTTCTTGAGGATCTTCTGAGGGCTTGTGTTTTATCATCCAAGGGCTCATGGGAGAAGTGGTTACCTTTGGCAGAATTCTCTTATAACAATAGTTACCAAGAGAGTATACAGATGGCTCCTTTAAGGCACTGTATGGCCGAAAGTGTAGAACGCCGGTGAATTAGGTAGGACCTGGAGAAAGAAGGTATTATGGCATTGACTTTGTTAAAGAAGCTGAAGAGCAGGTTCGAATAATTCAACAACACATAGCAGCTGCACAATCCCGTCAGAAAAGTTATGTTGACAAGAGAAGAAGACCTCTAACTTTTAATGTTGGTGATTATGTGTATCTGAAGGTCTCTCCTATGAAGAAAGTGCAACGTTTTGGTGTTAAAAGAAAACTAGCACCTCGTTATGTTAGTCCATATCAGATAGTAGAAAGAAAAGGATTGTGGGCCTATAAGCTCAAACTGCCTGAGGAGATGAGTGCAGTGTTTCCTGTTTTCCATGTATCCCAACTCAAGAAATGTCTACGTGTTCCAACCGAAGAGGCCGTTAATGTTAAAGACATTAAGCTAAGTTCAGATTTAACTTATGAAGAGAAACCTTTGAGACTCCTGGATGTCAAAGACAGAGTGACCAAAAATCGTGTGGTCAGGCAATACAAGGTTTCTTGGAGCAATCATGATGATAGCGATGCCACTTGAGAAACGGAGGACTATTTAAAAGAAGTATATCCCGATTTTCATAAAGAATGGTTAGTCTACTCAAATCTCGGGATGAGATTTCTTTAAAGGGGGAAGGGTTGTAACACTCTGGTGTTAAGCATGCATAATCACTTGCATTCTTAAGCATAAGCATCATTATGCATGGCATTGATGAAAGGATTAATTGTTATTTTATGTGGATATTTGAATTATTCGAATTATGCTTGCATTTCACATGAATTGGATAAGTGGTATGAGTGTTTGGTGTTTGATGACCTCTAAGGTAACCTAGACATGATTAGGACACCAAATCGAGATAACTCAGAATGGTTGAATACATTGTTATCTTGGATAACCATGTGGAGATAATAAATCGAGACCGGGCAGGATTGGTGTTGAGACTGAACTGGAGGTTCGGTGAGGTTATCCCGTCTGTGTTGAACTAGGACCCGTCCGTTGTACGTCCTCAAGTCATATTGAATTTATGCCTCACATTTAGCTGGAAGGATAAGTCGTTTCGACCGCGAAGCCTAATTTTGATTTGGGCCGGGAGTCGACCTGCTGTACGCATCGTGTTGGTGAAGATGGGGGACCACGGGTTACGCGGAGAGTAAGTCCAAGGTCAGGGTCACCCTGAATAAGGCAGCCAGGCGGTTCCTGGATACGATGGTACCTGTTGATCCCGCGCTTTTTTTGAATTGAATGTCGGTGATCTGTAGCTCACCGTGGCTGGTGAGTGTGGTTTGTGTGAGGAATACCCGCCAGCTGGTTAGTAATCGATTATAATCGCCATCGTTCCTGGACAGTGAACACCTGACTTGAGCAGCGGCATCGTAGTAAGAACTTGAACAAGAGATGAGATGGTTGAGCTGTTGAGATTGAAAGATATTCAACCAGAATTGGTTACTATTCTTGTTGAATAATTATTACCATGCTTGTTTAGTACAGGTGCTAATGTAGCATGTTAAGGTTAATCAGATTAAAACACATTGCTAGAAGGTTCTTAATAATTGTTTCCTTAATGCAAGTTTTTCCGCATTTGATGAGTCAGCTATCCTACTTATACAGCCTTGCATACTCCTTGGAGTCGATTTATTTTTAGTTTATGACGGGTAAGTCTAGCTGAGTACATCCTCGTACTCAGGGTTTTATTTTTCATGTTTTTACAGATAGTGAGATGTTTTATGGCTATTGTCAGCACTGCTTCTATCCCGCCTTGGGAGATGACTAGACCTTGGGCGTGGTCACTCTTCTCTACTTATTGCTTTTGTTGGACGTCGATCAAGCACCTGGCACTGTATTTGAACTAAGTGTGTGTGTGGATTTGAACTAAACCGCTTCCGCTTTATTTTGAAATTTGAACTTGGGTTGTAATAACTTTATTCATACTCCGATGGTTTTAAACTATGTGCGAACTATGTACGCTGTGAATGGTGAACGCTAAATTCATTACGATCTTGGTCGTGCTGAAAATGTTTAAAATCCTTCGAGATTTCGGTATGACTACCGGGTTTATTCGGTCTCAATCACGTAGTTTGCCGTCCTAATGGCGAATTATGTGCTTGTGCTCTAATAAATTGGTCGGTTCTGTCACAGTCACCATCGTCCGCCCGACCCGTCGAGCTGAGCTTTCCCCCCTAGTTCCCTGCATCCAGGCCACACAAGGAGACGCGCGAAACGACGCCATCCACGCCACCACGGCGTCAATGACGTGCCGGAGTAGCAGCCGCCCACACCACCATGGTGAGAGACAGGACGCTACCCGCACCGCCGCACGCCTCGAACGCCAGCCCCCAGGAACCGCCGGAGCCAGGCACCGACGAGCAGGGGGTCCACCCACCACGGGGGCCGACCCAGCAGGGCCCCCACCAGCCCTGGCTGGCGAAGGGGGATGAGCCAGCGGCCCACGGGGACCGCCGCGCCTGCTGGGCGGCCATGGCGCCGCCGGCCACTGCGCGCGGGGGGAGGGGGCATGGATCCGGACCCAAGGAGGTCAGATCCGGCCAGCCTCCATCCCCACGCCGCCCAGGATGCCACCCCCGGCCAGGCTGCCGTCCATCCGGCCCGGAGGCCGGCTACCGACGAGAGCGAAGTCCTGCCCCCAGGGAGCGAGATCCGGCCTCCAGGGAACGAGATTCGGCCCCCAGGGAGCGAGACCCGGCGAGCAGGAGCCCGGGCCGGCCCTCAGCAGCCGCCGTTCGTCGCCGTCGTCGCCCTAGGGTTGGAGGTGGAGGGGGAGCTAGAGAGGGAGGGCAGGGGCGGGGCCGCCACTGCCGCGCAGGAGGGCGGCGGCGGCGGCCGGAGAGGAGGAGGGCGCGGGGGGGAGCTTGGCCGGCGGCGGGGCGCCCCCGAGTCGCTCGGGGGTCGGGGGTTGGGGTGGGTGCGCGTTTCACTCTTTCCCCTCCACAGGAGAGAGGGTGCGTCAAGGGTGATGCCACCATGCATGTGCATCGATGCTGTTTCGTTGTTTTTTTACTACTATAAGTAGCATAGCCGATGGCGAAGTGGGAACTTTTATATTCGTTGCCAAACATAACAAGTGCGTGCTCACACAAGAGAACAACGCATTGGATCCTCCCAGGTTCCAAAGACCTAGCTAATATTTTGTTACAAAAAGACTTACTGCTGCTACCAGCTCGAATCAACTAGGAGTAGCTTCCAAAGGGAAACGGGTGACGCATGAGCCTGTTTGTTTACTACTAGTATATATACTGATGCTCCAGTTAAGCACCGTGTCGAGGAAGAATTTTGCGAGTGAGCTTCGCAAGCATTGTATGCATGATTGTGGACCGTAACTTTGGCGCCAGCCAGTTGGGGTATGTAGATGCCAACGAGGAAGCGTGTCCAGTCCATGCTGCCCACAGGCACAGTCTGTTCTGTTCATGCACAGACATGGACGCATGGCATGAGCTAATCACGTGTTGGGAAATAATTTGGCATTGCGTTAGCAATTTGCCCGGCTCCTTTGTCCTTTTGTGGAGTTTGAGGAAGGAAACAAAATGAGAAAAGGTTCTTTATTTATACGCGCAAGCAACGTGCAATTTCTTGCAGAGCCCGTCATATTTTCAGATGCCAAATCTGAATCACATCAGTATCACCATTTTTATATTCATTAAAAAAAGAGTCTGAAGGGGCCATGTGTAATATATACTTATACAAGAGATAATAGTTCTTAACTCTTTTTTTAAAAGTTTAAAGTTCCTTCTGTGACATCCTGGAAACAGAAGCTTGCGAATAGCCGCGCCAGGTAAGAAGAAATCAAGGGGCGGGCATAGTGGAGAAGGTCGTGTTGCGAGAAGCAAGCTCATGCAGACCGTCGGGTCGATACCTTACGTTGGCGCTGAGATGGCTTCGAGTGGTTCCCGACCTGTGAGCCGTGCGGGCTGCTGCCCTGTAATTTTTTTTTTAAAAACTCTGCTGCCCTGTATTGATCACGCAGAAGTGTCTGATGGGTGTTTTTAGGTGTTAACGTTTTTTTGTTGCTCTTTGCGTTCTTAGATGTGGGTGGTTTCTGTCGAAAAAAAAGAGAACAAAAATGTGGGCGGTTTCATCGTTGAGTTAGATCCCTGTGTGATCTGTCTCATTGGCGTTTTTACGCTTTTAGTAGTAGTTCTTTCGCTTTCATTTAAGTCACACGTGAAACTTTGTAATTTCGCTACAAATCGTAATAAAAATCGGTCTTGGCCATTTTGGAACAAACAAAAAAAAACAAGGCAAGAGATCCTGTAATAATATAAAGAAGAAGAAGAAGCAGCAGCAGCAAGATCCCAATTCCCAATGCTTTGTAGTTTGCAGTATCACAAGAGATCCTAGGATATATAAACAGAAGCTGATACTTGAATATAAAAAACGAGAGAAAAAAGTTCTTTATTTATGTGCACGAACACGCACTGCTACTTGCAGCCCGTTATATTTTGAGACGCCAAATCTGAATCGCATCAATATCAGCTATTTTTTATTTTTATATAAAAAAGTCAGGAGGAGCCAAGTACAAAGCCTGTATCAGTTTTTGTGACATGCTAGAAACAGAAGCTGGCGATTAGCCGGCAAAGCCGCGGCCCGTCCGGCCGTTCACCTTTCTCTCTCCCAAAAACAGAGGCAGGCCACCGTACACTCCCAAAGCGTCGTGTCTGCTGACTGTCAAAAGCGTTTGCATCAGCTGTGAAGTCTTGTGACGTGCCATTGCCAACAGAGGAGGCCGCATTTTTTTTTAGTGCGGAGACGCGTGCCCCCATGCCCGCCCGTGCGCCTGGAGCTCTGGTTTCGTTGGCGCCGGCGGCGCGGGGCGGGTGGAGCAAGGGCAGGATGCCCGCGGAGGCGTTTTTGTCCCGGGTGATGGCGTCAAAAGCTCCAAACGAATCCGCCGAAGAAGGAAACTCTGGGATGCTCGTGCGCCTCCTGTCCGGGTCTGAAAGCCTCCGTCCAGCTCCAAGTGTGAGAATCTTTCGTGATGCTTAGGAAATGGGGTTTGGCTGGCTGCTGTTTAGTGAGTCCGTGTCCCTCCGTTGACCGGAGTTCCTTGGAGAGAGAGAGAGAGACTAGTCTATTGCATGTTGCAGCCGCCAAATGTCGGGAGATGATGGGATGGGACACCCAGGTTTTGGCATTTTATCAGGCGTTTTTTTTTTGTTTGGTGCGACGAGGCACGCATGCTGCGCTAAGAGATGGGACGAATTGGATGCCTGAAGTGTGTTTTTTCGTGTATTTTGGGATCTAGGTCATGTTTAGATTTATTCAAAAGTTATGATTTTTTCATTCTCTCTCCATCACATCAATATTTAGCTGTTTGTATGGAGCATTAAATGTAGGTAAAAAAATAACTAATTACATAGTTTAATTTAAAATCACGAGATGAATCTTTTAAACCTAGTTGGTCCACGATCGGATAATATTTGTCAAATAAGACAAAAGTAATACTATTTATCGGGTTTATTTTTTCCCACAATCTAAACAAGGCCCTAGTATTTGTAATTGCAGTAGGGAAGTTGGAGCAGGGGAACCTGACCCCCCGTTTCAGACTCCAATTTGACGTTCCATGAAATTGCGGCACCAAGATATGTACTTTCACGTTTAGCCAATCTCTCTCAGATGGGCACTACAGCAGAGTATATATCAGAAAAAAAATCAAGCAACAGTCCTTTTGTTCCTTCCCTTTCTAACGATAGTACTAACACCCTGCACGTGAAACTCAAATGACGATAGTACTAACACGCTGCACGTGAAACTCAAATGTGCATATGTTATTTTCCTCGCGCTCCCATGTCACAATCTGACAGCAGCGTTTGCATGCTTCGTCCCAACTAACTAACAGTTGCGGAAAGCAACCTAACCCCAGCCGAAGCATCCTTCGATCAAATGCAGCGCACGACAGCACAACGGGGAATCTGCGCACGTTAAGCCGTGGTGAGCTTAACAGCAGCTACCATCCGTTCAACTGCTAAATTTGTTTCGACTAGATAACTGAATGACATTTTTCTACTCTGATGAATATGACATTGCAAGGAGGATACGGCAAACCATTGCGGTGGGCCAATTGCATTAACAGACCTCAAGCTTAACCGATCAAAACAAAACAGCCGCATGCATCTGTGCAACGGATCAATTTGCACCTGAAAAAACCGCATGTATATGTGCAACGGATCAATTTGCACCTGAAAATTTACAAACGCTCAACCAAGCAGATGCCGAGCCAGAACCATCAAACCATGGGCAGCAGCCAGCCCAGCTCCCAAAAATAAACGTGCACCCATGTGTGCACACTTACTGGGCTTATCTGAACCTTAAGCTGTCCGCTTCTCGCAAATCACGCATGATTGGTTGTGGCGACCACTTCAGAAGCAAGTTCAGCTTCCCACTCTTTGCTCCCTCCAGTTTGAAGCTTTCCTTGTACTCTTCTTCAAGCAAAACTTTTGTCAAGGTCAGGATGCACCGCCCCATGTAATCCTACAGAAAGCATATTCGATTGTTACCTTACATTTGCAGTTGGCAAACTACTCTGCTGGTAATAATATGAAAGCTCCAGTTTCACTTACTCTACGAAAAGTGTCATGGTCATATACTTCCAACATCAGCATGTCGTGTAAGCCATCTTCAACGACAAAATCAAAAGTCTGATTCCATACTGGGTTCAAGCTTCCGTTCACAACCTGTGGTCAGTCACATCATAGGGTCAGTTAAAAGATTTGCTTTGTCCAAGCGATTTCTGACCATGGCAGTATTATGGTTTGCTACTGATCCAATTATAAATAGAATTAAACACAATATGTAGCTAACTAAACTGATGTCAACTTTGTGAGTATAAAATGTTTAGACAGCAGTTCAATAGATATGTACACATCACTAAGTAATATGTATTGATGAAGAAATTACCCTTGTCTTGTACTTTGTCTTTGTCTTCTTGAGAGAAAGTACTACATATGGGTCAGATTTTCCATTCATATCCATGGCAGGCAGATCCTCTCCAGATATCACTGTTACTGAAAGAACTCCTCGTATGATAATTTCCCTTTTCTTTCTAGAAGACAGCCTATCAAAACTAGAGCCCCCTGATCCATTTTCCATGCTTGTCATTGTTCTCTCCAATGAAGTCATGGAAAACTGTTGGTTGAAAGGATTTGGAGCCTCATCCTTCATGTCAAATGGACAGTAGAGCAGCTCAAGGTGCACCTGTTTTAATCATGTACACCACGAGGAAAATATTATGTACCTCTATGACAACACCCCTGATGGATGATAACAAGGCATGGACGCATGGTAAAGCTTGTTCCTCAAAAGAAATAAGACAATTTTCTAGGGTCAGGGAAAGGAAAAGTGAGCAGGGCTGCTTTAATGAAAATCAGGCTCACCTGACCCCGATCTTTCCTGTCCCTTTGAATCTCCAGATCTTTTACAAGTTTTAACCAGACGTCCTTCACTTTGCCTGGTTGTAGATCCTTCAGCCTGACTTGAGCACAACCAATCAATTCAGATTCTTGAATGCCATCATCATCATAAATCTTCACTGTTAAACTCTGAGTATCAGCATCTTCAACAGTAAACTCAAAGTGTTCATTCCAGATAGGGTTCAGATCGTTGCTCTGTAAAGTAGATGAATAAGGGGTTAGAAATAACTCCAAAAGACAGCCCACAAACAAGCAACTAAACTTACAATTGTTTTACTTCTCTTCATTTTGTCTGGTAATGGGCGCACATATACAATGGCAAAAGGATCTGATTTTCCTATCAGATCTTTGTTTGTCAAATCTCTTGCCTGCACAAGCTTGACTTCCAAGGTACCAACAGGCTTCAGTTCCAGATCACTGTATATATAATCCGTTATGATCATTCCTATGTGATTTAACAATACAGGCTAGAAAGATATTGGTATCCATGGATCAAATTACCTGTAGTCCCCAGGTATAATAGGAATGACTTTCCTTACTGGCCATGTTATTGAATCTTCAATAGCATTTTTTATAGTGTCCTGCACAAAAGGATAATTACACCTATCATCTCAAGTATAGGGAACACAACACCGAATTATCTGCTACAAAATTAATGTATTGCCAAACCTCAAGAGCATCTGAAATTCCAGGTACAGCAGAAATTTCGCCACCAACGACCTTCAGTCTGAAATCCAGCTTTTTCTGACATGGCACATGATTTGAGAAAAATAAATTTGATTAAGGCAACACATGTCAGAATAATCAGAGGAAAAAAGGGACAAAAGAAACCTTCTGTCGTAGAGAAAAGCAAACAGCTCCAAAGCAAGGTAGCTCTTCAACTAGTGGTTTGAAAATCAATCGGAAAACTCCTGTAAAGCCAATGTCCTTCACCTATATGGCAAGATCACTCACAAGAATTACGGTGCATTCACTTTTAAACTTTGACATGGACAATCACTATATTTGTGAATTGTGATACCAAACACAAATGCAGGGAAAAAATCCGTTATGAGTCCCCAGAGAATAGCAGTGATGCAAAATTCATCTTTCTTAGCACAACTGCACAAGCACATGACGACCAACAAATTGTCCTGACTGGTTACCCATAATGCTCAACCATGTGATGTAGGAATAACTCGTGCATTTAATGCATCCTCATATGGTGGCATTTATACTAAAGGACCAAGGCATAGCCATGAAATGTCTCACCTGTATTGGAAGCGCAACACCAAGTCGAGTTTTTACAGCAAGTATGATACTTGGATTGGCATCCCAATTCATCTCTAGCTCCATGACAATACCTGATTCATTAGTATTCTCAATGATGGAAATACCTGCACAAAAATCAGTAGAGCTTACAGGTTAACATACCAGGTAATGAGAAACTTACACCACATATTTGATGAGGCTAGATAGAAAATGAAAGTCAAATAACACAAACAACGAAACTGAAGATCACTTCAAACTCACCATCTAAAATGAATGGGTTGCACTCGACTGTACCTTTCACATAGGTTCCAGTCCAGTTTATTGACAGCATATTGTACATCTAAAAGAACCAAAGGCATATTCACACAACCTTGAATTATAAAATGAATAGGTTGCACTCGACTATACCTTTCTCATAGGTTCCAGTCCAGTTTATTGACAGCATATTGTACATCTAAAAGAACCAAAGGCATATTCACACAATGGACCATCAAACCCTCCTGATTCTTGTTTTATTTCAAATACTTCGTCAATCACTAACTAGAGTATAATATAAATGAAATAACTTTGTCTTGTTTGAACACACTTTCGTTCGAAGCAAAAAAAATCGGATTCACAAACTTTTATACGATAAGTTGATAACAGTTTTGTAACAACTAAACAGTTACATTTATTTAAAGTGTCCGGAAATGCAGCCTGCTACATAGTCACTAGCCAGCTTAACTGGTCGCAAGAGAAAGTAAGTAACTGGACGCAAGAGAAAGTAAGAAATACTATTCATACTCTCTTCTCACGTTATTAACATCATCTCTCTCTTCTCTCACAAACATGCTTCTCTCTATGATCTAAGTGAAATAGCCTAGCTATTTGTCATCGCTGCTCACTAGCAAGCATTCTCTCTCATGTTCTTCAATCTTCCACATCAGACTCGTCTACCATGTAAATAGCCTTTGGACACACCCATAGTGTCATGGGCAAAAGCACCATCAGTGTGGTGGTGGAGTCATGGTTGCATGACTCATACACCAGGGTTGAAATACTGGTGTGCAACTATCTAGATGTTTGTCAAGTTTCATGGCTGTATCCATCCCTAATTGAACCAGACATCCTAATTGAACCAGAGTCTAGAAGTTAATACTTTTGTAATCCAAAAACTGGGGAATATACAGTAGCAATTTCCATCAGATAAGACTATACAGTACTATCCTCTGTCAACTTTTATAACTTGAGGTGCAGTCCCATGTGGCATGGTCTCAGTCAAAACCTCACACATTGATTTCTTTTACAGCATATTATGCATAGCTACCGAACCGTGATCATATGGAAGTAAATCAAACACAAGCATGGCAGTGATAGAAAATGCTTGGGCTATACCTTATGGAGATCAATGGAGTTTGAAGTTTGAAGAGACCTACCAGTAAACTGTGGTGCAACAGTACCAAGAGTGAGTTTTGAGAACTTCAGGGACGCTAAGATTATTGGCCTATATTGTTCAAGAGCAGGCTCTACAGAGGTTTTGATCAGTTCTGATGCCGCCTGCAATGACGAATGTCAAATAGGAAAATGTTTACATAATAAGATTGTACATGACAGAAGTCAAGTCTAAACAAAGATTAAGTTGAATCCAAGTTTTGGAATTCTGTTGCAAGAAAGCGTACATCATTTACAAACGGCCAAATCTTTGTCAGCTCCTGATTAAGCCATTTTAACTGCAATATCGCGTCGTCAACATACATGCGTCAACATATAGTGCAGAAGAATTAGAACTAACTGAAGACAGCCAAATACCTTTTGCTGCGATGAGAAAACAACCCATGAAGGGTATAGGTCGGCGGGGAGTAACTTTCGTGAATCCTCAATAGTCATTTTTGAGAAACTAGCAATGGTAGCAGCCTGTATCAAAAATAGAGAAGGCCACTCTTAGTATCAGGAATGGCTGCATCTGGACAAAAGAGTGAAAGACCCACCAAGTGGACCATTCCAGGTTTGACATTTATACAGAATCAACCACATGGATGGAAATTAGTGAAATGGAAACATTAGAAGATCAGGACAGACCATAGGCCTAAGGCAAAAAGTAGGCTAACTGTTGCATGTGGTTCAGTGGTTGTTAATATACAGTGAAATACCATATCCATACCCTTGAATATTTTTGAGTAAAAACAGCCAGCGCAACAGCCAGCGCAAAAGAAATATACAGTGAATAGAATAAAATATTCTGAAAGTTCCCTATCCATCAGAGGAAAGCATCAATTATCGAAGACGAAGTCATTGTCATGCAACAGTGCCAGAAGATAATCTCGAAGGCAAATAATTAAAGACCATCCAGCTGTCCAGAAGACGTGGCCGTGAGGGACTCTCACCCCTCAGAGGATAAGTGCGAAGGACATCTTGATAACCACGGCGGACACTCCCGAAGGCTCCTTTGGGTCTTTAAAAGGAGACGCCGAGCGCCTGCATTCATCATCCGCTCCCACATCCGCCCTCAGACCGAAGAATCCACTCCACTCACTACTCCGCTTCCACAATACACCATGAAGCCATGATCTCAGAAGCACTCTGAGAAACCATCCACCATAATAATAACACCCCACTACCATTGTATTACTCCACCAGTGTTGTAAATTAGAGAATAAGGAAGATCACCGATTTCCCGTGCTTGTAAGGTAATTAAGGTTTGTACTAAGTGCTTGGGGTTTTTCGAAAGGAAAAGCCGTATGTAAGCTTGTCTTGTGAAAATGGATTAAGCTTTTCTGTTTTAATCCCGGTTGTCCTTTAAACTTGTTCATATAGGGCGATGTCTCTATGCTAGGGACCCTAGAGGAGAAACCTCTGCGTTGAGTTGTTCTCGTGTTAGCCCATATAGCGGCGTTTTAGAGAACCCTATGTCCGCAGAGAAGTGTTCCCTTCGGATGGAACTGCCTGGGGAGACGATAGGGCCTGAATCCTGTGTGTTCATGGCTGGGGATAGCGAGGGAGAAGAACAGGTTAACCTGGTTCTGTAGTAAGCTAGGTGATGCATACGGTGAGTACCGAGTAGGACAGACACAAGCATAGTCACACGACCGGTTGAAAGTTTGGTCTCGCCAGCCTTGCCAAGATCCTGAGAATATTAATTCCGCATACTTTGCATACACATATAATCACGCGCACGTCGTTTTCATATTTCGTTAACCACGCACGCACACTACACCCACAAGTGCCTTGCATAGTAGCTGAAATAGTGCTGTGAATAGTTACGAATTTTTGAAGTGCCTGAGCCACTCACCCAGTGAAGTGCTCGTGCACTATTCATATTCCGAATTTGAATAGTGCTCAGTATTTTGAATAGTACCGCGAATTTAAATAATAACCGCTGAATTTAAATAGTGATATGAATAGTAACTCGTGAATTTTAAATTTTAATTTTGAATTCGAGTTTTTACCCTTGAATTCCGGATATCCCAGTAGCCGTGGTATCACTTGCACAATGACAAGGTGTGACCACGAACAACGAGCTTGCACATGCTGTCAGCCATAGAAACAAGAAGCGTTACAGGCATATGACATGCAGTCCAGCATTGCAGTGCCTAAACCAAATACCTTGCTTGGTGCTATCTCCTCTGCTCAGGATTCAAGGATCGCTTACCCTCAAGTAATTGAACTCCCGTCGCAACAGGGCGTCAGAGCATCTCTGTACACACATGAGCCCAAAAAGGAAAGGAAACACCTGAGCGTTTCCAGCGCACCAGCAAGGCGAGATCTATCTACTCTCCGAAACCAGCGGAAAAGCATGCCGACAGTGGTGCCCAACGCCCCCCAACCAACCTAACCAAGGGAAGGGAAGGCAAGCCGATTCGTCTTCGCTTCGATTCATACGCAAAGCGATTTCTCAAGAGCTACTTACTACCACAAATCCCATATTCCTAGCGCAAGCAGCACGCATCGATTGTATTCGAGGACGGGGCCAGCGGAGGCCAGGGGGGTTGCGAAACGCGTATACGTACCAGCTTTCGGCGACGCGCGGCGCGCGAGTTCTCGCAGCGGACGAAGCCGACGATGACGGCGACGCCCACCGCGACCCCCAGCACTAGCCCCACCCAGAACCCCATCCCGCTCCTCCTCCTCCTCCGCAGGACACCTCAGCGACACCGCCGCCCTCCCGCGTCCGCTAGCCGACGGGCGCGCGCATCCGGGGGCTGGCTCGCCGCGGAGTCGGACAGATGGCGAGGAAGCAGCAGAGCTATCCAGCTACAGGCGCAGAGCGTCAGCGCCGGGCAGGGGCAAATGCCTGCCGGCGCGCGACGGCAGCGGGCACGGTCGGCTGGATACAAGTGGAGGTTTGCTGGTCTCGTACGAGTTTGAAAATACAGAGAGGGGAGCGGAAATGCGGAGACGGCAGACGACAGACAAGGGAACGGAAATCATGAGGGGGCGTCACCGCGTCAGCCCAGACCAACGGGAGGAGATCTCGGAGGAGAGAAACAGAGCAAGGTGTCGAATGCCCGTTTCGTTTCGGTTGCCTTTCTGGTCAGGTGGTGACGTGGGTGGGGGAGGCGCGCTAGCGTCGGGGTGAAGGGGCGGCGTTGGACCGGCGGACAGGTGGGGTAGAGACTTTGTGGGGTCCGCAGGAGAGTGGGTGGTTTGGGTGGGTTTTCTGGTGGACGGTGATGTTCTGGCGGGGTAGTCGTATTATTCTGGGAACGTGTGAAGAATGAACCGAATCGATTCGGATTCGAGGCTTCCTCGGTCAAAAAATTAAAATGGAAACAATATTAAAATAAAATATTCTGCGCAATAATCTTTTCTTCTTATTCTTCACAACGTCTTACATCGTTTGTTCTTAGTCTTCACGACGTCTTTGTACTCTTTGCTTGCCTTCCTCTGCCTCCATCACTATAAATCTGTCTCGTGTGTTATCCTCAAATTAAAAGCACATTGTTAAAACACAATATAATCTTTGGTCTATTAAGTTTAAACATGACCTGAGGTTAAACCTCATTGTAAGAGCTCTCCTTTTAATCTAAATTTATAAAATTTGGGTATTGTGGGGATCTCTCCAACAGTCTTTTTGGTAAAAAAAAACACACAATGTAAGCACATTTGTTATGGTGCATCGCTATGAAATTTAGTAGTAAAAGCACATTTGTTTGTTGCTTCTATCCTTACACAAGGTCCAGACGTCGAGGCCCCAAAAATCATAGCGGTATTAAATTACTAAAATATCAAACCCCGTCCTTGAGCTTTTATCATATCTCCAACATTTCAGAGAAGCTTAGATCATATCGCCTTGGAGCAACGTGCCTAGACCAACTGGTGCTAACAAATTGTGCCAAAATTGCCAAGTTAGGATATGCTGGACATTCTCTTGGCCACATAGAAAACATTGCTGGATGCTCATGACGTGGAAGATCTCTTTGGGCTAAACGACCCGCTGTCCAGCATTTGTTTCGAAATCGCCAGCCAGAAAAGCACTTTGCATATAGCCGGGGCCTAAGATTTCCACAATCACCTCCGCTCGAGTAATTGAGACACGAAAGGAAACCCTGTACTTAGATTGGGATGAAAAGGACCCCCCTGATCCCTTGCTCCAGAAGTGTCGATCATTTTCCGAAGATAATAAGGCCACCTTTCCTAGTGCATCCTATGGTTGCAAATATTGGTTCGATCCTTCCAATGAGAGGCCACCTTGAATATCTCCCCACCCATGTACATCACCGAGGGCTTTCGTCACTGTCCAGAGTATTGTTGGCACGCAAGCCACCGCTGCCGGTCGGTGTAAGAGCAACCACATAGCAACTAAGAGCAACTCCAACAGCCTTTTCATCCTATGCGTGAAATACGGTTTAGCGATTCAAAGGCTACAAATCGGGTCCAACAGACTCTCCTTCCGGTTTTCCTTTTTACCTAGCGCGCTATCCCGGAGTTGTCGCTCGTCAGAATTCGCGAGTCATGGTCGCTCGCCATCCGTGCTGCATGCGACCGTTTCACACGGACAGGCCTTCCCTCCTGCCACCACATGCCCACGCGAGCAGGAGGTCGAAGATTGTTTTTTCCTTGCGTCTTCCCACCATGAACGGCGTTGAGCAGCTGGACGTATCCACGGCTGGCCCTGCATGCTTTCGGCCGGCGGTGTATGTTGGCTGCCTCTGAGTGCTTTGTTCGGCGACTGGCAACAGTGTCGACCGGCGACACTGGCGGCGCCAAAAGCCAGATATACCAGGAGAAGAAGTCCTACACGACGCTGGAAACCACTTTGATCCGAAAATCCTATGGACGTGGCACTTTTGAATATGGAGATTTCAAATTTTAGAGTCTGTTGGAGTATCCTAGTCTTTTTCTATGAGATCTATTTTACAAAGTTGCTAAATCACTAAATTTGGCTAATTTTTTTAGCTAATCTCTTGGAGATGCTCTAAGGTCATGTTTGGTTCATGGGACTAAGAACCATGGACTACATATGCACCACTAGTCTCAATTAATCTTTCAAGAAAGACCAGTGACTGGAGACTAATAAAGTAATAATTCCTCTTTTAATCTCTATGTTTGGTAAGTTAGGGACTACTTGTGACTAAAATTAGTTCATAGTCTCTAGTCCTATTGAAACCAAACATGTCCTAAGTAACCAGTGAGCTTACCAGAAACAAAGTGTCCACTTGCAACTTCGGTGATTGTTGCAACAGTCTTAGGCTTTCGGTCACTGTTGCAAACACAATGTAATCATATGTGTAACAACCCGAAAATTCGAGCTATAAAATTTTTTTCGACAAAACCCTGAGTGATGAGTGCAACATGTCATCATCTACCCTTAACCTTGAATTAACCCCATCATGTCATGCATAGCATTCATGTGTTTTTAATTAATTAATGTCTCTTATCAATGCTCTATGTTTCATATGTTATTTTTTTTCAATGTTGCAATAGCCTTGTTTCAATGTTTCAATAGATCAATCATCATATTGCATTAAAAGGGTGATTTGGATTTTATTTGGTTTATGTGTTGAAAAATAAAAATGACAAATATAATATTTATTTTGATAAATAAATATTTAGGGAATAATACCCTAACATTAATTGGACCATGTATGCTCACTATTTTGTTGCTCATAGTTAGCACGTCACATATATATATATATATATATAAATGTATTTGAAAATAAAAAGGGAAAAGAAAAATAAAAAGAAAAAAGAAGAAGTAATCCGGCCCAAACCTGCTTACCAGCCCAAGCCCGGCCTGCTCTCCTTTCCCTCTTTGCGCCGCGTGAGCCAGCCCCGTCGGCCTGCCTTGCCCACCCGCCTTTTCTACTTTCCGCGCGCGCGCTGGCCCAGCAAGCCAGCCAGGCAGCCCAACACGCCAGCGTCCGCGCGCGAAGGGAACTGGCCCAACAGGCCCAGCATGAACCCGCGACCGCCCGCGCGCCACACCGTCGTCCTGAGCCACTGACGAGTGGGCCCGCAGTGGGACCCACCTGTCATCACGCCGGGTGAGGTCACCCGACCGGATTGCTTTCCCCGAGCACGCCGCGCGCGCTCGCGTGAGCACTGTTCCCCCGTGTCGCCTCGAAGCAAGCCACGCCGGCCGCTCGATCCGCTCCTTCCCTGCATCAACGCACGCCCGCTCGCCACCTCGGCCGACCAGCCCAACACAAAGCACCCACGACCGCAGGAGAAATCCTCCGCGCGCGCGTGCACATGCGCTGCCATCGCGGTGAACTACGCTGCCATAAAGGATTTCGCCACCCAGCCACTGCTAGCTCCCTCTCGCTGCACCGTGGACCCGGCCAAGCACCCCACCGGTGACCTGGACCCCTCCTTGGCCGCTTGATCAAGCCGGAGCCCTGATCGGCCGTCCGCCGGCCACCTACCTCCACTTTCGCCCTATATAAGCAAGGGGCCGGAGATCTAGGGTTCCCAGTCGCCGCCACCACTCCGGTGGAACAACAACTGCGCCCTCGCCGGTCTAATTTGGGAAGAGAAGGAGGAAAGGAGAAGAAGGGGGGTCGGGGAGGAAGAAGAAGCCGCCGCCGGAGTTGGAGAAGAAGAGGAGCTCCGCCGTGCTGCTGCGCCAGGAGCAAGAAGAGGGAGCCGTACCGCAAGCCGGAGCCACAAGAACGCCGAAGCCTGGACTTGTACCGCACCTCCTATCCACGCTAGCGCCGGTGAGCACCTCCGCCCATGCTGTTGGCCATGGCGGTCCGCCTTGGAGTGCGTAGGCCGAGGCCTCTGCCGGCCATCTTGGACACCCGCACGCACACACACACGGTCTAGCCCAGCCCTTGGACCACGGCATCAGGAGGATGCCGGACCGGAGCGCCGCCTTGCCAGCCGCTGCGGCGAAGCCACCCCAGCCGCCTCACCGTTGTGCCTTGCCCACCATCGACCTCGGATCCGCGCTCGCCTTGATGAGACGGATCCCGTGTGCTCCCTAGCTCCACGTTGCCTCGTCGGAGCACCATTTTCTGAGCCGCCTTGCCAGTCATAGTGCCGTGCACCACCGCTCTAGAGCGCCGCCGTTCGTCGTCGTTTCCCGCCGACTCCGACGACCGCAAGGATCAAGAAGAGGCCGAGGAGCTCTGCCGTGACATGCTGCGTCGACTGGACAAGGAGATGGAGGCCGTGGACCCTCCCTGAGTGCCGTAGCCGTGCATCAAGGACCCACCGGAGCTCCGCCGCGGGAGTTGCTACCCGCGCGGACTCCGCCGTGGCCTTTGGTCACCACCGGCGCTTCGGGCAGACACTGCGTGACTCCAATCGTGCATCTACACCGCTAATTGGAGCTGGACTGACTCGGTGTGAGGAGTGCACCGAGCACCGCCGCCGCCGAGCCGCCGTCCGTCGCAGAGCGCGCCGTCGGGAGTCAAGCCGCCGCCTTGAAGGCCACCGTCGTGACTGCTTTGATGTCCTGAAGCCTTTGGTCGAGTTGATGAGTCCGGAGATTCACCATGGCACCGCGAATCGGGGGTTCCCCGCCGTCGGCGAGCCGCGCCGTCGAGCCGTTGTGAACAGAGGAAGGGGATGAGTGGAGGAGCAGTCGGTGGACGCGGTGTACGTGAGCCAGAACCGCTGCAAGTGGGACCAGGAGGCACCGGTGCATCGTGAGTTGGACAGTGGACTGCGTGGACCCAGACTCCAACTAAGTGGGCGCGGTTCATGAAGACATGAGCCGCTGACAGTGGACCCCAAGGACGCCGGTGCACCGTGGACCAGAAGCCGTGGACCGAGCCCGTGTGCGCTCCAGCGTGATGACGTGGCAGCCTCTGAGCGTGACACATGGCAGGCCCAGCCCGACCAATATCTGGCCCACTCGGCCCAATAACGGCCCGTTAACGGCCCAGTGGGGCCCACCAGACCATTGATCGTTGACTGCTGACGTCAGCAGTGACGTCACCCCGGACCCACCTATCGGACCTTCGTTGACCCGGTCAACGCTGACATCAGCATGACGTCTGTCGCCACGTTAACATGACGTCAGCATCTGTGTTGACCCCAGTTGACCCGCGTGCGACACGTGGCCTAATCCCGTGCTGCCACGTGTCAGCACCAGATAAATCAGCCCTTTTTCTTTTTTAGAAAATGGTTAAATCTTTAAAAATTCATAACTAATTCATACGAGCTCCAAAAAATGCGATCCACATATCCAAATTTTTTATAAATCGAGCCCTATCTATCTAAGCTATGTTTGAGTGCATTTGGATCTTCTTTTTGGTATTTGTTCTTTGTGCTAATCTATAGGGGTCACTCCTGTGACCATTAATTCTCGTTACAGGCTCGAGCGAGGACAAGTCTGATGATAGTGACTACCAGGAGAAGTCCGACAGCTACGTCAGTGAAGGTGCCACACCTCATCCAACCTCATAGATCCCATTACACATGGCAAATGTAGTATGGCTAGTGCTTTAAATTCCTGCTGCTATAATGCTTTGCCTGTGTTAGGATTGCATGATAGATTATTACTTGATGAGCCCTACCTTGTTGTAAACTTTCACCTGCTTACCCGCTGTTATGATAGCCACTTGCTTATCTGCTATATTTATATAAATATATATATACTTCACTCGCTTACATTTTGATGCAACGTGATGAACCCTGGGAAGGCCTAGAGGGTGCCAGGCTGGATGTGTGAGTTGATGGATCAGATGGGCATGTGAGCTGATGATGCTGTATCTGGGTTTTGGGGTGGAACTTACGACAGGGAGTAGGGTGAGGGTTGAGTCAATCGAGCCGGGATCTACGACGAGCTTTTAGAGCAAGTCTTGCCGGGGGATGGATCTGGACATTCCCATGAGAGGAACCTATGGCGGGCTAACTGAGATGTGATGGTGGTCTTTGGGTGTGATCCTCTGAGAGGTGGAGCCCAGGACGAAGGTGCCGTGGTAGCACGTTAAAGATAAACCCTGATGAAGATATCCCGGTTTGGTCAAACTTAGGAACTGCTGCGCTGGTATTCGGACCTTTGGAATCTCTTGCTTTCCACTCGCTCTCCATGGGGGAGACGGCCGAACCGCTGGATAGATTGATGCCATTATTGCTAGGCGAGTAGTTATAGGAAGGTATATGCATGGGACAGAGCTAACACCCTTCTAAGCCGATCATGGAACCCCCTTCGGGAGCGGGTACATGCCATGGCGTTCTCTTCGGGAGCGAACACATGGGCTTTTCACAGTTCCAGCGATCCAGAGCTGGATGGTAGAATGGCATCGTTCTATCGCAGTAGGCGCCCGGAATCTGCCTAGGTGGTGATCAACACCGAAGATGGCTATCTAGTGGATTAGTGAAACCTTTGCAGAGTGTATGGTTGATCGATCGATACATAAGCCAAATTCTTTGGCTATGGACCTTTCCTGTGTTCCGCATGCACCGGACTAGTGAGTGGAGTGTTCTACCTTCCCTGAGTATGATTTCTGATCGTGAGCCAGGTCGAGGGCTGCGGGCCACTGAGACAAGCCGAGAGGGAGTTGGCTTGTCGACTTGAGTCTGAGATGGCGTTGGAGGAGTTGGGATGGTGCTACAGAGATGGATGGAGATGGATATGAGGGATGGGAATGTGTTAAAACTTGATTATTATATTATTTAGTTCCTTTTGATATATCGTTTTTGCATCCAATTTCCACAAAGCAATACATAGGATCGGAGTGTGGCCAGTACAAATCGTACTAAAAATTTGGTTTCAGGTTCAAGGAGTGAGTACTCTTCTGGGGAGTACAGCGAATGAGGGTTTCATGCCTACGCTCAAGTTGGATCGAAGATGATAGCTTCCACACCTCAAGCTTTTATTGATATGCTGCATGAACTCTGATTCCGCCAAGTGACGATGTAATAAGTTATTGTAAACCTCTCTATTGCACTCTTTTGTTCGATGTATGGATTATGGTATTCAACTGTTATCGGGTAATGTGATTTAAATGGTCATATTACACTTCGGCTCTGTGGATTTTCCTTCGTGGAAATCGAGGTCATTTCAGTTGGTATCAGGAGCCATACTTGACCCTAGGACGAAACCCTAGAAATGGACGTTAGTACAGGACAAACCAGCTTTTCTTTTGATTATATACCGACCCTGCATTTCTTCTTATGCAAGGCTTCTCTTTTAAACGTGCTGATGACAAGCTTTGGACCCCCGCTTGGACCGTTGAGCAACATGCCCAAGGCTGAGTTCACCTACCAGGGATAGGAGTTTCCAGGCTTTCCGTACACCCTACGCCGTGTTCTGGGAGTACTCGGATTACCTGTCGAGGACATCAAGTACACCTGCACTGGAGCACCTGACCTAGAGGGAGGAATCAAGGGTTACGTGGTCACTCACCTAGAGATACCTGCAAGTCAGACCCTGTCATCAGTACCAGCTCTCCTAGAGATGATAGTCGAGGACTCAATCGAGGAAGGAATCCAGTCTGTGTCACTCAAGGCTCTGCGTGAAGTGATGAAGACCTCTTATGAGCACCTTCGCACACAGAGTTTCATCTTCTTTCTCAGGCCTTGAACTCTCTCCTTAGACCAGAGCAGCAGGACGACCAGGTCAGGCTGGTTATCCTAGCTGAGACCAGTCTTTGTAGCCATGCCTCCGCCGCTCACCTCTTCGAGCAGAACCGCTACATAGAGCACTTGGAGAAGAAGAGGCGTCTTGACCGCAACACCCTGATGGAGTACCAGGAGTTCTGCAAGAAGGAAGCTGAGGATAAAGAAGGACTCGAGGCTACCGTCGTCCAGCTGAAGGACAAGCTCGCACGTCAGGCAAGGGCTCACAAAGCCAAGGTCGCTGACCTGCGAGACAAGGTTGAGGATATTGGGCTCCGAAACTACTACCACGACGCAAGAGTTCTCCAGTTGGAAGGAGAGAAGATTGATAAGGACATGGAGATCAGAGAACTGCAGAAGAGAAGACGGGAAGATGGCAAGAGCAACTTCACCGTGCAGTGTGAGAAGTCAATGCTCGTTAAAGCCCTGAAGAAAGTAGAAGCAAAAGCGCAGTGCAACCAAGGCCATCTGATTGCCCTGATGATTCAGAACGAGACCTTGGTGGACAGGTACAAGAGGCTCAAGACAGCTTGGAAGTACACCGATGAGAGACGCTGCCAGGAGTACGTTGAGTTGCGTGACCGACTTCCCTTGTCAGTCAGACGCAAGGACCCCTTCAAGGAAACTTTCCAGATTGGCCAGACTCTCTTGAGGCACGACCACTGTTCAGCTCCCACCAACCTGCCGCTGACCAAGGAGTTCGGAGAAGCCCAGGCTTACGTGAAGCACCTTCACATGTCACTGGAGGAGTTGACAGTTCTTGGCAGCCGCTTTCACCCAGCCGTGTACAACACACTGATGTACGAGTCAGAGTAGTGTGGACCCTGCGTGGCCATGTTAGGAGATAGAGTTAAGCTAGTTTTTATCCATGAGTTCTGATGTACCTACCCTGATGTACCCTCCATGAATTATCATCTCGTAGTACGAGTCTCGCACATCATCTAACGTAGCTGCTAGAGATGATGCCATGTAATGCAACCCATGTAATGAATGTTTGATCTTATCGCATTTTATGGCTCTTATTGCTTCTTTGTATGAGTGTTGGATAGATTAAATGTTTTTCCTTAAATTGTTGAAATTATTTAATTATATTGAATTAATAAAGTACTAAACTGTCGTCGACCCGTGTCGCAGATGTCTACACGTCGCTCCGCACGTTTGGGCAACCGTCCGCCTCCACCCGAGCCCGAGCTTGGGTGTGGAAGATGCTATGGACGCAGGGGTGGTCGCGTTCCGCCCATCGACCTCAACCAGGGTGGGAATGACCGTGAGCAGACCCCACCAGCTGGAGGAGCCACTGGAGGAGGTGATGCTAATGGCAATGGACCCTCGCTTCAGCCTAACCCTCCGCCGCAGTCAGTACCGCCACCACCACCGCCACCGAATCTAGCGGAAGTGATGGTGCAACAGACACAGCTGCTTGCCGCATTGGTCAATGGAGCCAATCACCGCTATGGAGGAAACCCAAATGACTTCCACAAGAAACTTAAGGGTTTTCTGAAGCTCAGACCACCCACTTTTGATGGCACCTACAAGGGACCACTGGAAGCAGATGATTGGCGTCGTGAGATTGAAAAGAAGCTGGAGCTTACCACTTGTACCCCTGAGGACCGAGTCGGAATCGCTGCTCACCATCTCACTGGAGCTGCACGCTCCTGATGGGACAGCTACCGCCAAGCTCATGAGGACCCCGACCACATCACCTGGGATGAGTTCACTGATGAGTTCATCGAGTACCATGTTCCTGAGGGAGTCATGGAGCAGAAAGAGGAGGAATTCCACAACCTCACCCAGAAGGGATGTGACATCTGCGAGTACACCAACACTTTCACCAGTTTGCTGCGCTATGCACCTCTGCATGTTGCGGCATCTGAGAAGGAGAAGATTACTCAGTATAGGAAGGGTCTAAACCCCAATATCAAGGTGGCCCTGGGAGGCACCAAGAGTCACACCCTTCGTGACATGATCGATCGCTACATACAGATCAAGAAAGACCAGAAGGAGGTAGGAGAAATGTCCAGAAGGGAGAAGAAGAAGTCTGAGGGCTTCCACCGTGACTATGAGCGCAAGAGGTTCTGTCGGGACAGGTCTTCTAGCCGTCCTCATTTCAGCAAGGACCCTGCCTATGGCTCGAGTAAGAGTGGTGGTGCCTACTCTGCTGACCACCTCTGCTCTTCCCATGACCATCGCTCCTGCGACCGTCACTCTCGTGATCACCGCTCTCGTGACCGCTCTAGGAAGGATCGCTACCCCTGTGTGCACTCTTCGCAGCCATGTCATAGGTCTGATCACTCTACACCTGCTCGTGCTGCGCCAAACTCAGGCAACTGGAAGGCCGCTGTGCCAACCCCCACAGGCAGTGTGCCGTTCACTTGCTTTGGTTGTGGAAAACCTGGCCACAAGGTGTTTGACTGTCCTGAGAAGACACCCACACCTGCTGCACCCAAGTCTCAGTACCGTGGATCTGCAAGCCGCGGTCGCCTCACGCACATGAATGCTGAAGAAGCTCAAGCTGCCCCAGATGTTGTGTACGATATGTTTTTAGTTAATGGCTTTAAAGCATCCGTTCTATTTGATTCTGGAGCTACATGTTCATAAATCTCATCCAAGTTTGCACGAGAGAACAAAATACCTACCACTCCATGTTTGGAGCCTATAGTCACCAGTTCTCCTCTCAGTGAGATGAGAAGCACCCATATCTGTAAGGGAGTGAAGCTTTCTATCGAGGGTCTAACCTTCCGAGCTAACCTTACCCTTCTACCATCAAATGGTTTGGATGTCATTCTAGGCATGGATTGGCTTACCAAGCATAAAGGTTTGATCTCTTGCTCACCCAGATATGTTCAGATAACTCACCCTTCTAGCCAAGCAGTTAGATGTGCACCTCAGAAGGATAAAACAGTGTCTGTTCTTTGTGCCCTGAATGCACTCAAGTCTCAGGCGGAATCTTAGAAAGAGGAAAAGACTCTTGCTGATGTTCCTGTTGTCAGAGAATATGAGAACGTGTTTCTAGAAGAGTTGCCAGGCATGCCGCCTGATCGTGATGTTGAGTTCATAATTGACCTCGTGCCGGGAACCGGTCCCATTTCTAAGCGACCGTACCGCATGTCGGTTGATGAACTAGAAGAGCTCAAGAAGTAGTTGAAGGAACTTTCCGATAAGGGCTTTATTAGGCCTAGTGCTTCTCCTTGGGGATCACCTGTTCTGTTTGTGAAAAAAAGGATGGCTCAATGAGGATGTGTGTTGACTACCGCAATCTCAATGCTGTTACCATAAAGAATAAGTATCCTCTGCCAAGGATCGATGACTTGCTTGATCAGCTTCATGGTGCTAAGTACTTCTTGAAGATTGATCTCAGATCTGGTTATCATCAAATGAAGATTCGCGAGGAAGACATTCCCAAGACAGCTTTTGTCACTCGCTATGGGCAGTATGAGTTCACCGTTGTATCCTTCGGTCTCATGAATGCCCCTGCCTACTTCATGAACATGATGAATAAGGTGTTTATGGATGATCTCAATCGGTTTGTGGTAGTCTTCATTGACGACATTCTGATTTATTCATCCACTGTCGAAGAACATGAAGCACACCTGAGAGTAGTGCTTGAGAAGTTATCCCAACACCAGCTCTATGCCAAGTTTAGCAAATGTGAGTTCTGGCTTGAAGAAGTTGCTTTCCTTGGTCATGTATTCTCAGCTGATGGTGTTGCTGTAGATCCTGCAAAGATAGAGGCCGTGAAAGAATGGGAACAACCTCACAATGTGTCCGAGATCAGGAGTTTCTTAGGATTGGTGGGTTATTATCGCCGATTCGTTGGGAACTTCTCGAAGATAGCTCGTCCTATGACTAATCTCTTAAAGAAGACCAACGAGTTTGAATGGACACCCGAGTGTGAGCACAGTTTCCAAACTCTAAAGGAGAAGCTCACTACCACGCCTGTCCTAGCCTTACCTGATATCATTAACGACTTTGTCGTCTATTGTGATGCCTCTCGCCAAGGACTAGGTTGTGTGCTGATGCAGAATGGGAAAGTTATTGCTTATGCTTCCCGACAGCTAAAGGAGCACGAGCAATGATACCCACTCATAATCTTGAGTTAGTAGCTATTGTGCACGCTCTGAAGATCTGGAGACATTATCTCATTGGCAACAAGTGTGAAATATACACTGATCATAAGAGCTTGAAGTAATTTTTCACTCAAGAAGATCTGAATATGAGACAGCGCAGATGGCTAGAGCTAATCAAGGACTACAACATAGAGATTCACTATCATCCAGGAAAAGCGAATGTAGTCGCAGATGCTCTAAGTCGCAAGACCTACTGTCATGCTCTGTTCACCTCAACCCTGCCACCTGAACTGCAGAAAGAGATTGAAGATCTCCAGCTCGAGATAGTACCCCTTGGTCTGTTGCACGAACTTCGCATCGAGTATAATCTCACCGAGCGAATTCATGAAGCTTAGAAGAGTTGTGAGGAAATGGAGTACATACATGGATTGATGAAGCTTGGCTACAGCCTAGAATTCAGAGAAGATAAGCATGGAACCATCTGGTTCAAGGATAGAATCTGTGTACCCAGCAATCCTGCTTTGCGTAAGGAAATTCTGTCAGAAGCACATGTTTCCAAGTATTGCATCCATCCTGGTGGTGCAAAAATGTATCAAGACATAAGGAAGCACTTCTGGTGGAAAGGCATGAAGGCTAACATTGCTAGACATGTGGCCGAATGTGACATCTGCAATAGAGTCACGGCCGAGCACAGAAGACCCGCTAGATTACTCAAACCACTCAATGTTCCTAAATGGAAGTGGGAGAGCATATCCATGGACTTTATCATGGGATTACCTCGAACGCCGCAAGGTCATGACTCCATCTGGGTAATAGTCGATTGTCTAACAAAGGTAGCACACTTCATACCAGTCAAGACTTCGATACGTGCCGAACAGTTGGCAGATTTGTACATCAAGGAGATTTTGAGGCTTCATGGAGCTCCCAAGAGTATTGTGTTGGATCACGGACCTCAATTTATGTCTCGATTTTGGCAAGCTCTTCACGAGTCCATTGGGACAGACCTCGATTACAGCACTGCTTACCACCCTCAAACAGATGGTCAGACAGAAAGGTTGAATCAGATTCTTGAGGATATGCTTCGTGCCAGTGTTGTCAAATATGGAACAGATTGGGAGAAGTGTTTGTCATTTGCTGAGTTCTCTTACAAAAACAGCTACCAAGCAAGTATCAAGATGTCACCCTTCCAGGCTCTTTATGGCAAACCGTGCAGAACCCCGTTGATGTGGGACCACCCCGGTGAGAGGGCAGTCTTTGGCCTCGCCAAGATCAAGGAAGCCGAAGAAGGAGTTGCTCAAGTTAGAGAGAACTTGAGGATCGCTCAAAGTTGACAGAAGAGCTACGCAGATAAAAGGCGCAGAGAACTCGAATTCAAAGTCAGGGACTATGTCTATCTCAAAGTGTCTCCACTTCGTGGTACCGTCAAATTCCACGTGAAAGGGAAACTAGCTCCAAGATATGTTGGACCTTATCGCATCTGTCAAAGAGTTGGAAAGCTTGCATACAAGCTTGAACTACCCCCACAGTTGGCAGGAGTACATCCCGTATTCCATGTTTCACAGTTACGCAAGTGTTTAAGAGTACCAGAAGAAGAAGCAGTTACCACTGATGTGCTTGATATCCAAGACACTCTGGATTACAAAGAGCACCCCATCAAGATTTTGGGTTATGACACCAAAGAGACCCGAAGAAAATCTATCCCCATGTGCAAGGTCCAATGGAGCAATCACTCTGAACGTGAAGCAACTTGGGAAGATGAGAATCAGCTGCTGCTACAGTATCCTTACCTCTTTAAAGGGTATGTCACTTCTTAAATCTCGAGGACAAGATTCCAATGAGGGGGAAGGACTGTAACAACCCGAAAATCCGAGCTACAAAATTTTTTTCGACAAAACCCTGAGTGATGAGTGCAACATGTCATCATCTACCCCTTAACCTTGCATTAACCCTATCATGTCATGCATAGCATTCATGTGTTTTTAATTAATTAATGTCTCTTGTCAATGCTCTATGTTTCATATGTTATTTTTTCAATGTTGCAATAGCCTTGTTTCAATGGTTCAATAGATGAATCATCATGTTGCATTAAAAGGGTGATTTGGATTTTATTTGGTTTATGTGTTGAAAAATAAAAATGATAAATATAATATTTATTTTTATAAATAAATATTAAGGGAATAATACCCTAACATTAATTGGGCCATGTATGCTCACTATTTTATTGCTCATAGTTAGCACATCACATATATATATATGTATGTATATATAAATGTATTTGAAAATGAAAAGGGAAAAGAAAAAGAAAAGGAAAAAGAAGAAGTAATCCGGCCCAAACCTGCTTACCAGCCCAAGCCCGGCCAGCTCTCCTTTCCCTCTTCGCGCCGCACGAGCCAGCCCCATCGGCCTTCCTCGCCCACCCGCCTTATCTCCTTTCCGCGCGCGCTGGCCCAGCAAGCCAGCCAGGCAGCCCAACACGCCAGCGTCCACGCGCGAAGGGAACCGGCCCAACAGGCCCAGCATGAACCCATGATCGCCCGCGCGCCACGCCGTCATCCGAAGCCGCTGACGAGTGGGCCCTGCAGTGGGACCCACCTGTCATCACGTCGGGTGAGGTCACCCGATCGGATTGCTTTTCCCCCCACGTGTCGCGCGCGCTCGCGTCAGCGCTGTTCCCCCGCGTTGCCTCAAAGCAAGCCACGCCGACAGCTCGATCTGCTCCTTCCCTGCATCAACGCACGCCCGCTCACCACCTCGGCCGACCAGCCCTGCACAAAGCACCCACGGCCGCGGGCGAAATCCTCCATGCGCGTGCGCACATGCGCTGCATTCGCGGTGAACTATGCCACCGTAAAGGATTTCATCACCCAGCCACTGCTAGCTCCCTCTCGCTGCACCGTGGACCCGGCCAAGCACCCCACCGGTGACCTGGACCCCTCCTTGGCCGCTAGATCAAGCCGGAGCCATGATCAGCCGTCCGCCGACCACCTACCTCCGCTTTCGCCCTATATAAGCAAGGGGCCCGAGCTCTAGGGTTCCCAGTCGCCGCCACCACTCCGGTGGAACACCAATTGCGCCCTCGTCGGTCCAATTTGGGAAGAGGAGGAGAAATGGAGAAGAAGGGGGGTCGGGGAGGAAGAAGAAGCCGCCGCCAGAGTTGGAGAAGAAGAGGAGCTCTGCCATACTGCTACGCCAGGAGCAAGAAGAGGAAGCCGTACCGCAAGCCGGAGCCACAAGAACGCCGGAGCCTGGACTTGTACCGCACATCCTATCCACGCCAGCGCCGGTGAGCACCTCCGCCCATGCTGTTGGCCATGGCACTCCACCTTGGAGCACGTAGGCTGAGGCCTTTGTCGGCCATCTTGGACACCCGCACGCATGCACACACGGTCTAGCCCAGCCCTTGGACCACGACATCAGGAGGATACCAGACCAGAGCGCCGCCTTGCCAGCCGCCGCGCGCAGAGCGCCGCCGCGGCGAAGCCACCCCAGCCGCCTCACCGTTGCGCCTTGCCCGCCATTGACCTCGGATCCGCGCTCGCCTTGATGAGACGAATCCCGTGCGCTTCCTAGATCCGCGTTGCCTCATCGGAGCACCGTTTTCCGAGCCGCCTTGCCAGTCGTCGTGCCGTGCACCACCGCTCTAGAGCGCTGTCGTTCGTCGTCGTTTCCCGCTGACTCCGACCACCGTAAGGATCAAGAAGAGGCCGAGGAGCTCTGCCGTGACGTGCTGCGTCGACTGGACAAGGAGATGGAGGCTGTGGACCCTCCCTGAGTGCCGTAGCCGTGCAACGAGGACCCACCGGAGCTACGCCACAGGAGTTGCTACCCGCGCGAACTCCGCCGTGGCCTTTGGTCATCGCCAGCGCTTTGGGTAAACGCTGCGTGACTCCAATCGCGCATCTACGCCGCCAATTGGAGCTGGAGTGACTCGGTGTGAGGAGTGCATCAAGCGCTGCCGCCAAGCCGCCGTCCACCGCAGAGCGCGCCGTCGGGAGTCAAGCCGCCGCCTTGAAGCCCACTGTCGTGACTGCTTTGATGTCCTGAAGCCGTTGGTCGAGTTGATGAGTCCAGAGAGTCCGTGGCACCGCAAATCGGGGATTCCCCGCCGTCGGCGAGCCGCGCCGTCGGGCCGTTGCAGACAGAGGAAGGGGATGAGTATAGGAGCAGTTGATGGACGCGGTGTAGGTGAGCCAGAACCACTGCAAGTGGGACCAGGAGGCACCGGTGCACCGTGAGTTAGACAGTGGACGGAGCTAGATAGATTGATGGGGGGAGACGGCCGAACCGCTAGACAGTGGACGGGGCTAGATAGATCTCTTGCTTTCCACTCACTCTCCATGGGGAGAGACGGCCGAACCGCTAGATAGATCGACGCCATTACTGCTAGGCGAGTAGTGATAGGAAGGTATATGCATGGGACGGAGCTAACACCCTTCTAAGACGATCATGGCGCCCCCTTCGGGAGCGGGTGCATGCCATGGCGTTCTCTTCGGGAGCGAACACATGGGCTCTTCACAGTTCTAGCGATCCAGAGCTGAATGGTAGAATGGCATCGTTCTATGGCAGTAGGCGCCCGAAATCTGCCTAGGTGGTGATCAACACCGAAGATGGCTATCTAGTGGATTAGTGAAACCTTTGCAGGGTGTATGGTTGATCGATCGATACATAAGCCAAATTCTTTGGCTATGGACCTTTCCTGTGTTCCGCATACACCGGACTAGCGAGTGGAGTGTTCTACCTTCCCTGAGTATGATTTTCGGTCGTGAGCCAGGTTGAGGGCTGCGGACCGCTGAGACAAGCCGAGAGGGAGTTGGCTTGTCGACTTGAGTCTGAGATGGTGTTGGAGGAGTTGGGATGGTGCTACAGAGATGGATGAAGATAGATATGAGGGATGGGAATGTGTTAAAACTTGATTATTATATTATTTATATACCTGATTTATGCATAGGAAAACCCTAGCCTTATAGGTTCCTTTTGATATATCCTTTTTGCATCCAATTTTCACAAAACAATACATAGGATGGGAGTGTGGCCAGTACAAATCGTACTGAAAATTTGGTTTCAGGTTCAAGGAGTGAGTACTCTTCTGGGGAGTACAACGAATAAGGGTTTTGTGCCTACGCTCAAGTTAGATCGAAGATGATAGCTTTCGCACCTCAAGCTTTTATTGATATGCTGCATAAACTCTGATTCCGCCAAGTGGCGATGTAATAAGTTATTGTAAACCTCTCTATTGCACTCTTTGTTCGATGTATGGATTATGGTATTCAACTATTATCGGATAATATGATTTAAATGGTCATATTACACTTCGGCTCTGTGGATTTCCCTTCGCAGAAATCGAGGTCATTTCAATGACTATTGCAAAAAGAAGCTATGAAACGAAGCTCTACATTTTATTTATCACACCATATGCAGAGATGTGAGTAGCTGTTTTGAATATTAGTCTATAAGAATGAAAGCTGGAACTGAAGTTACTTTTACATTGATGGACCTAACAGTGGATGCACCTAGATAGCATTTTTTTTCAAAGGTTAGATAAAGCATGCATAATGAATATGAATTTTGACATATTCTTCTTGTTCGTGGGAAAAGAACGTGTTAGCACTTAGCAGCCATGTTTCATCCTCTTGCTAGCATTTACAACGAAATTATTTTCTTGAACTAAGATCCACTAAGAATCAAGTTGAGTCATTCTCTACAAAATACATGATTTCACTCAATGAGATTTTTTGGAGTAAAACACCAGGTATACAACAGCTATTGGATGATCCTTCTGTGACCTCCCCAAATCATCAGTCACCAGCAAGCTTCAAAATATGTTGGTGACTTTCACCTTGCCAAGTCGCACCTTCTTCCATCTGCTCTTAAAGAGGTAAGGATGAAGGCCCAATATATGTTCAGGCATGAAATCGTGCCTCGTTAGTATGCCGACAACAGGCGCCCTCTGCATTTAATGAAATTAAGCAGCCAAAATGTTATCAGTGACAACTATCACAAGTATTTGTCATTCTAATCGGACTTAAGTACTATGAATCTATAATATAAAGAAAATGCCACTTTAAGAAATACAAATGCAACCGGTGTGATTTATGCTGTTTCATAACATAGTTAATCTAAAGTAATTATTATGATTAACAACACTTGATGCTAATAGGAGGCCCAAAGTTGTAACTAAGGAGCTAAGACTTATCCAGATAAGCATGAAGGAAGTACAAATTAGAATCATGAAGTAAACATAGCAACAATAAAGTAACCAAAGCCTAAAAACATCACTAACCTTAGAAGATTTTGGTAGAACCAAAAGATGTCTCAATCCAACTTCACGGAAAAGTATAAGAGCCTTAGCCAAAGACATAGTCTCAAGCACAGTATATGGAGATGTGTTTGTGAATGGATGCAAGTCTACAGACATTTCCATTTCTTCTGCAGATAATTCAATGTCCTCAATCCTGTCATGTTTTCCTGATCCACGTTTAGCAAACTCAGCATGTGAGAAATGGTTTGAAGCATTCAGTGTAGAAGCTGTGCAACTACGGATGAAATCCTTTTTCCTCAATAGAACAAGCAGGTGGTCTCGAAGAATTAGACCATACAATGTAGGAGTATCTGAAAATGGTGGCTCATCAACCACAGGGAGACCATTATGACCAGTTGTCTTCAAGACATGGACTATATGACCAACCTTCTCTATGCCATTGAATGTCTGTAGAGGACCAGTTACAACATCACTGACTGACAATTGCCTCATGTATGGTTCAGCATATCCTTCAAGATGTGGAAACCCTTTCAATCTAACAAGCAAATCGTAGACATTGGCATTGAAAGCATCTGCCACCACCTTTGATATGAGAAGGACAAGCATTACCAAAGGAAGCATACGCAGATTATTAGTCAGTTCTAGGATGATAACACAAACTGAAACAGTCATCCTCATTGATCCACCTAACAGAGCAGCAGAGCCAAGAACTGCAAAAAGACCATGATCTAAAGTTGACTGTGATCCAATCAACATGCCTACCAGACGGCCATAAGCTGCACCAGTTAAAATAACTGGCACAAAAAGGCCAGATGGCAAAGCAAGGCCATAGCTGAAGATGCCCAAAAAATATGATGCAACAAAGAACACAAGGATGGAAGAAATGTGGAATTCATCATCTGTGCCAGCACTGTAGAGGTTTCTAATAGTGTCATCATTTGTGTTGAAGAATAGGCTAGCCAAATCATTGTATTCATCCATTGCACATTGGAATTTCTTGAAATTACCAGAACGGCCTATTGATGGACAAGCTTCTCCGGTGTCAGTTGGACAAGGTTTGCAAGCAGCAATCCATGGCAAGCCAAAGAGACAACATGATGTACAAACCGTGACAGTTGCAGCCAGGAGAAGTTTGTAAGTTTTTCCTTTCCTGAAAGTAAATAAAAGATTTCAGGCAAGATGTCGCAAATACTTGAGCATTTTGACTGAAAATGATTCAATAGATGCACAGCGATCTGTATGAGAAGTTATATCTATTGGTTTTCAAAATAGATATAATACAACAGTAAAGGTGATGTTGATAGGTTATTGAAACTGTAATAAAACAGAGCACGCATGGTGTTCTGTTTAAAATGCATAAGTTGGGATGGTTTAAACTGAGGCAACATTGGTACATACTCACTGATAAGGTTGTAGAGACGAAGAACCTTGTCCAGAAAAAAGTTATACAAACTCCCCAGTATTCCTCCAAAAATCCCCAGAGTGATCACGGGAGGTAAATCAATCAAATGGTAGGTGACATAATCTGCTGTCACATCAAACATTATAAGGCCACCTTTCCCAAATAAGCCACACTTGCCACTTTGACAGAAGTCTATCAATGCCCTAAGCACAACAGCAACCATTGCTGTTGTGAAAAAGGCTCGCCATAGTAGAGCACTCCTCCACCTGCAAATATAAGAAATATATGTTTCAATGTTTGTACAAGAAAGTTTGTCCATGAAAGACGCCATACCTCTGAAGGGATATGCATAATGACCTAATCTAGTGCACCGTACCCTTCAGTGCATCAATACTTGTATACTACCCATGCTTAAACAAATTTCAATTACTATTTTCTGATAAGAACCATTTGTGCTAGTCGAATTTTCCACCCTTATTTGATGTAAAAGTAACTAATCATTAACAATAGGGCAACAGTGATGTTGAACAGGAGGCCCATTGAAGTATAGAGTCTGTTGTTATCGCTTATATTTCTTCAGAAAAACATGGTTTGATATCTTCTCAGACAATAGGGGAATATTTTTTTTATCAATACATCATGTAGGTACTTAACAATGATCCAAGTCATGGATCATATGTGATTGCAGCCTTCACTCATCTTTTTTTCGCTCCACAATAGTAATAAACAAGAGTTACATAAATACATCATGAAACACATTTTCAAGGAATTTACCATGAAGATACTGTTTCCAGGGCGAAAAGGACCCCACCAACTGGCGCCCGGAAAGCAGCAGCAATACCAGCAGCAGAACCACAAGTAACAAGGTCCCTCCGATCCCTATCATTCTTGAAGTACCTGAGCCACCTACATGTCATACGATATTTACGTGACCCACCTTGCCCAAGTATTGATGCAATGCATGCGCCTGTGTGTACCAGAGGCCCAGCTTTTCCCACATGCAGTGATGATGATACTGCCGCAATGCATCCCACAATCTGCTCAAAACCAGCACATATCAAAATATTAATTCAGACATTTAACATAAGAGGATGGATACACTATGTTACCAAGTACCAAAAACCAAGTTGAAACTTTATTTTTTTGGGGGGTGGGTTGGGGGGGGGGGGTGGGGGGGGGCAAACTAAGACCCAATCTAGGTAAACTTAAAATAGGATGCGGCATTCAGAATTCGGTCCAAACTTAAAAGAAGTTGCAATGAAAATGACAAATTGACTTATAAATCTTAGCACATGCATTCTCAGTGCTCCTCACCATTTGCCATCAAAATAGAGTTACTAGATCATAGTAATCTAATTAAGAGCAAAGGTCTGGGTGTACATGTTTGTACAGTTTAGCACTTTTCTCCATGGCAGATAAGAGATTATTAGCCAGAAATGATCTATAAGATGAATATCACTTTTCATCGATATGGTTAAAGAAGCCAGAGTACTCTCTAATTAAATTATCATATCAGAACTTCACTATTTTCCCTTAGAAACTATCATAAACTATAGTAATGAACGCTGGGGACAGTGTGGGTTTACATTTTTTTACAAAAAAAGAAAATGCATCAGATATTTACTTAGGCATATCAGTCAGATTGACTCCCAAATTGAAAAATCAAAAGATTTGAACTTAGGCATATCAGTCAGAGTGACTCCAAGTTGAAAAATCAAAAGATTTAGAGAACAGACAGATATGGATGCCCTCGCAGAGTGTGGTATTCCAGCTCTTCTATGAATGACCCAATAGTCAATGTCAATACCATGCCATAGTTGGATTTTTTTTTAAATTTAATCCTTTTTTAATAAAAAATCCAAAAGAAACCCTGTTTCAAACTTATTTTCACGCTGTACCCCTTTTGTCGCGACAAAAGATTTGGCGCGACAAATGCACGTCGTCGCGCCAAATGATTTGGCGCGACGACCTTTCCACCATGCCATAGTCGTTGACCGGAGGCTTGCTTGGAAAGTAGTGGGACCCACCCCGTCGCGCCACATGCATTGGCGCGACGGGCCGGTCGCGCCAAATCATTTGGCGCGACAGTGTGGTATGCAATAAAATTTTTTACTATAGTTGAGTCACTAGATTTGGGTGATACTACTAATTCATGGTAAAATTTTGTTTATGAAATGGATATCCAAAAATTTAAGACTCTTAATCGTAGTAAATTTGGGTACACATGTCGCGCCAAATTGTTTGGCGCGACCGGCTCGTCGCGCCAATGCATGTGGCGTGACGGGGTGGTACCCGGTCAACTCCCTTGCCACGGTGTCCCCTCTGGTCATGCCAAAACATTTGGCGCGACGACGTGCATTTGTCGCGCCAAATGATTTGGCACGACAAAAGGGGTTACAACGTGAAAATAAGTTTGAAACAGGTTTTTTTTGGATTTTTGATTAAAAAAGGATTAAATTTTAAAAAAATCCGCCATAGTTTCCTAACATGTCCAAAACCACTGAAGCAATCATGCATGGTTCGCAACTTCAACTTACGTAAACCATCGCTAAAATGAATCTTGAATTTCACTTGAAACAGCTCAGCTGAAGTCCAAGAAACACATAACTACAGCTGAACCTGAAAACTGCCGTGCAAGCAGGCTACAAATATCTCTGCTACAGTGCTGATCTCAAATGACGGATCAATAATTCGATCAACCAATTCATCACTTATTAACCAGAGCCAGGTGTCATACTCATACATCGTGTCACACCAAAAATATCAATGCCACTTTGAACTTTTGTAGAGATGAAAGAGACAGGAACTAGTACCTTCACTATCAGAGTTTTCAGTGAGAATATGTTGGGGGCGTCAACACCGTTCAAGTAGGCCTTCACCTCTGGGATCCCCGATCCCGCAGCCGCAGGCGCAACATACACCGTCAGCCCCGCGGCTAACATCGTGAGCGCAAAGTTGGACGCCAGAAACACCGCAAACGACGACCCATGTCTGATCAAATTAGCATATGAATCAGCATCGGAAGCTTCTACCCACGCCCGAATCCCAATCGACTGAATGCTAGGAACCTCCCAGCTAGTGGCGCCTATTACCTGCCGTCCAACATGAGGTTGGAGGTGACGACGAACTTGGCGCCGGCGACATTCTCGACGCCGAGGTTGGCGACGAAGCCGGCGGCCGCCGAGAGGGCCCCGACGAGGAAACAGAGGGCCCACTTGAGCGCCACGTAGCGCAGGATGTGGCCCCGCCCCCGCGCCCTCCAGTCCTGCTTGAACACGTCGTTCTCGATCAGCCTGCACACGGGGCGCATGTCGCATCGGTCAATTGAGACAAGCAAGTCCAAGCGAGCGAGCGATTCGCGGCGGATTGGGGGCGGGGGCCTACTCGTAGTCGAGGCTCTCGATGGGGCAGACGTCGGCGCCTACGAGCGCGACCTGGGACGTGGTGTTGGAGTGCGTGTGGCTGCCGTGGAGGAACCGCCTCCGGCGCCGGCGCTGCTCCTCGTCGCCGCCGCCGCCGCCGTCCTCGAGCGCCGGGTCCAGGAGGAAGGACGAGCCGGAGGATACTAGCAGCGGGGCCTCGATGTCGGCCTCCGGATCCGCCGCGCCGCCGCCCACGCCGAAGCCGTCCTCCTTGGGGTCCCTCGGCGGCGCCATCGCCTCGGCCGCTCCGATGGTCCTGTGCTCCGCCGCTGCCGCCACTCACAGCCGAGGAACCGACTGACACGAGCAGATGGGAAGTGGTGCTCGCTGTCGCTGGGTTTTAGTAACGACAGAGCAGAAAGGACAGACTCCCGGTCCCGGCACAGAATTGGTGGCTCCCACATGGATGTGACGGTGGCAGACAAAGTGCCGCATGGGCCACCGGGTTCGGAAACGGTTGGGCCGCGTCATCGACCCTCCGATGGCAACACGGCCGCAGCACTGTGCACGGGCCGAGGAGCGGGACAGATCTTGCGCAGGCGTTACCTTCCGAAAGCTGTGTGCGCCGTGTCGTGCTTCTGGATCAGATTGCTTTGACCATGGATTTGTGCTGGACACTTTGTCTCATTCGGTTTCATTCGTTGATTACCTAATACTCTATACTACTGTACGTATTTTAGGTACTAATACTCCACATCTTCAAGTCTCTGCTTGACAGATTTTTTTTTGACGGCAACTTCGGGGAATCAAAACAGATCCCCACTTGCATATTTCATTCCACGGGTGTCCGAGAAGGATCTCGGATGGTGGAAGGCGTGAGCCTTACACGTTTTACATGATAAAGAGATTATAACATGGGGGAGAGATAGATTACATAGACATGCATGAGCTCTAATTTTGGGCAAGTTGTACATCTCTACAGGAATTCTACAGCTCCAATCTTTGACGGCGTTTTTGCAAGCACAGATGAGACGGGCGATACTTGGTGGGAGGTTGTTGAACACCACTTCATTGCGGTGTTTCCAGATTTCCCAGGATAGCAGCAAAAGGAGGGGATTCAGGGCGTTTTTGGTGACGTGTGGAGGAGGGACTGATTCCCAGAGCTCCCTGACCTTGGCAATGTTGCTGGGGCACCAGCCGATCGTTGTCTAGAAGCTGATGGCGAACGGACATCGCTGATGATATGATCAGCCGTTTCTTCAGCGTGGTGGCAAAGCTCATAGAGCGCATTGTCGACGATGTTTTTACGTGCCAGATTACTCCGGCTGTGGATGCGGTCTTTGGTGAGGAGCCACCTGAAGTACTTGACTCTGGGGGGCGAAATTTTGCCAGACGAAGTGGCAGGAGGGGCAGCCACGGTCGCTGCACGTTGAGGCTTTGTAGATCAGCCCAGAGAACAGATGGTGCCCCCCGTCTGCGAAAAAGCATAGGCGTTCATCCATCCCGTTATCGAGGCATACCTCTTGCAGCAGCTGTTGTAGGTGTAGGAGCTCGTCACAAGCTTGTGCGGTGAGGCGTCGCTGGAAGGCGCCCCGAAGGTTGAGTTGAAGGACGTCGCGCACACAGGTGGCCCGGGCATCGTAGTGGCTGAGGAGGGCAGGGAATTGTGTTGCAAGAGGAGCATCCCCTAGCCAGCAGTCTCTCCAGAAGTCCCTGGTGCTCCCATCCCCGACCGACACCCTGGTGATGTGTTAGTAGGCCGGTAGGAGCTCTCGGAGCGCCGTCCAGTGTTGCCCATCCAGTTCACCTCGCAGCGTTGCCATGTCTGTTTGTTGCCTTGCCCAGGTGGCCTAGGATGACCCCTCCGGATGGTAGAGACGGTGGATGAGTTTAAGGAGCATACAAGCGTTGCGGGTGTCGAGCCTGGTGATGCCTAAGCCTCCGTCTTCCTTGTCTTTGCACACATCCAGCTAGGCGACGAGGCACCGGGCACCGGACGTTTCTCCCGTCCCTGTCCAGAGGAAGGCGCAACGTCGCATGTCAATGGCCTTCAGCATGCCAGGGGGCAGGAGCATGGCGCCCATGGCATAGGTGGGCAGCGCAATGAGCACGGTGTTGACCAGGACGACGCGCCCCACCGTGGCTAGCAGGGTTGCCTGCCAGCCCGCCAGGTACTTGTCAATCTTGGCGATGAAGGGGTCGAAGGCCGAGAGGGGCAGTTTTGTGTTGGACAGCGGCAGCCCCAAGTATGTTTGGGGAAAACTCCCCTCCTTGACAGATTTGTGAATACACTTCTTTTTGAAGGAACTAGATCTAGTGATTAATTAGTTCTTGGTATTAATGCCACACCATAGAGAGATTCTAGGCACAAATTGTCCATACCCTCCAAGTTCAAGAGACACTATGTGAGAACATCATACGCTTTAGCTATTTTGGTAACTCTTAGTCCTCAACTCCTACAAACTTGGTGCAGCAAATATTTGTGGTTTGATATGTGGACTGTAAGCTTGATGTCAGGGTCGACCTTGCAATTTTGGGGGCCCAGGGCGAGACAAAAAAATGAGGCCCTTATACACATATGTTATCACTTGTATTGGCTTGAATTCTAAGCTAAGAGCAATTACCTAGCATACATTAACTATTCTCGAGCTTCTCGCGGTGTGACCGGCTAGAATAATGAGCTTCGTGTCTCTTTTATCTGACCCGGATTCGAAGCGTGACACTTTCTTATTTTCAAAGTTACAAGGACACATTCTACACGCCGTGTTTATATTTTTATAAGAAAATGCCGGATGTGTACTAAATGTGATCATTCAAAAAAAAGCGTTGGATTTTTTTTAAAAAAAGTACACTTAGAAACCGAAACTAGCGCAGAGTATTTATAAGGATTGATAAACGCTTGCTCGTGGGCCACACTTGCTCGTGGGCTCCTGGCTTCATACATCAGTGCTATGATGATCACTCTGTATACTTCAGCAGCCATACTAGTCTCACACGTTTTCTTAGAATAAATAAACATAGTATATTCTAAGAAATAGTATGATGAGGTATACTATAGTATGATGAGGTATTCTAAGAAATAAACATAGTATGATGAGGTATATACTATGTTTATTTATTCTAAGAAAACGTGTGAGACTAGTATGGCTGTTGAAGTATAAAGAGTGCTGATCATAGCACTGATGTATGAAGCCAGAAGCCCACGAGCAAGTGTGGCCCACAAGCAAGCATTTATCAATCCTTATATATACTCTCTGCTAGTTTCAGTTTCTCAGTGTACTTTTTTTTTAAAAAAATCCAACGCTTTTTTTTGAATGATCACATTTAGTACGCATCCGACATTTTCTTATAAAAATATAAACACAGCGTGTAGGACGGATAGCAAAGCTTTACAGAGTTATCCTAGATGATAATTTGGACAATGATGAGGATGATAATCAGTATGTGATATTTTTTGTATGGTGCAAGGCGAATAGAATGCGTCCCTGTAACTTTGAAAATAAGAAAGTGTCACGCTTCGAATCTGAGTCGGATGAAAGAGACACGAAGCTCATTGCTCTAGCCGGTCACACTGCGAGAAGCTCGAGAATAGTTAATGTATGCTAGGTAATTGCTCTTAGCTTAGAATTCAAGCCAATACAAGTGATAACATATGTATATAAGGGGCCTCATTTTTTGGTCTCGCCCCAGGCCCCCAAAATTTCAGGGCCGGCCCTGCTGCACCGTATACATACAACATAAAGGGGGCCCTGACGGCTTCGGGGGCCTAGGGCGGCCGTGTAACACTCAGGTGTTAAGCAAGCATAATCATTTGCATTCTTAAGCATAAGCATCATTATGCATAGCATTGATGAAAAGAGTGATTGTCATTTCATGTATCATGTGTGATTATTCAATTTATACTTGCCTTGCACATGAATTGCAAATGTGGTATGAGTGTTTGGTGTTGGATGACCTCTAGGGTAACCTAGACATGTTTAGGACACCAAATTAACCTAGGTTTATGTTCATGGTTTTGGTTAATTAAGCTTTGTTGTCATGGTTGACCAAGGTGGACCATTAGAGTAGTTTTATTTGACTGAATTGGAAGTGGTAGCTAGAGTGCTTGCATGTGTGTGTGCCCTAAATGAAGTTTGTAGAGAATTTTATAAGGAACAAAAGTTGTTTTTACCACTTTTCATGAAAATGCTTGGAAGGTGTTCAAAAATGTTGAAAAAGGGCAAATTGGAGGCTGGTTTTCTATTTTAGGAGATTTTAAAAGGTATTTTATTTGGATTTTTGTATTTCAAAATCTAGGCAGAATCTGGCAAAACTTCTTTAAGATGAAATGTTCTACTCTTCAAAAGCTACATTTCATCTATTTTGAGTTTTTGCTAATTCAGCTTAGTTTAAGAGTTATTAAGCAGCAAAGTTTGTTCTGAGTTCATGGAAATAACATTTTGGTGACGGCTGTACCCTGGCCGTCAGGAAAATGTTCGGCCACCGCCCATGTCGCCCAGCCCGCGCGCTCCGCGTGGCGCGCGTCGACCGGCCGTCCGGGGCGGCAGCGACCGTCCCGACCGCGTTAAAGAGACCGCAGTTGCTTCCTTCTTTCTGTCTCCCCCTTCAATTTCATCTCTCCCCGCCTCCTGCCTCAGCTCCGCAGACCCGCCGCCGTCGCCGCCGACTGAGCTCGCCGTCGCCGAGCCACCCCACCGTGCATTTTCTTCTCCAAGTACGTCACCAGACCCGCCTCGACGTGCTCTAGCCCGTGCGCCCCCTCTCGGCCGTCCTCGTCAAGGGTAAGACCCCCAATCGAGGGCTTCTTCTCCACGGCCGGCGAGCCCGTGACCGCCGTCGCCGTGCCCCGGTCGATTCGGCCGACGATCCTTCTCTTTTTCTCGAGCTGTAGGTGCATCTAGTCGAGTAGCATCTGTAGCCCTAGTTCATGAGGTCCGAGCAGGTCGGCCCTCGCCGGAATTTTGAGTGCGCCGCCGGCGGAAGGTCGCCGTCCGCCTGCGCACGTGGCCCGAGTGGCCTCGGCTTTGCTCCGACCTCGATTCTCCCTGCAATCGACTCGCGCTGTCCCCCTCGTGCTATCCCTAGGGTCGGAGTGGCCGGAGAACCTCGGTGGCCGCCGGCGAGCCCGAGCCGACGCCGTCGTCCTCTCCCGTCACTGTGCAAGGACGTCGGGTCAGAATTCAAGAAACCCTAAGGGTCTTTGTGCTAAGTTGCCAGACACAGCAATTTACCGGTTAGGGCTTGGGTAGTTTCTGGAAATGCTAGGGTCCCCGGTGTAAAGTGGTTTTTCCTTTTTCTTTTTCAGAATAGATTTCAGATTTTAGTTTAAACTTTGAAAATTCATAACTTGCTCATTTTTCATCCAAATGAGTTGGTTCAACTTGCAGTATTTTTCTTATGAGATGATCTATGCATGAAAAATATGAAATGTGGAATTTGTGAAACTTTTCTGTATAGCTTTATTTATCTCTATTAATTGTATTTATCTTAGGAAATGCATAACTAATTCTCTGTTGCTCAGAAAAATGTGAGACCAAGTTTGTTAGTCTTCTTATGTCATGCTCTATCTGTGAAAAATGTTATTAGGCTATGTCATATGTAAATTTTTCTATGTCTAGTTATGGTGCCTATTTTCATGTGAGGATAAATAATTCATAATAAATAATGTATAAGGAATTTGTTCATGAAACTTTTTGGAGAGTGTTTTTATGTCAATCTAGAGCTAATCATGTTCTGAGATCTGTTGTTTGATATACTTTTATGTACAAAGTATTTTATGCCCCTGGAATTGTGCTGCCTTGTCATTTTTGTGCAGGATAAAGTACTTACTGTTTTGACTTGAAATTTTTATGGTAGTCTTTATTTGGTATGATTAAGCTTCTGTAATTTTTACAGAATTTTCTGAGTAGTCTAAAGTCATGTTGTAGTGATACCCTGATTTCTTTCATTTATAAATAATGCTTTAGAGTTATCATTTCATGTGTGTAAAAATGTTTTTTATGCTATTCATGTTATGTATGATCTGCTATTGGTTGTGGTTCAGTAGAGTGTAGTGTGCAAAACAATGGGTGTTTATAATTCTTTATAGTGTGCGAGTAAAGTTTTAATGCGAGGCTTATTTGGAGATTTATCGGTAGAAGAGAATGCGGATGACATGTGCTTATCATACATGTTTTCAAATATCATATCATATCATTCATTTTAGCTGAGCATTCATTTACCATCATCATCAGCATTGTATTTATATGTATGCACGGTATTCATACGCACTATGCATCATACAGGATCGTCAGAGCTCGCGACGGTAGTTCCCGGAACACAAGGAGAGGAAGACCAACAGGAAGCTTTGGTGCGGGAAGCAGCAGCCGAAGAGGATCCCGAAGCTGATCTTCCGGAGTGTCCCGACCATCAGCCAAATGCTTTTCTGAAAGGCAAGCCCCGGAGCATTCTCCCTGTGGTTTGCAAAATATCTAACTTGAGTCCTTTACTTGTTTGTTGCATTAAGTTATAGGCGTTGTTTTATACCGTTGCTGCATTACTTATATTCCTTGCCACTGTTTATACTTCAACCCTGTTAGGTTCAGGTACGATTATATGCTTAGCCCTGCTTAACTAGATCGGTAGAAGTCGGGTGATTTCCTGTCATCCGCGAGTTATAGGTGGTAACTCGGATGGTTGAATACATTGTTATCTTGGATAACCATGTGGAGATAATAAATCGAGACCGGGCGGGATTGGAGTTGAGAATGAACTGGAGGTTCAATGTGGTTTATCCCGTCTGTGTCGAACTAGGACCCCGTCCGTTGTACGTCCTCAAGTCATATTGAATTTATGCCTCACATTTAGCTGGAAGGATAAGTCGTTCCGACCGCGAAGCCTAATTTTGATTTGGGCCGGGAGTCGACCTGCTGTACGCATCGCATTGGTGAAGATGGGGGACCACGGGTTACGCGGTTGTAAGGCCTGAATATAGCATGGTGCGCCCTGCTGGCAGCCGGACGGTGCCCGGATGTGATGGTACCTGTTGATCTCGCGTTTTTCCTGAATTGGATGTCGGTGACCTGTAGCTCACCGTGGCTGGTGAGTGTGGTTTGTGTGAGGAGTACCCGCCAGCTGGTTAGTAATCGATTATAATCGCCATCATTCCTGGACAGTGAACACTTGACTTGAGCAGCGGCATCGTAGTAAGAACTTGAACAAGAGGTGAGATGGTTGAGCTGATGAGATGGAAAGATACTCAACCGAAAATGGTTACTTTCTGTTGAATAATTATTACCATGCTTGTTTAGTACAGGTGCTAATGTAGCATGATAAGGATAATCAGATTAAAATACATTGCTAGAAGGTTCTTATTAATTGTTTCTTAATGCAAGCTTTTCCGCAAATTTTAAATGAGTCAGCTATCCTACTTATACAGCCTTGCATACTCCTTGGAGTCTTTTATTTTAGTTTATGACGGGTAAGTCTAGCTGAGTACATCCTCGTACTCAGGGTTTTATTTCCCATGTTTTTGCAGATGGTGAGATGCTTTACGGTTATTGTCAGAACTGTTTCTATCCCGCCTTGGGCGATGACTAGACCTTGGGCATGGTCACTCTTCTCTACTTGATGCTTTTGCTGGATGTGGACCAAGGACCTGGCACTGTATTTCAAATGTGTGTGTGGTATTTGAACTAAATCGCTTCCGCTTTTATTTGAACTTGAACTTGGTTTGTAATAACTCTATTTCGTACTCCGATGATGTTTTAAAACTATGTGCGAACTGTGTACTTGTGAATGGAACCGCTAAACTATTACGATCTTGGTCGTGTCGGAAAAGTTTGAAATCCTTCGAGATTTCACGGACTACCGGGTTTATTAGGTCTCAATCATATGATTTGCTGAATTAATGGCGGATTATGTGCTTGTGCTCTAATAAATTGGTCGGTTCTGTTACAGGCCGCCCCGCTTGCCCGCCCCCAGGGCCGGGCCTGCTTGATGTGGTGAAACTCAATGGCTTGTTGCTGATGTGTGAACTGTAAATTGTTATTATTTGATTGACATGCTGAATAATTATGTAATCAATCATTGATAATTACAGTACGTAGTGAATCTGCAGTTGTGATGATCTCAAATTATTATTTTTTTGACAAAAGGATAGTTGAGCATGTGGACGAACCTAGACAAGCCACGTGATAAAATAAAAATATGACACGTTGATAAACCAGTTCATGACACATGAAATAGCCAAGACGTGACATGTGTCTTATTAAACACGTGTCCGACTTAAAAAACAAAAGAAATAGATGAATAACATCTTGGGGCGTGGTCGAATAAGAAACTACACGTACACAAATAAAAATACGACACATGGTCCAATAGACGTTTGACACGTGTGCCGATAAAAAACTGACATGCGAAATAAGAAGAACCCAACGCGTGGTCCACTAAGAATCCGACACATACTCTAGTAAGAACTCAAAACATGCAAGAACCAAAGAGGGCCACACTCTTATAGCCATGTCAGCATAACGGTCGCCTAATGTCGTCAAACAGACAGACGGAAATAGTTTCGTGACAACTAGGTTTTTGTCGTAGATAAGACCACTTCAAGTTTCTAAAATTTCTCACAGATTTACAAATGTGACAAGACTTCTGTGAAGAAGGGGGTTTTGTCATAAATTCATCGTAGAAGTAAAATTATGATGAATTTGGCTTATTCTATGACAAAGTAGATCATAGCATAAGTACAGATCTCTACTAGTGTGACCATGTGGTAATGCAATGTGTCTTGTTTGATCAGATTTAATTGGGTGGGGACTGTGAATTTGTTTCTCTTTTCCTGGGCATGGGTGAGAATTTTGGTGTGTTGGAATTTACACTTCTAGGAACGATCGAACTAATGTCAAATTTTAACAATTTATGTGTAGCATTTTAAGCTCTATGCATCTAGGAAAATATATGCAAATACATGTTCTGCCAATGCATATGCACTACACTGGACTACACTACTAAGAGAAATGGAGACACTCTACTCTTTACTTGAAGCTTGTAGGCATCAATGAAGATAGGGCTGTGAACCTCTATTTAGATTGAGAGAGGGTAAGTGCCACGCCAGCGATCCACATGATCCTCATTGTCCACCATAGGATCAAACTGCCATAGAATCGCCTTAGAACCAAGGGCCGAGGTAATAATTTGTGTGTATTGCATGTTGGAAGGCGGTGGAGGGTTGTTAATTCACTTGGCAAGTTGGCCGACCTAGTGATGTTTTGAAAATACTTGTTACATTGGTTTGCCTTGAATGTGGGCCCATGGTTCCATGTGAGTTGATCCTCCAACCTTGAGAGAAAACACAAGTGTGATCCAAGGGTAGAGAATGACTTTGGGTGCCTTGACATGGATCATGGTGATTGACATACATTAGTGGGCCCAAGGGTGCCCTATGTGGGTCCCATAGGTTCCTTTGTTATCGCTTGTCATATACTACAGAAAAATACCAAGGTGCAATTGAAACTTGTTATTATTAAAATATGCTCATGTCATGTTATTGTTTCTTTAATCTGAAGTTGTTGATGGTGTTTTGAGTGTGTAAAATTATGAAATTTTCATCGTCTACAATCATCAAGCCGGAGGACACCGAGGAAACAATCAAAGTCTACTTCGAGCTTAGTGTGTGTACATTAAGGGTGTGCATGTAGGAGAGAGTTTCTTCAAGATTAGAAGAAGGGCTCCAGCGCGTCATGACTAGTTCATATGGGCATAGACCTGGATTGTGGAGAGACGTACATTGAAATGCTTGGATGACGACATACAGCGCGACGCTCAACATGACTAGTTCATGGGGGTATAGACCTAGATTGTGTAGAGACGTACATTGAAATGTTTGAATGGTGACATAATCCCACAATCAAGCTATCACATGCAGAATTTCCTGATGCATTCGAGACTTAAAAAAGCTAATGCTAGCTAGGGTTTAGAAGCCGTTGCTGGACTCTTTTGAATGATCATCTTGATGCTCATTAAGCTTGATAGGCAACATGAATTCATGGAGAAGTCAATTCCCTGGCCATAGAATTTATGCTGGACTCTTTTGTCTCATTTGTTTTCCTCGTTTAGGGCACAACTCGGCCATACTAGAACATCATACATCATCATGTGGCATGTTTAGAGTGTACTAATTCTCAACTTACGTTTTTGTCAATAAGGTGCCGTATTTACAAATTTAGGTTAGCAGTAGAAGCCCACAACATAAAGTTGTTTTAAATATTTTCTCACGATCTTTTCCTGAATTATATTTCATGTTCTTCTACAAATGTAGGCTTATAATTTAACTAATGCATTAGAAGATGACATTTTTAACTATCACAATACTAAAGAACTCAAAATCGTATTAGGACAAACTTATTGCTATAAGATAAACAAATTTATTTGCACATAAAGCTAAACCTAGTCTGTGACATTTTGATTTACATGTTCTGCATAAGATTTTTCTAGGTTTAAATTATGACTAAGTTTTTTCTCTTATGTATATAAACTTGCGTGTTTATGATTGGACTGGTATTCTAACTTATGGCTTCTTTATGCGGAAGAATGAGTTCACAATCTGTTGGTTTGGCAAACAGGACTATAGGAGAGAGAACGAAGGAGAGAAGATACGGAAGAAAGCAAGTGATTAGCCAACGAAAGGTGTCTCTCCACCTTCCCTTCTCCCCTTTTATAAGAGAGAGAGAGAGGAGGCTCTCTTATGCCACCTGTTGGGGTTTGATCTTAGTGCTATTTTTTAAATCTTGCGGCTATACACATTCAAATGTAATAAATATGACAAACTGAATTATAGATCTTAGTACGTGCATTCTCAGTGCTCCTCACCATTTTCTATCAAAATAGAGTTACTAATTAAATCATAATAATCTAATTAAGAGCAAAGGGTGAACCGATCATAGATCAATTGGTTGGGTTTCTTGCGGTGGAACGAACCCACGAGCGATCAAGTCCATCTTGGATTTATTCTAGGATTTTTCAGCATTATGCTTTAAGTGATAAGCTATGTTCTCGTCGACAATAAGACGCCAGTGGTGACTCCGAAAATCTCCAAATGTGCCAGCTAAGTCTTTCGGAGGTGCTCATGGGAATAGGGTTTGCAAATATGTGTTCATAGGACTGAGTGTGCGTATGTGTTAAACGTCTGCGTTGTACTGTGTAGTTTAAAAATTAAGACCAAAGGTATGTGTACACCTTTGTACAGTTTAGCACCTCTCTCCATGGCTAATAAGAGATTACTCCCTTCCTCAAAAAATAACCTTCTTTCTTGTTTCCCGAGAAATAATTTTGATTAATTTTATATAAAAATATATTAATATTTATAGTACATAACGAATCTCACTACATAGATAACTGAATCTAATTTTACAATATTGAAGATATAAATATTATACGTATTTTGACAAATCTAGTTAAAATTACGACACGAAAACAAAAATACTGACAGTTAATTTGGGAGGGAGGGAGCATGTAGCAAGAAATGACCTATGAGATGAATCTCACTTGTCATCAATATGGTTAAAGGAGTGCAGATTAAAGGAATATTCTTGTTCCAAATACACCTTACTTAAATGTAGCAGAAGTCTAGAATTAAGCTATCATATATCACAGCTTCACTATTTTTCCCTCAGAAACTATTAGCGTGGGTATACAAATTTTCATAAAAACTATGCTTTAGATATGACTTAGGCATGTCAGTCAGAGTGGCTCGAAATTGAAAAATCAAAATATTTAGAGAACAGACAGATATGGATGTTTCAGAAAAGATATGGATGCTCTCGCAGAGTGTGGTATTCCGGCTCTATGAATACTCAATAGTCAATACTATGCCATATTTTGCTAACATGTCCAGAACCACTGAAGCAATCATGCTCATGGTTCACGGCTTCAACTTATGTAAACCTTCTCTGAAATGATCTTTAGTTTCACTCGAACAGTTCTGCAGTTGAGTTGCTAGTAGTTTGCTTTCAGCGAAGTTGGTGTCTGTTCAACTGCGAGCAGTAAAGTTATCCAAGAAACTAGCTGCTTTGCTTCAGAGAAGATCTGATCACGAGGTTATTCCGATTCATCCTAGGGAAAATAAATAAATGTAAAGGAGTAAACGAAGTTCATGCCATTGCTTTTTTTGTGAACAGTTCATGACATTGCTTGGCAAGCACTGTCGAAGCTGTCTGCAGCGGAGGACATTCGCTTCACCAGCGCGTGCCGCGTGGTCTGGGTGTACCAGCTTCAGCTGGATGCAAAACGACCAGTTTTTCTTCAGCGATTCAGTTTAATTAAGCCATTCGAATTCAGACTTGTCAAGGCAGAAACAACACAGACCGCTACCTCGCTATAGCAAAAGTCTTTTCTGGGAAAGCTTACTTGAGGTACCGCGTGGCAGGTTGGGAAAACTTACTTGAGGTACCGCGTGGCAGGTTTTCCCAAGTTGAGGCCGCACACGTGAGGCTCGCAAGAGTTTCAGCATATCCTGAACAGTGAGCAGTTTCGTGTAAGCAAACATGTCAATGATTCTGTTTCAGAAGCACGAGTGCACAACATTGGCGTGTGGAGTATAGCTGCAGCATGGCAGGCTGTAGCTATGGTGTTGACTGTTGAGTACTCCGATTTGGCAAAGGAAATGCACGTTTGGGAAGCTGGTATGGGATCACCAGAGCTGACCTTGTTCAATGACTCGAGCAGCAACCCCTCCGTGTCGTCGAAGATTCCCATGTGCATGTGCATCGTACATATAGGGCTTTGAATCGTGCAAGTAGTCGGGTACTTTGGGACAAGTAGTCCTGGTGTACGGATATTGAAGAACCCTGATGGTTCTTCATCACAAAGTAAAAGAGGATGAACTGAAACTCTGATTTATTTTTTTGCGAGTGAAACTCTGAAATACTTTCTCCATCCTAAATTGTAAGTTGTTTAACTTTTTAACATAAAGTTTGACCACTCATCTTATTCAAAAAATTATTTAAATTACCATTTTTTTGTTGTAGCTTGCTTTAGTAATCAAATATCTTTAAGAATATCTTAGATTTGACTATATTTGTATAAATTTTTTGAATAAGACAAGCAGTCAAACGTGAGATAAAAAAGTCAAACGACTTACAATTTAGGATGAAGAAAGTATTTTTTAAAATTAAAAAGTGAGAACCATGACAACTGTGTGTGTGCCTAGTGTACCATGACAAGGTCGACCCATGCATTGGCGAGCTGCGTCAGCATCTGGTCACCCTGAGTTGCTTCTCATGAATATATTTTTGAGGGTGTATATATTATCTTTTACCTATCACCATGTTTTCTGATGACACAAGTATATAATGAAATTGTACATTCACCAATAGTGTAATTGATTTTTATTTTAAATGAAATAAAATAAAAAATCTAGTGGTGAAAATTTATTCTGGAATGGTCTATTTTGATTGTTCCAATGGTATATTTGGATTGTTATGGTAGTACTATAAAATTTAGTGTCCCAGCTATAAAATTCAGCTGTTCTTGAAAATTTTTGAAATATTCAATGTTTCATTTTAATTTGTCTCTTTATATACTTTTTACATTTTATACTCTAAAATTTTCATTATATACTAATTTATTTTTAAAGGATATATTTATTAGCTTGTTTCTATGTACAAATGTAATAGGACCCAGCGTGTGCACGTGGCTCGAAAACTTGCTACTCTATTCATATACTAATATTAGTTTCCATTGATTTTTGCTCCTAGTTTAACCACTCATTTTATTCAAAATTTTACGCAAACATAAGTCATAATAAAATACTAGAGATGATGAAGCGAGCATGCATAAAATGTATAAATTTATATTTTTTGAATAATAAGACCGGTCAAACTTATAACCAAAGTAATGGCCACAAATATTCAGATACGGAGAGTATTTTGACTTAACTATAATAAGGTGAATAAATAATAAGTTAAAAGAAAAGTAAAAGAAGACTACCTTCCTTCTGGCCCATACGGCCCAGGCGGACACACGGCGTATAGTGATGGCGGCGGCGGCGACATCGGTGATGCTCCTCGCGGCGGACAGGAAGGAGAGGAAGCCTGCGTCGCAACCTCTGCTGGAACGGGATGTGGCCAGCGGGGCGGAAGAGGATGGGGAGGAGCAGGATATGCGCCGCCGCCGCCTCTTCGAGCGATTCATGGCGTCCTACGGCCCGGGGAGCCTGTACCTCTACGAGGCTCCGAAGGTACACAGTCACCCCTGCGTCCGCTACACCATGAGAGTCTCCATAAAAAAAGTGCGGGTCTCGTGGTCTCACCGGAGCAACCACCGCTTCTTCCCGGAGCGGCGAGGGTCCACCTTCCCCATCCCTGTCTGCCGAGTGGTGGGGCCCGACGATCAGGTGGAGCAGATGGTGGAGCGGTCGGGCGCGCCCGGCGAGCCCGACCGGCCGGGGATTGTTTCTGGCATCTTGGAACAGAATTATTACCAACTCGAGCACTCCCGCGAGAAGGGCGTGATTGAGATGGAGGGGTCGCCGGTGCCGTGGAGGGAGGTGGCCGTGATCCGGGCAATGCCCGATGGACGCGGGCTCTGCGTGACATCCCATGTCAAGCACCTCGTTGTGCGGCTCCATGACATCATCTTCCTCCTACGTGGGCCCTCCGCAACCGTGGACATCTGCTTCTCCGAACAGTGGTTCCGCCTACCCGCGAGGTGGAAGGAGGAGAGGTTGTACTCTGAGGACGGTGTCCACTTCATCGACATTGCCAGCCCTGTGGAGAATCTGGTGAAGAAGCTGAATGAGATGCTGAAGCAGGAGGCGGAAGAGATGGAGAGGCAGAGATTGGAGACAGTGGAAGAGAAGGAGAGGCGGCTGCTGGAGGAAGAGGAGATGCGCAAGCGGGAGGTGGAGAAGAGGAGGAAGATATGCGAGCGAAAGGAGGAGGAAAGGATGAAAATGCTGGAGGAGGCAGCCGCAAAGCCACCTGTGAGTCCGGGATGGGATCCTGCCTTGTGGGATATCAAGGCGCCACCTGCCATGTCACATTGTTACTCCAAGTTCAAGCTGACAATGGACAGCAACAAGCAGGTTTCTTGCAAGTGCCTGGAGCAAGAAGGCCTTCGTGACATGCTGAAGAAGATAGAGGATGGCGAGGGTCTTCTGCCGATTTCAAAGCCAGCACCGCTATCGGCATCATCAAAGGCTCTTGAAATTGTGGGGTTTGTGGAATGGCATAGTGATTTGGAAACCTTTGGATTGGGATTGCAGAAAGGTCGCTTCATGGATCAATCAGGACGTACGCTGAGCTCTGTGTGGATGCTGTCACGGGGCGCGAAAAGAGTCTTGACAATCAAGGCCACTGTTCATAAGCTTAATATGTTGCTGGATGATGGATTGATATTTACTATTTGCTCTGGTGCCTCGGTGGACATTCATTGTGACCATATCTCCTCTTCTGAGTTTTTGACAAAAAACTGGGTACACCAGATCTTGTGTAAGAATACTGTTTGTGAAGGCATGATCTCTTTCTCTTTGCTTCTTGTGCAACTGAAAAAGAAGCTAAATCTGAAGCTAAGAAAAGAAGAATTGACCTCTACTCCATGTCTGCATGCGAGGATGAGGAGGAGCATAGTAGGCAGCGGCAGCAGCAAAAGTGGCAACATTTGGTTCGTGTGAAGCCAAAGAGTGAGTTAGCAGAAGTAGAACTACGTGATTGCAGCCTGCTATTTCCACTTGATGCTGTGTGAAGGGTCTCTGGGCTGGATGATCGAGGAATGTCCTATCACTGCAGTTCATGTTGCCAACATAGAAGTCCTTGTAGCAGAGTTCAATGGTGTGTGCAACAGCTAGTGTATGGTGTTTTTGTGCAAATTCTGTCCCGTTCCAGCTGGGTGCTGATTTTCTATTAAAGATGATTAATGGGATGTTTAATACTTATCTGTACTTCTGTTTTCAATCCGTGAAGGATGTGCTTAGATTCTGGAGTTTTTTCTCAGCGTAATGATGATAATCTGACAATGAGTATGTGATTCACGTCTTGTTATTGTGGGCTTGATATAATTAAATATTTGAATGGGATCAGTTTTTGAGCTGTCTTCATTGATATACATAACTAGCAACAATTTAATTTGTTACAATAACAAATGGTGATGGGTTCAAACAGACCTCTCTGTCTTGGCATTCCACTGTTCATTCTGACTTCCCCAACACTTTCATTTCCATGTAATTTTGTCAGCGCAGATCTCTTGACTTGGCATTCCACTGTTCATTTTGATTTCCCCAACACTTCCATTTCCATATAATTTTTTCAGTGCAGATCCCTTTTTTCTGACAGTCAATGCGGATCTCTTCTGATTTTCATGCAGGTAGGATAAACTTTATGCCATCTGTTAGTAGTTATCTCTTCTGATTTGGTGCTGTGCAGCTGGATTTGCTGTGAAAGCAAAACAGACTGGATATACCACCTCGTGTGTAAGAATATTGATGAGAAGGCATTATCTCTTTCTCGTCACTATTTGTGCATCTTAAAGAGAAGCTACAACTTCGGCCAAGAAAAGCAGGAGCGTCAGGGCTCTACAGCATGTCCCAGCAGATGAAGAGGAAAAAAGTGCCGATCTCTCACAGCAGTGGAGAAAGAAAAATGAGTGGGTTCCTATCAAGCAAAGGCATGAGTTAGCAGAAGTAGAACTACGAGATTACAGCCTTTTGTTTCCACCTTCTTGATATTCTTTTTTCTTTTTCTTTACCGAAAACGCTTGGTCGTCAGGGTCTCAGGTCTATGGCTCATTATTGCAACATGAAGGTATGCCTTCAGCCCTTGTCTCGTGTGTACTTCTAGTTTAATTTGAATGGTTATATGACCTTTGGTTGGCAATAGTTTTGTTTTATGTCTATGAAGATCATCTTCGATTCCAATCTAATGGTATTTCAAGTTCAGCCTTGACAGTCAGCAAACGTGTAGTGGCTTGCCTCGTGCTACTGTCTCCTTGTTTATTGCTGCATAATATATTTAGTTTGTTTGACGTGATTAAGTCTATTTGAAAGGATCGGTGTTTTGAGCTTTACTTTGATATATCAACATAGCTATCAACAAATTGAAGGTCTTACAACAAACAGTGATGATTCCGAACCATCTACTTATCTTGAGAATCTCCAGTTTTATTTCTGGTTTCCAACACACTTTTACTTTTCATATAATCCAATGCAATACTCTGAGTTCCTTGGTTGCTTCCCCAAATCCACACGGATGTTCAGAGATCACCAACTCTGATACTGTTTCAATTGAAATAGGGTGATATGCATAATGAGGTGACACTTGAAAAGGTCCTGCTTCTGAAGTAAACCGGCACATGTCTTTCAGGGTTCAGGGCACTTCAACTCAAGTTACTCAAAACTGATCAAGGTTCCTCTTTATTTGTTGACAGTATGACGCGGTGGATGATTTGATCTGCAACAATCTGTAAGGATGAAATTGTCTTCAGATGGTTCCCATTTATGTAGTGATGTCTAAGATCTATCTGCTTTGCTTCTCATCAGAGACAGAAGATCACAATCTTATTCCGATTCTTCCTATGGAAAATAAACGTAATTAATGGAGCAAATGAAATTTCATGCCATTGCTTGACAGGCTCTGTCGAAGCTGTCTGCAGCGGAGGACATTCGCTTCACCAGTGGGTGGTCTGGCTGTGCTAACTTCAACTGGCTGCAAAACAACCAGTTCTGCTTTCAGCGATTCAATTTTAATTAAGCCTCCGAATCCAATCTTGTCAGGCAGAAACAACACAGACCGCTAGGAAAACACCGCCCAAATGAAGATGTTTTTTCTTCATATTCGGGAGAACTTACTTGAGGTAGCGCGTAGCAGGTTTCCCCAAGTTGAGGCTGCACACGGTGAGGTTCGCAAGAGTTTCAGCATCCTTGGCGTCCTGAGCAGTTTAAGCAATTTCGTGTAAGCACAAGCAAACATGTCAAGGATTCCGTTTCAGAAGCACAAGTGCGCAACATTGGCGTGTGCAGTGCAGGTGCAGCACGGCAGGCTGTAGCTATGGTGTTGATTGTTGAATGCTCCTATTTGGCGAAGGAAAGGTTTTGAGCAAACTGGGATCACCAGAGCTGACCTTGTTGAGTGACTCGAGCAGCAACCCCTCCGCGTCCTCGAAGTTGCCCATGTGCATCGAACACAGGGCTTTCCCGTTAAGAATCGTGCAGGTCGTCGGGTACTTCTCGGACAAATCCTGGAAGATGAGGTGCGCTTCTTGGATCTTGGAGCCACCCTGAAAAATACGCAAGTAGACATGGTGTACAGTACTGAAGAAAACTGAAGGTTCTTCAATCTTCAGAAAGTAAAGAAGTGGCTAAACTGAAACTCTGAAATGCGTGTGAGAACTGAGAACCATAGGAAGTAAGTGTGCTGTGCTTACCATGACAAGGTCGACCCATGCGTTGGCGAGCTGCGTCAGCGTGTGGTCTTCGTCCAGCTGCTGCATCACCCTGAGCTGCTTCTCTGCGTGGTCTGCTCTATTCATTTGAAGGTATATCTGAACATTCAACGCAAGCCTGCACCACCAAATTGAAGGAGGAGTCCTCAATGTTTTACGCAATTTATAAAGCATCTCTGCAGGGAAGATGATAAATCTGCACTTGTATATATCCAGTCCATATGGAACAGGACACGAATGTTTCGTATCCGTAATCAGTTGACGATACCAGCTGGTGCTTACAGCTCCATGCTGCCACCGGAGTTGGTGTGCTTCAGAGCCTCGGCGTAATCGCGTTCGTGCATGAAGACGGTGCCGGCCATCAACCGGAGGATCGGATTGCTCCCGACCGCCGCGTCTGACAGGAGCTCACGGAGCCTCGAGACCACCGATTCCTTGCACAAGGATCACAGGACACACGTATAGAAGTAAGACAGGGAAATGCATTTCTCGGTACCAAAGAACGACGGACATTCAGGCAAGTGGTACTTCTTCAGATGGATAAAAAAAACAGATGGAGAGATAGAACACGGGAAATGGGGTAGGGAACCGACCCTGTTCGCGGCATCGCCGGAGAGGTACACGGCGAGAAGCTTGACGGCCTGGAGCGGCGTGGCCGAGCTGGGCCCGATCTCACCGATCACCAACTGCATGGATGCGCGAGGAGGCCAGACCAGGTGTGAGTTGAGCAATGACGTGGAACGGCCGGGGGCCAGGGCACGACGCACCTGGTGGGAGCCGATGGCGATGTAGGAGCGGTAGAGGATGGCGTCGCGCTCGACGAGGTCGTCGGGGGAGAGTGCGTGCGCGGGGAGGGACTGGCTGCTGGTGATGGCGGCGTGGTACGCGCCGACGTAGAAGCTGTTGCGCAGGCCGAAGAGGTGGTCCGGCGACGCTGCCATGCCTTCCGTCCGTTCCAGGGCATGCACTGGCAGGCAGGGATCCGAGACGATGGGTCGAGGGGCCGGTGCCGGTGGCGGGGCCGCGCGCGCGAGCTGGGACGAAGACGGAGGATTGGAGGAGGTCCGGATCTCGTCTCGGCAAGTCACGACCGCGGGTGTTACGTTAACGTGGAAAATGCCAGCTGGTGGTGGTGACCGTGGCGTACTACGTTCGTGTGTGACGATGTGTCCCGGCGGGTACGGTGGGTCCGTATTTTGGTGCGCTTTCGCATCCGGATCTCGCCTCGTTTTACGACCGACGGCGTAACGTGCAGGCTTTGGTCCTTGCCAAATGAATTCCGTAACAGCATTGTGAACTGTGAGAAACAAAATTGTGGTGCGTCGCAAATTTAAAGTAGATATGCAATTATTATTAATCACACTCTTTGTTATCCATATAAGAATCACATGAGACATGCCATAAAAGGAAATAAGCTTCAAAATTAATTATCATAAAAGACAAAACATCCATCCATCAATTAGATACTCTCTCTCTCTCCATCCTGAAATTGGATGAATTTTATTTATTAAATAATTCATACTAGCTAAACAATTTTTTTGGAAAACTTTAAGCAAAGTTATATAATGTTGAACAATTATAATGCTTAAATAATGCATATCAGTAGAACAAAATTATTTGAAAAATTTAACCACTAATTTATAATGTGGATAAATTTTAATGCTAAAAATAAAATGAAGCATACAAAAGGAAAGTGTCATATTGGGAACATGTTTATTTGTATTTTCTTACATCACATATGAAGCAGTATCATATAGGAAATTAGTGCATTTTCTTAGAACAAAGGATATCTGGTTATTTCACATGTCACTTAACGATGTTAGCCTCCAAAAGTGATGGTGGTGTCATATAGGGAAAAAAATCAGTCATACATAATGTCATACAAAAAATTATGAAATTCGTAGGGCCATAAAAGGAAGTGAATTTCACAAGATGATACAAGAAATTTTCAGGTCAGAGTTACATAGGAAAGAGTACGCAGCACTACTACTTGAATGCATTCTACAAAATCTATGTACTTTCTGTGGCAGTTCATTGAAGCATAAACTAATCAAATAATGGTACAATGTTATAGAAAGTTTCAAAAATATTATCAGACGGCTTAAATAGCAACTAAAATGCTAGTTAATTATAAATGCACGATACATATGCTCCATAATATGGTACTTGCATCACTAGAGATAATAATTTGCACTACCTGCTGATATGAATATTCATGCATATGCTATACTTCAGTAGACCTGTGCATCTAATGTATACGTACTAACTTCGGATGCATATATACATGCTGATTATTTCATACGCTATTTATATGTCAGTGTAATTAATTACTTCCTAAGTTCATTATTTGTCATGCAAAAGATGGGACGCTGTTGGATATATATGAACCGAAGGACCGTTAGACCCCTGAGTTCCTCTAGGGGGTCTATTTGGAATGCAGGGATTTTGCTGTAATTGTGTAGCATTTTCATTGGAACTAGTTTAATTTCATAGGAAAAACGTAGGAACAAGATTTTTTTTTTCCTACGTTTCAAAACAGGCCCTAGCTGGGGAGTAACACTAACATGACGATTGTGATGGCGATCCGGTTTGCTATGCTCTTCCAGTGCCTCCTAACCTCAGCACACTCCATGGGTACGTGTAGTTGAGTACCGCTGGTTATATATATGCTGCTCTCTTAAATTTTCAAGCATATGAACATATGTATATGTGCGCTTATTCTCATTCATTCTTGCATTTGTCTATTATTACTATATTTTGTTGTATTGTACTTACAGAATTTTATGTAAAAAAAAAAACTTGCAGGTGAAAGTGATCATCATCATCAGCTTCTGGGGAATTAGGAAGAATTAAATAATGCTATTATTCCGATCAGTTATGGTTTTCCGGAGAACAAGCACGATGAGAGTAGTCGGGATGCTAGCGGAAGCAAGCTGGTATTTTGCTCCAAGCATGATACATGCTACCCAACGTACGTATGAACCGTGCTACTGCTGTGCGCTCACACCCCCGCATCGGTGCTTCAACGATTACAAATCGTGCGCTAAAAACTGCTGCAACCCGGTGTGCCCACCTGCCCCACCACCAGCATCAGCATCAGCACCAGCACCATCCATCATCAGAGGTTCAGGCTAAATATTTGGTTAGCGAAGATCTTGCAGGAGTTCAATTTGTAACCAAATTTGGTTGATATAAAATAATGTGTTGCTATACTTGAATAGAACAAATTTAGTGGGCAATCTGTGAGTCTGCTCGTCCCCGGCGCGTGAGCGGGGAGTGCGCGCGTGGCCCGGCCCCTGGAGATCGCGAATTTAACATACCGAGGACTCCAAGCCGGTGAGGTAGATGACCTCCAGGGACCTGCCGCCGTCGTCGGCGGCGGCGGTGCAGAGTACAGCGGTGTGACCTTGTCGACGAGCGTCGGCACGGTCATCGCCGGAGGCGCCTCGATCGGCGACCAAGTAGAGCACCAGTCCCACGATCAGGTGCAACACCGGCGGCCTCATCGCCACCTCGCCGCCTCCAAAAGCTATCATCTCCTTCCACTCCGGCCGGCCTCTTCTTGCCTGTTGCCTGTTGGCTGTTGGTCGCAACTTGCAAGCAAGCCGGCAACGACAGTCTGAGAGCACTTGGCATCCGGCACCGTCATACCAGCTTCACGCCGAATGTCTGGGTGGATCTGAGAGAATCGCCATATTCTTAGGATCCATGGATTCTAGATCGTGCGCAGGTTTTAACCTTCTCAATTTTGGTAGAGGTATTTTTTTATGATGAGCACCCTACATTTTTCAAACTTTTCGAATGCACTCACTGAGTTGCGTCCCGCCGAAGGACCATTCACCGGTGGTCGGTGGTAGTTGAATAAATGCTGCAGCCGTGGCATTGATTCGATCATTACGGGACGTGGTCGTCTCATTACGGCCGACGCCGGGTGCTAGTCCCTCCAACTGCCGGATCCCTTCTCGATTCCGTTCGTCGATCCAATGGTCCGATCAGGGTGCATACTTCCGCCCCGATACACCCCCATCGCGTTCACCTGCATGGAAATATCTGACGCATGCATGACACGGCGGCTACGTTTTAGTTTCAGGTTGAAAATATATAATACCATATATAATAACATAGATTCTGCATGACATGTACAAGTATGCAATCAATTGGCTATTTTTAATGCATTCTCTCTCGCAGAAATTAAGGAAAGCTACCAAACTAAGGGCTGCCATTTTGATATGGGGTGCCATAACTATTCTTTATTTGATCCGATCTTTCTGGCCGGAGTATCATTTTCACTGCTCACGGCACCTTACAATTTTCTCTCCTTTTAATTTGGTGAATATCAATTCTTTCCACTTTTCATCTGTATTATTAAAAAAAGAAAGAAAACTTTTTCAAGTGAGTCACAAAAAGAAAAGATATTTCCATGTAAGACATGCATGTGAAGCTATATATAGCTGGCATATGTATGACGTACAGGAGCACCCGGCCATCGATCAACTCCTTGTCTCCCTCGCTCTCGTCTCATCTCGAGCATCGGTCAGATGGGGAGCGCCAGCCAGATGAACATGGCGGTATTCTTCGTGGTGTTCTTGGGATGCTTATTGGCATCAGCACATTGTATGTATAGTAAATTCTCCCTTCACTTTTTCACATATGGCATCACACGACATACAGTATACATATGCATACACACTATAAGATCTAATTAAACTCCGCTATTCTTTAAAAACTAGCCTATAGCTGCGTGAGTATGCATGTCTGATCAATGGATAACTGGCCGGTTAAGTGTGATCACAATGTAGTTCTTTTTTTAGTTCTATAATTCTTGAAGACAAACTATCTTTATAATTTTAGACGATTAGTCTGGCCGGTTCCCTACTGTTTTATTTATAATATTATCATGCATGACTATATATATGGTTTGGATTATTATATTTGGATGTGCTTTTTTTTGGGGTAAAGTCTATTTTCACCCCTAAAGTCCGGTGGTGCACAATAATCCGCTGCCGGCTTCGCTCGCTGTTGTATTGTACGAACTAACAAAAAACTTTATATACCTGCAGGTGAGAGAGGTCGCCGGCTACTTGGTTGGGACGAGGGTTCAAGAAACTACACTGGTGATGCAGCAAACTATGCTCCCAGTAACAGTAGCAAGGTTTCGGTAGTATTTTGTATTGAGCGTACATGCAAACATATTGGCAAGTGCTTTTGTTGTGACACAAACCCTGAAGATGGTTGGTGTTATGCAACTCGGGAACTATGTACGGAACATTGCCAGAAATGCGACCCCAGATGCCTGCCGCCGCCAGCAGAGGTTCGGGCTCTGCGCCGCTCGCCGTCGTCCATCAGCAACGTGCCAACATCCCAGGCTCCGGCTAGCTAGTTAATCGCATCTTGCTAGCTAATAATATGCTTTGTGGGATCAGTTTGAAATAGAGTTAATTTAAATTTTCCATGGTTTTGTTTACATATCTCATCACCTTTTTTTTAGAATTCTAGGGCGATGCCCCTGTCTTAGCATAGCACTCAGGTGGGATACACGTTTAAAAATTAAAAAAAAAAACTCAGGTGGGATACCCCATCCATACAGTTTTAGCAAAAAACTGTATAAGCGACAGCTAACAGTGAGAACACTCTAGGATAACAAAACCGCTTTAATTAAACATAGTCACTTCTCCACAACTTTCATGTTGATCAGGATCATCTAGGTTTTCTAACTTGCAGCACCAGCCACCGGCCGGAATATGCCTGATAGCTTCATCATCACTTCTGGTAAAGCTTGATTCTCTCCCAGTTATTATGCGCCTGCTGGAACATGAAGGCGTCCCATTTGTCACTCTACGCAGCCCCAAATTCTTGTTGGGCAATGTCCTTCAGTTTCTTCAACCGCAAGTGAAAACTCCTTTTTTTTTTTCTTTGTCGGGACAAAGAATGAACCAAGGTGGCCAGGTCTGCAGCATGGCTGACCTTAGCTCAACCCAAGGAACCTAGAAAACACATACCGTTCCTTAGCTTCCAAAGCCCCCACAGGCTTGCAGCACAAAAGGAATTACAAATTTTTTTTCGTGACCGGAAAATATAGTCCGTTTTTCATTAAAAAGAGTGAATTACAAATCAGCTATGAGAGAACCTTCACAGCGCAGATTACAAACCACTAAGATAGAATTATAAACTAAAATTCTCTTATTACTTAATCACATCTGTCCTATTGAAATAAAATCATGTCCTACATCTCTCTCACATACTTCAGAAATATAGACACATTTGCTTACCTACTACACATTTAAGAAAGACATGTTGTACTGATTCATTTCTGAGAAAAAAAGTGATGTTGTAACTCTAATAGCGAATTCACTGCCAAATGCCCAAATCAATGTGAAGCCTTGAAGGTTCACAAAATGGCACTGGGTGATCATCACGTCCAGCTAAATTTACATCACATATATAGATGTCAGACTACAAAGCAAGTCCAGCTCTATCTAATTCATACTACTTTACCAATAATAACTATTGAGTAGCATCTAGCATGTCAGACTACATAAAGGAGAGGACTCTGCACTATCTAATTCACCAAAGCCTTACCATCTATGCCTGGTCATGGCCAAGAGCGGGGCAGGGGCAGGAGGTTGGGCGTGTAGGGACTCCATGGGGACTCAAGGCACTACCGGATCCATCGGCTTTGCCGACTGCTAGAAGCAGTTGGCAAAGGCCGGAATGCAGTCGGCAAAGGCTTTGCTGACTGCTTTCCACGTGGCAGTCGGCAAAAGCCAGTCGGTAAAGAATTCCTCGGTAAAGACAGTCTTTGCCGACTGCCACGTGACGGCAGTTGGCAAAGACTTTGCCGACTTCCAAACACAAAGTCGGCAAAGGAAGCGACCCCCCGTCGTCTGGCGGCTTCTTTGCCGACTGCTGAATGGCAAGATTTTCAGGTTTTGGCACGTGGAAGAAAAGTTATCGCAAGATCATCCAACAACCTTGTTACGCAGGTCAACCATAAGAAACCTGAAACAAAATAAAATGAGCACTCTTTTCAAAATAAAATAAAATAAAATAAACACATTAACCAAATATATAAAAACAATACTTTCCTAAACACGTACTATAGTTAATGAAATTAATTAAATTGCAAGTCACCTTTTATAAGCTTCAGCGGACAGAGCATCTAGCAAGTAGGATCTCTAATACATGGTATTATTCGATATCTATAGATGATCTGCCATTTACTATTAGTAAACAAATTATAAGTTTCGACAATTAGCATATCCTGATGATCTTCCACTTTAGTGTCAATTGGAAAACCAATATACTGATGATATATGGCAGCGGCATGACCGCTTGCTTTGAATGAGCATGCATTACTTAATTGTACTACCTTTGTAATTAATAAATATGTCAGAATATTTTAACTAGTGACCAAAATCAAACCTTGCAAGTTAGTATGTAGTTTCTAAAAGAAGAATAATACTACAATATTGGTAGTATATATACTAATTACAATAGGTGTGTAATAACTGTCGTGCTAATTAAGTTTACATGTATACAAATTATAATAAAGGAACATGCATGAATGCATATATCATGTTGATCTATATACATACACCATATACAAGCCGAGGAGGTCAAACTCGTCTCCGGCCTCATCACACTCTTTTCTGTCTATGAATCAATAGGGGACGCCAACAGGATAAATGCAAGTGTGATGTTGTTTCTGATGCTGCTCTTTGGGTGCTTCCTAGCCCCTGTTCACTGTGTGCACTATATATATGTTCCTACATATTTCCATCATTTCCTTTATAAGAGTAGCTTGTTGTGCTCTGTTATATTGCTAAAAATATTATAATGTGATATTTGTAGGTGGGAGAGGTCGTCGCCTACTACTGGGGAATCAGGATGAGAGTTCAAGAAGAAAGTATACTTTTGCAACCAAATATACTTCGGCAGACGTTCTAAAAACGAGAGTGGTGGTAACAGTAGGAAGCAGATTGTTCTTTCATTTTGTGAGAAGGCAACATGTCTCGAGGGCACGACGTGCTACTGCTGCACTGCGTATCAGCGCGTGCTGCTTTGCCTTGGATCTTTGGAGGAGTGCAGACAAATGTGTGGGATATGCAACCCCAAATGCCCATTGCCGTTACCGTTGCTGTCAGATGTTTGTCGACATGAACCGGCGAAATTGCTCAACTAGTTTCGGGCTTTATCTCAGAGAATAATAGTATTTCCTCGGTCAAATAAGAATGGAAATCTTATGTTTTAAGTAGTATTATGGAGTAATTGTTTTAAGTAGTCTTATGTTTTAAGTTTTAAGTCTGTAAATTGACAATTTTACTTTTTTAGTTGGATACTCAGGATTTATGCTGTCGCCAACAAGTCTAGGAACATTAGTGTGGCGGCAAGGTTTAATTTCTAGGCAGCGGTAACCTTGTTATGCTGAAAGGAAGTTGATAAAGGGTTGCTCCTTATTGTACTCTATCGATGGCACGGGTGGAATCTAGCAGTGGGGGGCGAGGGGAAAGGGGGCTCAAGCCCCCCTACCACCACTGAACGGAAAAGAAGCTCATGATTTTTAGTAATTTTTTTTGCCGTCTAAACAAAGCCGTGAAAAAAAAAAACCTGTGGTGTGTGTTGCTTGCCTGCCTGAGTGGGGTTTCAGTACCTTTATGCTCGTATCCTGCACTCCTGCAACAGCTACCAGACGTCCATCTATGTACATCTTGCCCGCTCCCTCCGTGTGCCAACTTCTGTGGCCACGGTGCTCTCCTGTCTATCTTCCCCTTCGTGATCTATTGTGTTGTAGCTTGCGTTTGTTCTTCGCGGTCAGTTCTTTGACTCGACGAGTAAGGTGATCGGAGCCCCAATCAGCGAGAATGAGTTGAGCGGACTGCCGCACTCGTATGTATTCCATTAATCAATACTTTCTCTCTGTCTTAAATTATAAGTCATTGTAAGAATCTTAAAGAGTCAAAGTATCTCAAGTTTAATAAAAATTTATATGATAAGATAATAATATTTAAAATATTAACTAAGTATTATTGAATTCTTCATTAACTATATTTCTATAGAGTACCTATTTGATGTCATAAATCTTTATAATTCTCTCTCTATAATCTAGGCCTCAAGTTCCAAAATAGGTGGTATGGTATAATTCTCTCTATATATCACATTAACTTTTACTTTCTCCGGTTAATGTGATACTAATTCTAGGCCTCCAGAATTAACGTTGATATTTTTTTATTTGTTGGACAATTATTGAGACTGTGTATGTGCTAGATATAGGACATTATATCCAGTCATCCAGAGCAAATGCCCCCGAAACTGAATTGGAACATGATTTTTTTATAACTGTGGATTCTAAGATTATCGACATCTATGCAACTTTTAGAATTCTAAGAACTCATAGGCATGCATGATTAATTTAGGATTAGAATTACTCCCTCCATCCTAAAATATAAGAAACCCAGTTTTGTTCAAAGTCAAACTATAATAAGTTTGACCATGTTTATAGAAAAAAAATGACATCTACCACATCAAAGAGGTATATTCTAAAAATATAATCCATAATATATCTAATAATAAGTTAAATCCAAGTCTTATGAATTTTTTATTTTCTATAAACTTTGTCGTAGTATGACTTAGGACAAAACTAATTGCTTCCTTATCTTTTAGGATGGAGGAAATAGTATACTCAAGCATATCCTAAATCCGCTAAGGCAATATAAGGCGGGTATGCTGTGACTTACTCCATGAAGCAAGCAATAAATAATGAGTCGAATAACTGCACTACTTTCATGCCAACTAGAAAACTAATATATTGATGCCAGCTGCATGATGAATGATAGCTTGCTTTGCATGAGCAGGCATTACTTAATAATTAATTACTATTTCTACTATATATTGGATTGAAATGTTTTAAATAGTGACCAAAACGAAACCCTTGTGAGTAATAGTATTATGTACTAGTTTTTTCTAGAAGAAAAATACTATATTGTTTGGCTATAGATAATAGTATGCACTAATTAGTGTGTAACTAATGTGCTAATCAAGTTTACATGTATAAAATAAATGAGCCTGCATATGGACGCACATATCATGCTGATCTATATATACCATACAAGCGAAGGAAGATATATCGAACTCGTCCTTAACGTTATCTCTCGCTCTTTTTAATCTTAATATGTAAGAAGCAATGGGGGACGCTAGCCGGATGAGTGCAACGATGACGTTGCTGCTGTTGGTGCTCCTTGGGTGCTTCCTAGCCTCGGCTCATTGTATGTAGAATATTATTATGTATAGACTATCATGTTGTGCTTTGTTATATTTATTGTTGTAAATATTAAAACATGATATTTTGTAGGCGGGGGAGGTCTCCCACTCAAGCAAATTGGGAGTACAACTAGAAACTATACTTTTGCATCCAATCATACGTTGGCAAACGTCCTGAATGAGAGTGCTAGTAATAGTAGGGATGTTGTTTTTATATTTTGCGTGAAGACAAAGTGCACTGGTGGCGCCACATGCTACTGCTGCAATACTTATCAGCCCCCCGTACCTTGCTTTAGTTCTTTGGCCGAGTGCAGGGCAAACTGCAAGAGATGCGCCCCCAGGTACCCATCATCACGTCCATTGCACCATTAGATGCTTATTCATCGATGTCAATTGGCGAAACAGCTTATAGCTAGGTAGTTTTGGGATTTCTCCCCGAGAATAATATTGTAAAATGGTCTCATGCTTGAATCCTGTTTATGAGCTAGGACACATGTGCACTGTAAAATGTTCTGAGAACAACCAAACCAATCACAGTTTATTTCGTTTCTCATTTTTCATCTCTCAATATAGGCAGTATACGCTTCCACTGTCTAGATTCAATATGTGCTTCAACACTCAAATTGTGTTGACACTCCAAATTTGCTTGACGACAGGTTGAAGGAAAAGGGATGCAAAACAGATTGGATCAAGTGGAGGATGAAATCAAATTGAAGAGTGGAATTCAACATTGGTCATATATAGCTCTTGTGGAAACAAACAATCAAGATGGACGTATGGATCACCCAATTTGGAGTGTGGATGTAAAAATGATGATGTGACTCGAAGAGATCCAGACAACAAATAAATTAATTATTATTAATTATTAACCCCTACAATCCTGTTCGGGCTCCCCAATAGGACCGCCATCCACGTCACCCAGATTTTTTACCGCTGTTAGATCTCAGATTCTACGCACAAGATTTACGGAATCGGCTTCTACCCGAGGCGGCTTCGGCCAGAAGCGGCTCCTTTCCATCAGCTTCCGCTTCAAAGCCAGCTCACTATATATATATAAAGACCGCCCCTCGTCTCTTCCTCCCGTCTCTCGTCCTGCGGCCTCCCCGACACGGATAGGGACGGGGGCGACGGTGCGCCTTAGCGGCGGCGGCCCTCCTCCTCCACCTTTCCTTCTCCTCACCCTCTCACCTCTTCCCTCGTGAGGCGGCGGCGGGTGGCAGCAGCGGCGGGCGGAGCGCCGGCGCCTGTGCCCTGCCGGCAGCCATCTCTGGCCCTAGAGCGGCGCAGCGGGCACCGCCGGTGGTAGCCGCGGTGGCTTCCCCCCTCTGCTGCATCCTCTTGGCGGGGTGCAGGCGCTAGATGAAACCCTAGCTTCTTTCTACTGCAGAACGACCACAACAAGTATCTGATTCCATCGATCTCTCTCTGTCCATTCGGCTATAGCATCCAGTTCCTTGATTTGAGCGGTGACATTTAGATCTTGCGTCATTTTCAGGAAAGATAATTTTATTATCTTGCAGCCGTGAATCTCTACTTGCCTAGATGCTTGTCCATAGCTTCAGCATCACGGTGATTGGATTTCTCCATTGCAACTTTGCAAGTACGGCAGCAGCTAGCAAGTCAGTTTGGCTGCAATTCAGGTTTTGGGTTCTATTGAAAGAAAGCTTATAAGAAAAATAGCTTACTGAGTTTTATCGGAAACACAACTACAATACTGCCTTTAACATTTGTACATTACCGTGCTTACTCTGACAATGTTTAGTTCTTATTGTATAGGTTAGATGGGTATCCGTATAGCCTGATATCATGTAGTCTGATATCCATACACCGCAGCAGTGCCTTGGATATTTGATTATCTCACCCTTGGAGCATCAGAAGGTAAGATCTGTCATTCCTAAAAAAACCCTGCCCATGGTTGATTGCTGCAGTAGTCATAGTTAGTCATGGCTTCCTATCTCTGTTCTTAATCTATATTCAATATAAAATAATAAATGGCCATGGTGCATTGTTCCTTAATTGTTGCTCTATTCTTAGATGTTTCTTTCATGTGCTACCATTTCTAGATATATGAGTTTACATGCAGAGAATTTTCTAAAATAATTGGATACATAGAACTTACAATATCATTTTACTTAAGAATACTGGAATTCTCTTACATGTTGAGTTTCGGTACAGTTCGGTTAAGGTCGTTTATTTTTCTTAGCACCGAGAAGTATGTAACTTTTCAAGCCGGTGTACTTACCCCCCCCCCCCCTCCTTTTTTTTCTCCTCTGCAAGATAAGGGTACAGTCTACCGAGTTGTCCTGTTGGAAGACTATAGCCCCCCTTCATTGCTCTATTTTTGAAGGTTTGGATGGCTACTTTTGGTTAGCTCTATGACAATTAGGACAAGCCAATCTCAATCTCACACCATACAGAACCATTTTTTTCCAAAGAGGTTTATGTCATACAAGATGCTGCCACTGCGGTCACTGCTCTCGACAAAGCTGATAATGCACTGGAAACCATAAGCCTTAGCAGGTTAGCTCCACTGTGAACCATAATCTATTTTACTGAAAATCTGTACATCTTATGTTGATCCATCTCTCAAAAGAGTTCACTCAGATTTGTAATTGCACAGTGCGCGGAGGGCAAAGAAATTATTGGTTTTTAGGGAACACTTCACATATGTCATGATACATGCCATACTTGGTTAGTGTGTTACTTTGCCAAATTTTGGCCTCCTAAGTGGTAGTCTTCCAAATTTCACAGGTGCCTTTGCCATGGTCATATATTCGATTACTGGGATGCTATATACTGCTTGTGTGTTTAGTCCACTCATACGTTCCTAGGTGTTGGTCTTCCAAATTTCAATTGTACTCTGATATTGCAATGGTTGTAGATTCAGCTACTGTCTCGACTACAAAAAGTTGGATGCATGAAAAATTTCTTCCTGCATGTCCAGGCTGCATGTTTTAAAAAAAAACAAAAATGCCATTGTTTGTCTGAACCGTCCACACCATCTACAAAGTTATTCTGGGAGGGTAAATATGGATCAACCATTGCTTGTCTCAAATTAGGCTTATCTGATTAATAATGAAGAAAATTCTAGATGTCTACTTGAAATTCTTTGTGGTGCTTATTTAAATTCTGAAATATTGTTTAGTGGGTTATGGTCCTTGGTCAACCTAGGCACATAATCAACATTAAACTTGGAGATATCTTTCCTTACAGATGCTCGGCTCCGTGACAAATATCCATTGAAGATCAATCAGGTTCATTATGTCTTTGACATTTAATCACTTACATACTTTACTTGATCCAATATTGCGTCACTTGATCTCACATTTTTAGATGGGTTAATTTTCAGAAAGTCACTGGACGATATCACCGATAGCCTCAAGCTTTCTGGTGTTACAGCCTTGGATTCAGTTCAAAGAGTAAATCATGGTCTAGAGTTTACCAATGGTGCAAACTGCATTTGATTACTGTAAGCAGCTGTCGTTCCATTGCAAGTGCCATCAATTTGATTCATGCCTATTTTGGGAAATAACTGAATTTTCCTTCAAATTTGCAAAATGTCAGACAGGTATCAAACTACTAAACATTTGGAGAAACCTCTTTCTTGCTGGTACTGCTTAATCAAAAAGGCCAAATGAACAAGAGTTATTGAATATGGTGGATGTTTGAGTTTAGAAACTTTAACGACAGACACCTTCTCCAGCATGTTGTGAGTAGCCTTTACTCCTTGAGGCAAAACTGCCATGTTCTTTTTCATGCCAGTGCTCAAAACTCATTCTGAAACCTATTCTAGATGGCAAATGTGAACGGCCTTGCCACGGACTTGTGGTGTCCATCTATATATAAGTGATGTCTTTACGCATAGATCATTTTCTTAGCTGTCCAATTATGAATGGACACAACACGGTGAGTAAAAAAGGAAGTATTATTAATTGCACTCCAGGCAGTTGCCTTCCTTTCATACGTTTTGTGCGCCATTTATTAAAATGTTAATTCATTGTTTATTCAGTTATTTAAGAAAGCACGAAGAAGTATCTCAGTTTGTAGAAAATTGTCCCCTTTTTGTTAATAATACATTATAGCTTGCTGGACAACGGGATGTTAAGTGTAGACCACCCTATCTTGCCTTTATTGTTCCATATTTTCATTCATCATTTTCATTTTCCTTCCAGGCCAAATCTCTTTTTTACCTAGCACACAGTAACCCTTCATATACGGGATAATCATTCCAGTTTATGCCTATGTCCTGTTGAGGGTGCACCCCGGAACCGGAGGGGCTTGTTACCTCCGACTTGTGTCTGACTGACAGTTCCAGTGTATCTATCTTGTTCATGTCCGCAGGTTCCAGAGAGAAGCCCCCGAAGGTTAGATCTCCGTTGAGAAGCCTCCGCGGAGGCTATGGAGCCAATCGACGGCGGAGGTCCGGTGGCGATGACCGTTGCTCAGGCGGAGGCTGATCCCCCCTCCCGGAGGTTAGATCTCCGCTGGGAAGCCTTCGCGGAGGCCGTGGAGCCAATCGACAGTGGAGGTCCGGTGGCAATGACCGTCGCTCGAGCGGAGGCTGATCGACGGAACCTCGACTCCCCCGGAGGCTCTGCGTGGAGGAGGCGGCAACCCGAGACTGCCTTCATCAGGACGGCGCGCCGGGCCAAGCTCTGGGGCTTGTGAACAAGTAGTGGGCTTAATGGGCCTCTCACAGGTAGTGATGGGCCGCGGCCCGCTGCCGTGACCAGGAAATGGTGGACCAGCCTACCCCTAGGAGGCCCACATGTAATAGGGTTAGTGTCTAGGGTTTCGACACTCCTATTGGTGGCAAGCTTGTACTTTTAGTTTTGAACTAGGGAGCCACTATAAAAGGCCATACCCCCTGTGTAATTAGGGGGAGGTCTAGCAGTAGTTACAGTGTGTAACTTTCCCTAGGGCCCACTTTATACTTCCTCATTGATTTATAGACGGAGAGTTATCTTGGTCACACCTGCTCTTCATATCCCAAACCTGTTGAAACCGTGTTCCAACAGTTGGCACCCACCGTTTGTGTCTGGCCGAAGATAACGCCCGCAGATGCCACCCAGAAGAAAGGCCTCCGCAAGGAGGCGTACCGCTGCTGAGGCGGAGGCCCCTGAACCCTCGACTCACAAGAGGCCGAGAAGAAACACTCGAAGCACCTATGCATCCATGCTGGGAGACGGAGGTAACGATGAGAACAACAACACCGTGCAAGAGGGGTATCCCATAGAACAACTCCAGCCAGTCCAAAACCAAGAAGATGAGTTGTCTAGGCTGAGAGCCGAGATGCAGCGCATGGAAGCCGAAAGAGACAGGTTGAGGACAGAGCAAGCTGCAACCCAAAGGGTAACACAATCGTCGCGGCAAGCAGAAGAAATAAGACAGCAAATGGCCATCTTGCAAGCGGAGATCCAGAGTATGCAACCTCCAACAGGAAGCCTCGCAGACGCCGCTCAACCGATCGCAGCAAACTGCCACCACGCTACAAACATACAGCCTACACACACTACAATACCAATCCTACCCACACCCCCGAGGATTTTTGACCCAAAGTCACCACTGTCCGAAGGCCTGCAAAGTTCACCATGGCCTCCGAGTTACAAGCTAGTATCCCTCCCAAGATTCAATGGCAATTTAGACCCAAGACAATTCATAATGAGTTTCGAAGCAGCTGTAGCCTCCGCAGGTGGCAATGACCACGTCATGGCCAAATTATTTGTAATCGCAACAGAAGGAGACGCACTGGCATGGTACTCGATGTTAAAACCAAGCACAGTATACTCGTGGGAGAATCTACGAGACCAGATACTGGCAAACTTCAAAGGCTACACAAATGAGTCACTAACATCATCAGACTTATTTAGCAACAAGCACCTCAAAGGAGAGCCCCTTAGGGAGTACTATCAGAGATTCCTGCACCTCCAGGCAAAAGCACCGGATCTACCAGATAGAGTGGCCATAGAAGCAGCAATCAAAGGACTCAGGATCGGCCCATTTGCTAGTCACCTAGAAAGGAAAAAACTGACCACAATGGCTCAACTGCACGAAGAATTTGAGAAATACTGTAGATCTGACAATGACCTTCGCAAAAGAATAGAAGAAGCAGACAACCAAAGCAAGCAGTTTTCGGGAAATGGCAACAGAAGAGAAAGCAGAAACCAACAAAGGCAACAATACTAAAACCATCAGAAGCAAGTCTTCAACGTGCAAAGCAGCCAGCCTCCGCATAATGCTGACAAGAAAGAAGAGGCCAACCAAGAACAGAGAAATCAAGGTGGGCAAGGCTATCCCAGAAACAATAAATCCAAGAACTGGAACAAGAACCAAAAACCAAAAAAGCCATATTGTCTCTTTCACGGAGAAGACAAACGGCATGTTACGCGAGAGTGCCCGGAGGCCCTGGAAACATGGGAAAGAATGAAAAACAAACAGCAACAATCACAGCCCTAGCAAATAAGCAATAGAGAAGTAAATCACACATATGGCTCTCAATGGCATCAACAATACACCAAGTTTTCCAAGATACGGTCCAGGACCACCACCGCAGCACAACCTTGATCAACAGTACTATCCGACATCATTACCAGCCTGGAGACCACTCTATCAGCAAACAGCGCAACACTAGGGTTACACCCCGAACAGAGCAGAAAACGGTCTAACTTACATCAACCGAAGACCTCCGCACATAACACTCATTGAATCAATACAGATACAGACACCTCTAGCGGCACAGCAAAGGCAGTAGCACCTCCGCAGTATGCTTTAACCCCATCAGCAGCCCCGAAGGTAGAGCCTTCGACAGAAAACTAGTTAAATCCGCACTCGGCACTACCAACCATTGGCATGATACTACCTATAGCCGGAGGCTCAGCCCTGGAATTCGAAACCAGGAAGCAGAAAAAGGACCACCTCTGTATGGTAAACAATGTAGCAGTTCAAGGAGCATACAAATTAACAGAATGGTCCAAGATGCCAATAGAATTCATAGAGCAAGATCTCCAAGTAGAAAGCTACCCGCATGCGGACGCTATGGTCATAAAGGCAAACATAGCGGCATGGGAGGTAAGCAGAATACTCATAGACTCCGAGAGCTCAGCAGACATCATTTTTGTGAATGTCTTCAATCAAATGAAACTCAGTAGAAGCCAGCTGCAACCGCCAGATACTCAGCTAATGGGATTTGGTGGGAAAAAGATCAATGCACTAGGCAAGATATCATTACCAGTGTCATTAAAAGACGGAGACTGCGCCAGGACAGAATACATCACATTTGACGTGGTAGACATCTACTACCAATACAACGCAATACTAGGAAGAGGATTTACAAACAAGTTCAATGTGGCAATACACATGGGATACCTCTACATGAAAATGCCAGCATTGCATGGGATCATTACAGTGCGAGGCAGTCAAAAAGAAGCAAGGAACATAGAGAAAGCAATCTACAAAGCACATAGAAACATCAACACTGTAGCAGCAGAGGAGCCTCCGGACATGCCTGCGGGAAACACCAACATGGCAGATCAAGAGGACACAATAACATTACCATTGGAAGAAGCAGTCTCTAACAGGAAAGTGACCATAGGTGCCAACCTATCAGAGGTAGAGAGAAAAGAGTTGTTAGAACTGCTAACAAAGAACAAGGACGTATTTGCATGGTCAGCATCAGACTTGCAAGGAATCAGTTGGGATGTGATTGAACATATCCTCGACCTCAACCCAAATGTCAAACCTAGGAAGCAAAAACAGAGAAAGATGTCCGAAGAATGCATAATTGTAGCAAAAGCGGAGGTGCAAAGGTTATTAGATGCCAAGGTTATCAGAGAAGTCAAGTACTCAGACTGGCTAACAAATGTTGTCTTAGTGCCAAAAAAGAAAGGCAAAATAAGAATGTGCATAGACTTCACAGATCTCAACAAGGCCTATAAAAAGATCCTTTCCCATTACCCAGGATAGATGCATCAGTCGACAAGGCAGCAGGATGCAAGCGCTTCTCTCTGTTAGATTGTTTCTCAGGATACCACCAGATATGGCTAAGAAAGGAGGATGAAGAGAAAACAAGCTTCATGACCCCCTTCGGCACCTATTGTTTTGTTAGGATGCCAGAAGGTCTCAAAAACGTAGGACCAACATTCTCAATAATGATTCAGATTGTATTGCGAGCTCAACTTCGGAGGAACATTATATCCTACGTCGATGACTTAGTAGCTGTCAGCAAACAAACCAGAGATCACTTAGATGACCTCAGGGAAACATTCGCCAATCTCAGAGAAGCAGGGTTAAAGCTGAACCCAGAAAAATGTATCTTTGGAGTAAGCAAGGGAAAGATGCTCGGTTACATTGTTGGTCCAAGAGGGCTAAGAGCAAACCCAAATAAAACAAAAATAGTGTTAACAATGAGAGAACCAGAAAATAAGAAGGAAGTACAGCGACTGACAGGCAGAATAGTAGCACTCAACAGATTCATCTCAAAATTAGCAGAACAAAGTCTACCATTTTTCAAAACACTCAAGGTCTCGGACAAATTTGAATGGGGCAAAGAGCAGTCAGAGGCATTCCAGCAGCTCAAAAACTACGTGACAAAGGATCTTATGGTCATAGCACCAGATGCAGAGGCAACCTTGTTACTATATGTTGCAGCCTCCGTAGGAGCAATCGGCACAGTGCTAGTGCACGAAAAGGAAGTTGACAACAAAAGCGTACAGCACCCAGTATACTACGTATCAGAAGTGCTACAGGGGGGCAAAACTGAACTATTCGGAGGTCAAAAAAAAGCATACGCAGTAGTCATAGCATCAAGGAAGCTTAAACATTATTTTTCAAGAACATGAGATCCTAGTCCCAATAGCACAACCGCTCGCCGACATCCTAGGCAACAAAGAGGCATCAGGGAGAATCGGTAAATGGGCAACAGAAATATCTCAGTTTAGCATCAAGTTCATCTCAAGAACAGCAGTCAAGTCACAAGCACTCGCAGACTTTTTGGCGGAATGGACATCTCCACAACACACAGAAGACAAAGCGGAGGCTTCAATATGGATACTATACACAGATGGCGCATGGGGCATCCAAGGTGTAGGAGCCTCCGCAGTGCTAATATCACCATCGGGCATCAAAACAAAATACGCAGCAAGGCTATGCTTCAAAGTAACCAACAACATAGCTGAGTATGAAGGAGTAATCCTGGGGCTCAATAAGGCCAAGGCACTTGGTGAAAAATACATCATGGTCAGAACCGATTCGCAGATAGTAATAGGACAAGCAGAGAAAGACTACGTTGCCAGAAACCCAGAGTTAGCCACATACCTAGAAGTAATCAGGGGTCTGGAAAAAAGATTCCAGGGTTTTACCCTAAAGCACATCCCAAGGGGGGACAACACAGAGGCAAATGAGTTAGCCAAAGCAGCGGCAAATCAAACAGAGGTACCCAAAGGAACCTTCTTCCAAGAATTGACATCGCCAGCTACTGCAAAAATATCTAAGGCATTTGTGGAGGTACTCCTAGTAAACACGGAGGATTAGAGGAAAGAAATAATTGATCATATCAATGGAGTCCATGTGACATCAGATGAAACAAGTGCAGCAAGACTGGCCGTACGGGCAAGGAATTACACAATAATAGATGGAGTTCTATACAAGAAAGACATAGTCCAACCATTGCTTAAGTACATCACTAAGTCAGAAGGCAAAGACCTTTTATAGGATATTCAATCAGGAATGTGTGGATCACACATTGGCCCCAAAGCACTCTCAGCAAAGGCAATCAGGCAAGGATTTTACTGGCCAACCCATATCAAGGAGGCATTGCACATAGTAACAACTTGCAAAGCATGCCAGAGTTTTGTACCACACCAAGTGTCTCCGGGAGGACAATCATAGCTAATACCTCCAGTCTGGCCACTTCAGTGATGGGGAATGGATCTCGTAGGCCCATTACCCCCGACTTAGGGTGGAAGAAAATATACAGTAGTGGCAATAGAATACTTCACAAGATGGATAGAAGCCAAACCGCTTGCAACAATCACCTCTGAAACAGTCAAAAAATTCTTTTGGCAAAACATAATTTGCAGATTCGGGGTTCCAAGGACACTTACAGTCGACAATGGAAAACAATTTGATTCAGACAAATTCAAAGAATTCTGCAAGAGCATCGGCACACAAATAGCCTTCGCATCAGTATATCATCCAGAAAGTAACGGAGCAGTGGAAAGGTCAAATAGAATCATATTCTCAGCAATCTCCAAGACATTGCTGGATCCCAAAAAGGGCAAATGGGTAGAAGAGCTGCCGAAGGTGGTATGGTCTCACAACACAAACATATCAAGAGCCACCGGGTTCACTCCATTCAAGCTACTATATGGAGAAGAAGCAATGATGCCAGAGGAGATCAAATATCAGAGCCTCCGTGTAATAAATAGAACCTCGCAAAAGATGAAGAATACACCAAAGAGATGACTGAAGCATACAGGCTAGAGGCAATCGACAACATCGAGAAATACCAAGACCAAACCAGAAAATGGAGGGATGGAAAAGTGATCACTAAAACATTAAAAATGGTTACTGGGTAATGAGGTGGAGGCCAAACGCTCAAAACATAGGGAAACTACAGCCAAAATGGGAAGGTCCGTTCATAGCCAAGCGAGGTAGAAGGAAAGGATCATTCTATCTACAAGATGCGGAAGGAAGAACATCAACTCACTCCTGGAACATTGATAGCCTCAGGAAATACTACACATAGAATGTAAGGACTTCGAAGTATTATAAGCGGAGGTCCGTAGATTTAAACTCCTACAATTTACTTTTTCTGCAAAAACGGCTTGCACTCTTTTCCTCACAAAAGGGGCTCCAAATCAGAGTTGAGGTTTTTAATGAGGCAAGACCGCATGTAATTAACCTCTGAACATATAAAGAGGATCCCGAAAAACAATACCTGGAACAGTCGAAAGCAGCCAACACCGCAGCTGCAATATTCGACAACTATTCATGATTTACAAGGTCACTTCATGCCACCATTAAGAAAAATGAGAAGGCATAAAGCAACCTCTGCGAGACGCCAAAAGCCCTTGAAAAAGCCCTGGCATATCAGGCATCGAGGCAGGCAATCACAACCACAAGTCGCGAAGCGAACCGGGGAAAGACCTGTGAACCAACTCAGGCACTGTTAGTGCAAAAAGAAAGCAACACCACACTCACCAGCAGTGACCTCTGAAATACAATATTAACACAAGCGGAGGTAACACATACTTAGGTATGAGTTCACGAAATCAAGCAACCTCCGCATCATACACCTTCCAAAACGAAGGCAATATAATTACAAAAAATTAAGTTCAGGAATCGATAAGATCATTTATTATTCCAAAGCGGAGGCAATACGTAAAGCAAGATCATTTATTATGCTTACAGATAAGGCTCATTGCGCCTTGCTCATAACAAGAACAATGTGCAAAGCACACATATTTAACTGCTAGACCATAATGCACAACCTCCGGGTCAAGATATCTAGCCACTCCACCTAGTTAACCTGCTACCACAAGACATGGAAGTGGCCCGGAGGTTGCCAACACTTCAGCCTATAAAATAGCAAAGAGTGCAGCCTCTGGAAGTACATCTGAAGGTAAGCAAACTAAGACTCCCTGAAAAGCAGGCGCTGGCAGAGGAAAGCCCTGATCAGTCATGAAATACCCCCTATCGCTTCCTGGCTGCACACCACCCTGTGCCTTTGGAAACCCAGCCAGTTGAATCAAGTCCAACTGATGCTCGGTACGAAGAGAAGGAGGTGAACCTCCAACGCCAGCTTATACATGACAAACTCTACAATCATCTGTCAGCACACCACTTTGCACCTTCCATCGACAGGCAACCACCGCATCCAAAATCCTTACATCAACCACACTAAATAAGATCACAGCCGGCCGCCATCTCCAAGGATACAAAGGAAATATAAGTAGAGTATCATTGACAAACAGAAGCATCACCATCTTTAACCGTTGGCAATAGGTTCACTAATGTGGCCATTCCATTACGAGTCCTCACATAGTACCAACGCAAGACAGCTCCTAGGGAGCACCATTAGTATAATGTACACAATAAAGCAGCCTAAATGACCAAGGGGAATAGATCTTTTATAAGGACCTCCCAAGCATCATTAAACCAGCTGCAGCTACCTATCATTAAAGGAAACAAGCACAAAATTAGTACCTGTGTCATCTTGCCTCAGCAAGCAATGGACAAAATCAAAAAACAATAAATAGCAAAGATACGCAAAGTACACAAGGGGTACTATAAAAGAGGCAGAGCTCAAGGTCTTCACGCCTAAGCATTAGGAAAGGGACAACCACAAGCAACTCCCCGTAGCCAAAATCCGATTAAGGGAGATGGAGGCAAATGTGCACATACGGACGAACAAAAATAATAAGATACCATGCACGAATTCGTAAGGGGGTTGAAAAAAGAAACATCCCAGAGACAATGAGGGTTTCCGGAATAATGCCAAAGAAGTTAGCCGACAGCGCAAGCCAATCAGGATCATCGTCTGAACGGAGTCAAGGGGGATACCACGTAAGAACTCGTAACGTCCCCCCGTCTCCAATAAGATCAACCGCAGCTCACCTCCACAGATCAAGCATCAGGATGCGCGGAGGCATAGCCAAAGACTACAAAGTCGAACATAGCAATAAAAAGGTAATACACAGCAAGATCGACGCCAGCACCGGTCGAAGAGAAACAACGGTTGTAATACCCATCATATGTTAACTATAAAGTAAAATTATAAATACATAAATGTGTTTCAAAGTGGTTACAACCTCCGAGGAGGAAAGCAGAAATCACTTTCGGAGGCCACAACTGCAATCTGGCATGAAGGCCTCCGACTAATTCAAACAGACCTCCGCAGCATAGCGGAGGTCGAAATAAACAAGCTCACAAATGACAGTTCCATCGCAACACTCAACCTCCGCGCAAGCAAGAATAATTACAAAGGTCCAGTTGGACCACGCCATGCAAGAGAACAAGTAAAGCTAGAGTGCTTATCATCTAAGTCGCTGAGAACAAAATGAAACATGTCGTCCATCGTGCGCCTAGGAAACGCCAACTTCCAATAATCCCACAGCTCGCCGCTAACATAAACATCATCGCTCATAAAGGTAATAGGCTCGACCTCCTGCACAGGCCCCAAACTGCAGACCTGCGCAGGACGATTCGGCCATTAATAATTTACAAAACCAAGAGTAACTTAAATTGTTCCTTACACGTGCGCTCGGCACTAGGTCAGCAAAAGACAAAATATACACAACCATAAATCAAGATGAATTTTTACACCTCCTCTTCAGCGGTCAAGTTCCGAAGCCCCGTTCGAGCCCCCGGAGATGCTACCACTTGCTCCATCATGGCATCAGTCCTAGCACTTGCAAGAAGAACTTGAGTATCGGAGGCACCAGCATCGACAGATCCCCGGGTGCGTGCAGATGTGCCGCCAGAAGAAGTTGGGCCATGACCGCTACGCTTGCCATACTTCAGTTGCTGAAAAAGGCAGAAAATAAGGGAAGAAAATCGCCAACACAACTCTTACAACAAAATAAGACAGGAAAAGCTAACCATACATATCGTTTCATGAGTAACATTATCCATGGCAACGGTCTTCGGTCGGCCAAACTTGGACCAGAACTTCTCCATGAAGCTACACACAAACCGATCCGTTTTGCCAAGTTCAACAGGATCTGCTAGCTCAGGACAATCAAAATTCCCAATTTGAACAATGTCCTTGGACACAAAGAGCTTGCATAGACAAGTGGCGGAGGTCTTTGCACTGAAATCGGAGACTCTGGTCATAAACTCATCAAGCTTGTTGAGGTTCGCCTTGATCCAGGAAAATATCCCGGAGGTAGAAACCTCAGGATTAACCGGAGTTGCCACACCACCAAAAGCCTAGACAACAGAGACGTAGGATTCAGCCACTTCTAGCCCGATCGACCTGGTGGCAGTCAGCTCCTTCTCAAGTTCTTCAACTTTAGTCTTAAGAGCCACCGTCAACTGCCGTTCAGCATCCACTTCCTGGCGCAGGAGATTCAAAATCTCAGCAGCTTTGTCCACTCGCTGATTGGCGGTGGCCTCCACTTCTTTGGCAGCAGTAGGAGACTTCTTTAAGTCATCAGATTGAACCTCAAGAACTGATAGCCGCTTCTCTAAATATGATGATTAATGTTGGCGTTCATCAAGGTTTGAAGCGGCAGCCTAGCCAGATGCTGGTACAGGTCTCCACCCATAGCATCAGTCAGCTGGTCAATACCTTGAGCCCAGCTAAGGAGGGCACCTATGCCCTCATCGGGATAGCTGCTGGACGGGAAAGACCCAGAGCCAACGACGTCCACCGGAGGTTGCGGAGACGTAGGCACCGTCTCAGTAACAACCCCTCCGAGAAATGGTGCATCAGGCACCGGAGGCGACGAAAGGGCAGTCTGGGTGGCCTCAGTAGTGAGGCTATCTGGAAGCAAATACAAAAAACACGTCACACAAGGAAACAAGAAAATATAAAATCTCAAAAAACAGCATATACATGCTCACCGAGCAAGGAAACTTCCCCATCAGAGGCATAACCACAAGAAACATTCAAAGTTAGGAAATCCACATAGGTCATACTCTGAGTAAGAATGTTACCTTGACTCAAGGTGTAGACATCCTCATGGACCTCAGTATCCTCCGTTCCAAGTTGGGAAGTCTCCGCTGGCTTCTCAGCACGATGAGCCGTAACACATGCCTCCTCCAATTCATCATCATCAGAACTGGCGTTGAGATAGGCACTGGCAAATGGCTTCACAGAAAGCTCAAGGGGCACTGTTTCAACATGCTGAGGTAGAGGATCAGCAGGCGGCAAGATAGGCCGAACCGAAGGTGAACCAGAGGCATCAATTGCTAAAGTAGGGGACACCTCCGGGGAAGCAGCAGGCGATGGAGACCACCGAGATGGGCCCTCGTAACTAGGCAATGCCAAAGTGTTAGCTTCCGTCAAAGTCTCAGTCTCCACCTCCGGATTAGCAATGATGTTCCCTTCTTCGCAGATTCAGCGGAGGCCTCTTTCTGTTTCTTCGAGCCTCCGCGTGTCAAAGCACTAGCTTTTCTTTTCTTCCCCTCGACGGCCTTTGTAGCAGCGCCGACAGCAGTCAATTCTTCTCATTCTTCTTCTTCAACTTCTTAGGGAGCTCACACTCAGTCTAGTGAATGCCGAGCTCCTCAAATACTCTATTGAGGCGAGGCATGGTACCAGCTTCAGACCTCCAAGCGAGATATTCCTTTTCAAAAACTTCACCAAGTATTTCGACAGCCTTCTGCTCTTTGGCACGGATAAAGTCCTCATTGCTCTGACCCTCAAGGAGCTGCAACCCAAAGTGCGGACACGGGATCCCGCCAGCAACACCAAAAATAGGAAGATCTAGATTTTGCATGACAAATTTTTTCCTGTCTTTGCCGCCAAGCAGGGGCCAGAAATCAGAGGCAATCATCTCCTCCATAAGATCCCTTCCTCCGGAATAACGGCAGGCATCAACAAATGCTCTGGTGCAAGACTTCCTTTTCTTGAAAACGGTTACCTCCGGCTTGATGCTGGTGTGTGGGTCCATCCAGGTCATAACGGAGGCAAAGGGAAAAGTAATGATCCTCCGACCATCCTCTCCGACTCCAGAAGCACCAGAAGTCTTCACATAAAACCAGTAGTCCATCCAGTCAGTAGGCTCCCATTTCCCCCTCTGGCACCAAGAAATAGTAATTTTTTCCTTGCCCTTGCCGGGATTCCTCTTAGCCATAAAGCTACACGATGTGAACTGAGCAAGCTTTGTACCAATGTACTTTGGCTATTTTTGTAACTCATAAAACTCCACAAAAGTGTTTATACTGATCCCTCCACCGTATGACTCGACAGCCTAAAGGAATTTACTCATATTCAGAAATGCATGAGGGGTCATATGATGAAGTTGTATGTCGAACCACTCAAGTATATATCGAACGAAGTTGCAGCAGGGGAAGCGAAGACCACAGGTGAAGAAGTCCTTGAACACAACGGCTTTGTATCTCTCAGGTAGTGGGACAGTCTCCTCACCCGGAGGTCGCCCACGGCCAGCAGGAATATAACCCTTCTCTTCGAGGCCATCGATCATCGCTTGGGTCATCAAGCTGCGACCAAAGTCATAGCTGACCTTCGAATGAGACAAGGCACTCTTCGGCGGCATTAGATCACTAGGGGAAGCCTCAACGTCAGATAACAACTCCTCGAGATCCCTAGCCTCTACAGCAGCCAGCATGCATTGCTCAAAAAAATCTAGGAAGCCTCTGACTCCGACACCCTAGAAACAGGAATAAGGGCCAGAGAACGGACGACGACGCACGCAACAGGGGTGTTCAGGTGCCACGATGGCAGGATGCCAAGGCAAAACTAGAGCGGAGGCAGCAAGTAGCAGAACAAACTACGCGGTGGCAAGCGAAGGGGAGTACAGGTCGTTTTCACCGCCTACCCCCCTTATATAGACAGCGAAGCAGCACCTCGACTTCTCAGCCCAACGGTCACGACGATCCACGAATCGAATGGCAACAGACGAACCGACTCAAAATCAACGCCTAAGATTAAAAACTGGGCAATGGTAAAACACAAAGCCTCCGGTCCAACGTTCAACGGGCCAGGGGGGTCGGAGGTAAGCACAGCCTCCACGGCCAGGGACATGTTGATGGCTAGACCCGCCTCCGCTAGACCTAACCCTCAAGGGGAATGTTGGGGGTGCGCCCTGGGACCGGAGGGGCTTGTTACCTCTGACTTGTGTCTGACTGACAGTTCCAGTGTATCTATCTTGTTCAAGTCCGCAGGTTCCAGAGAGAAGCCCTCGGAGGTTAGATCTCCGTTGGGAAGCCTCCGCGGAGGCCATGGAGCCAATCGACGGCGGAGGTCCGGTGGAGATGACTGTTGCTCAGGCGGAGGCTGATCCCCCTCGGAGGTTAGATCTCCACTGGGAAGCCTCCGCGGAGGCCGTGGAGCCAATCAACGGTAGAGGTCCAATGGCGATGACCGTCGCTCGAGCGGAGGCTGATCGACGGAACCTCGACTCCCCCGGAGGCTCTGCGCGGAGGAGGCGGCAACCCGAGACTGCCTTCATCAGGACGGCGCGTCGGGCCAAGCTGGGGGGCTTATGAACAAGTAGTGGGCTTAATGGGCCTCTCACAGGTAGTGATGGGCCGCGGCCCGCTGCCGTGGCCAGGAAATGGTGGACCAGCCTACCCTTAGGAGGCCCACGTGTAATAGGGTCAGTGTCTAGGGTTTCAAAACTCCTATTGGGGACACGCTTGTACTTTTAGTCTTAAGCTGGGAAGCCACTATAAAAGGCCTTGCCCCCTGTGTAATTAGGAGGTCCAGCAGTAGTTACAGTGTGTAACTTGTCCTAGGGTCCACTTTGTACTTCCTCATTGATTTATCGATGGAGAGTTATCTTGATCACACCTGCTCTTCGTATCCCAAACCTGTTGAAACCGTGTTCCAACATGTCCATTGCATAGTTGATTGATTCAAAACATTTTATGAATATTTTACTAACAATAGACAGCCTTCCCTTTTGGTTTTGGTGATTTTCTTTAATGACTCACATAGTCGATTCAACTTACTTTTTTGGATGCGAAATTCATCTGTATGTTCTTCCTATGGTCTGGGCCTAACGGTGGTAAAAGTTTCGGGTCACGTGGACGTTACTTCCTTCAAGGAAATCATGTTTGATCCTCTTCGACCCCCACACTGGTATGTATATTTTGTCCACGTTGGCATGGAACATTGTAACCTCATCTGTATGTTCCTATTATCTAGAACATTGTAACCTCTTGTGCTAATTTATATCGTAGATACAACTACTACTTAATGGAAGGATGCAGCCACACTCGGACTTTGTTTGCCAATTTACCTAATTACTTTCCATTTCCAAACAATACTTACAAGCATAGGTCAGTAGGTGGAACCGTGGAAGACACAGTGAAGCAATACAGTAAAAATAGGCTATGAGACTTTCAGCTAGCGCTGTTCGGAACGACTAATAACTTTGCTATGGCTCTTATTGTTGGTTCTATTTTTGTATTGATCTGAGGAGTGTGATAGATAGTCCTATAAATAGGCACTAGAATCCTTGCATAGTACCTTCATGGTCATTTTTCGGTAATTAATCATCCCCAAAGAATAAGGTTGCAGGCAGTACTCACCAATGCATTCTTATTTTCAGCTTCTGCAACACTAGATATTAAAGATTTGGGAAATATTTCTCAGTGTGATGATAGACAACCCTCAATATATACATCTGCACTTTCATTTTATATGCCCAAAAAAAGCACCGGCACTATAGCTTTTTTCCTTGCATCCTGCCTAAACAAGTACATGATTGATTTTTGATAAAGTCCTGTTCTAAAATTGAGAAGGGATAATGGTCCTGTTTCTTAGGCGTATGCATGTGTAGTATGAAACGGTAGTTACAGATTTGTTTGATTTGCTTTGGGGTCCAATCTCCCAATTCCCTCTTGGGCACTTGGCCTAAGCCCAGTCATTTTGTGGTCACAAGATCTTCGAAACTACTCCATCTGTTAAGTACTTAATTGTTAGAAAAATGATGTCTTGCCCCAATTTTGCTTGCAATTGAAGTTCAGACTTCAATCTTTGTTGCAAGCAAACTTAGTCTGGAAACACAATTAACCTTGGAGCTATGCTAATTTTCAGGTGTGCATAAGTTGTCCGGTGTACTTTGGAATATCAACCTATAAGTAGTCCTTTAACTTCTTCAGATTTGTGCTATAATTGTATAAAGCTAGACAATTTTTACTTGATGAAGAGTTGTGTTGGTCAATCATGTTTCTGATGACAATAACTACTTCTTACTGGAACTCATGTCAATGTATATTTGGTTTTCTTTAAATAGGTGGTTTTGATCTCTGCAACTCTTCCTCATGAGATCATGGAGATGATTAATTAGCATGTTCATGACTGCACCACTTATAATCCTTTTGAACAGTGGCGAGATGATCCTGGAGGTAAATACCATTGAAGTTATGGTTGTACCTATATTCGCTTGTTAGTTATGTACATTTCTTATGCCATTGGCGCTAGGCTGAACGACCATACTGATTTTCTTCCCCAACGGTTACCATGGGCCTCTGTATCTACAACTTCAGGACCTGTTCCAAAAAAAAAACAGGACCCATATTTTTCTTATATGGTGCTAATTGGGAGTTCTGCCTGTTCAGGACTAGCTGACAGATTAGTGGCTTTCTAAGTCTATATGCTAATTTATTCTTCTTTTGTATGTGTATATAGTTTTTTAGAAATATGCCAATAGGGTGACTTCTATTATTCTCATGCAAAGAAGGCTGCTACAAAATTTAATGTTCAATGTGCATTGCTTTGCTCCTCCAGTAGTTTAGTGACTCCATAAGGATCAGCCTGAAAATACTACTCCACTATTTTGACTATGCAGGACAAAATAAGCGCCGGAGAAACGCATATGGCAAAGGGTATCAATGCACCTCAGTTGCCCAAACACTTCGGCATGTCCAACCTATGTATATAACACAATGCATCTCAACTTAATTTTCTTCATATATTGGATGTAATTTTGGTGATCTGGAAGTGTATAATCCATATCTCATTTTTCAAGCAAAGGATAAAAAATAATGGTACAAACTAGCTTGGCTACCTCATTCTTCCTTGTTCTATGTTGCCATTGTCGGCTCCACAACTCTTCCTCTCGGGCGCGCGAGGGCACGCAGGACCACTAGTTTTATATGGGTCGCCTCCTTGGGCGACGGGAGGGGCGACAATCGCCGCCCGAAGAGAGCCCTTCATGCATGGCTACCTAACTCCGGCCTCTAACCACCATCACTACCATTCGGCTTGCGGTGACAGCCCAAAAACAGGCCCCTCCTGCAAAACTTGCAAACCTTATCCTCTCCTTCGTACCAAGCCTCTTCCAAACTCGTCCCCCCCTCTTGTGCCTTTTTCTCCGTCGACTTATCCCCACACTGGTCAAATCCGCGTGTCTAGTAACTAGATGCAGGTGCATGGGGCCCAGATCTATGGAAGAAACAAGTGCTTAGCGTGGCATGCCAGCTACCGGGACACGGTCTTTTGCCAACCATGGTGCCTTGGCAGTGGTGGCGGAGGTGTTGGTTGCCATGGCAAGGGTAGTGGTGGCTGTGCTGATGACTTCAGCGGCGATGACGGTCGTGCTGGTTGCCATGGCAAGGGCTCATCATGTGAGCTGTCACACCATTCTTGGAGGTGGTTGTGCGCTCGTTGGAGTGAGGGTTGCGAAATTGGCAAAAGTCTTGTCTGGTTCTTCATTGTATCAATCGGTTGGTGGACAACAATGGTTGCGCTGTGGAAGCACCATGCATTGCACATTTTCTAGAGCTCCCAAGCCACAAGAGCGAATAATGAATCTGCTCCCTTCCGACGATGTGGCCCGCCCCCTCCAACGACCGTCGAAGGATAGCTAAAGGTCTTGGAGGGGGCGGCGGCGAGGGGGTGGTGGAGGGGCCGGTCGAGGAGGGGCGGTGCAGTGGAGGACTCGATGGCGGCGCCGAATGGGAGGTGGAGGAGGTGGCGCTGCTGGAGAAGTGGGCGGGGACGGGGACACGAGACGGCGGCGGCGGCAGCAGGTCCTGACAGAACGAATGAGAAAGGGAAGGGAAGGATAGGAGAAAAAAAATGGGCCAGGCTGGGCCACCCACTGTGGCGCCACGATCCACAGCGCCATGATCTGGGGCGCCACGGTGTGGCGCCATGCATGGTGGCGCCACAGGGTGGGTCAGGCCGAGGCTCCCGGCCGCCACGTCGACCACTTGTGACGCCTCCATGCATGGCGTCGCAGTGTAGAGATACGGCGTCACGGATGATGGCACAGTCAAAACGGTTAGTTTTAAAAAATAAAAATTCTCACGGTCATTTTTTTTAAATACTCTAAAACGATTAAAAATAAAAATTCCCGCCCGTCTGGTTCAGCCGGTCCTGAATTCCTGACCGTCCGAGCGGGTGGAGCAGACCGCAAGCAGGCGGGCAAGCGGCTCTGCGCCTTCCGGCCTGGCGACCTATTCGGTTGTTCTGTGAGCAGAGTACTGTGTATATGGCCACGACAACAGGCCACACGATGACCAAGGAACTGGGCCGCCGCACGCCAATCCATGGGCACGTAGCTCGACGCAAACTGATCGATCGCCTCACTTCCTTCGCGGCCCACAATTCATTCCCCGGGATCCGGCCACCGAGAGCCATCGGAGATTCGGAACACTATCGCAGGGACACAGCGGCTGCCGCCGCCCGCGATTTCTCGCTGCTGCCCTGCGATGGCTCCTTCAGAATACGACTGCCTCCTCCAACACTACGCCCTTCCTCCTCCCTTCGATCCCCGCCGTTTCTTCTAGGAGCGGGGGTGATGGCGCCTTGAGCGCTGCTATAGGCCAAAGCAGGCTATGGTGGGTAGGCGGACTGACACAGAAATAATAGTTGTTTCTCATTAGCAGACTTTTTTTCCATAATATGAATAGGTACATTTTATCTTGTCTTGGGTCTTATATAACATCTTATTGTTTTTCTATGTTTTAACCTTTAATATGTTCTTCTGTATAATATAGATTAGGTCAACAGTTGTGGAAATATTTTTTTAGTCAACTTCGAACTCTTATATGTCCTTATTATATATACTAGCTAATATGCACGTGCCTACAATATCTATATATTGTTTTTGTTTTTCATTTTCTAGCTTGATTGTCATTATCTTTCTATCTTATTATTATTTCCATGTTTTTAATCCAATAATTTTGATGATTTTATTCAAAAGTTTTTTTGTCTATATATTTGTTTTTTAAGCATTTTTGTATTTCTTTTTAAAACTTTTTTATATTGTTCATACATGGTGTCATTAGAGTAGAATTTCATTTGGGCATGCTATTATTGGACACACCAATCGTGGTTTTTTTCTTTGTTAATGACGTTTTTCGAGTTGTACGTTATATAGTTTATTCTCTAATTCTGATTGGACCAAAATCTCAAGGACCAGGTAGCAGCAAGCAGGGTAAGGCCAAGGCCCAATCCAAGCATGTCTCCGATGTTGTAGAGAAAATCCAAGGGCCATGCTTTCACAGTAACAAGTAGTTATTATTAATTAGTGATAAGTATACTTGACCTCCCAACCTATTAAGAGTGGCCTACTTCGCCTCTCAAATGTTTGCACGGTGAACCTTAACAGTTGGGGGTTAAATGGACTTTTCCTTATTATTAATCTATACTATACTACTATTTTCGTGGATCCGGGAACTTCCGTCCTCCTCACATATCATTGTTGCGGTAACAGTGACGCAAACCGTCAGTCCGATCAGTTCCTGACCCATCCGATGACTGCCACGTTCTTCCCTTCCAGGCCCTTCTGTTCGCTTCGTTCCACTCTCGATTTTTTCGTCTTCACATCCAGCGCCAACCTCGCTCTGGCTGTCCTCCTCGCAACGCCGCGTCTTCCTCGCGCTGGCCCGTAGCAGCAGTACGGCACACCGGCACGGGTGGACCCCGCCCATTCCCGACCTTGCGCGCTCAGCCGCCATTGTTGCCGCCAGCTCCTCGCGCGGCCCACCCTCATCCCTTCCATCGTTGGCCATACACATCCACAACGGAGGTCGCGCAACCACTGGACGTCGCCAATCTATACTATACTTCTATTTTCGTGGATCCGGGAATTTCCGTCGCTCCTCACATATCACTTTTGCGGTAACAGTAATGCAAACCGTCCGTCCGATCAGTTCTTGACCCATCCGATGATCGACTGCCATGTTCTTCCCTTCCAGGCCCTTCGATCGTCCCTTCGTCCCACCCTCGTCGCGACCATTGCCATCAGATGCTTATGTTTCGATGTCAATCGGCGAAACAACTTGTTTTGGGATGATTTCTCCCAGAAAATAATATTGTGTCATGGTGTCATTCTTGAATCTTGAGATTCATGAGTTAGGATGCATGTGCACTGTAAAATAATGTTGTGAGACCAATCAATCACAGTTTATTTCGTCTCTCATTTCCATTTCTCAGTATTGACATTACACAGCTCCAATATCTAGATTTCAAATATGCTTCAACTCAAATTTAAGTGCCACTCTTAGGTTTTTGATGGTTTGTGTTGACGCTCTAAATTTGCTCGCCAAGTTGAAGGAAGGGATATAAGATAGATTGGGGCCTGTTTGGTTGAGTTATGCTTTTTGAAAAAGATGATGTGGGTCATGGCTTTTGGAAAAATCGTATGACTCACAAAATAGTGAAATTATTATCAATATATACCTTTAAATGTGTAGCCTTTGTCCTATTCTAGCTACCGTAGATCTACAGTCATGCCATCTTCACCATCCGTTCGTTCGGGACAGCTCCGTCTGATCACTTCTCCTTCTCTAGCCATTGAACGCTATCAACGTCTTCACCCGGCCCACAGTTGTGGCACCTGACCTCTGCCACGGCACCAGTCCGGCTCAGCGGCTACGCCCTTCACCGCGTGTACTTTCGCCGGTCCGCGCGTTGCGGGCGACCGTCTCCCTCGCCGCCTGTGGCCCCGCACCTCGCTCAATATTGCCTGGCCCTGCAGCACACTAGCGCTACTACTGTCCACCTCCCTCAGCTCGCGGGCGCCCTCCGCGCCCGACGCAGTTATCAATATAGACCTTTAAATAAGTAGGCTTTGTCCTATTCTCGCTACCGTAAATCTACAATCATGCCATCTTCGCCGTGCATTCATTCACCCTCCATGACAACTCCGTCCAATCACTTCTTCTCCGGCCATTGAACGCCATCTATGTCTTCACCTGACCCACAACTGTGGCCCCTGCCCCGACCGCCACCGCGGCACCAGCCCAGCTTAGTGGCTGCGCCCTCCACCGCTCGTAACTTCGTCGGTCCGCGCACCACGGGCGACTGTCTCCCTCGAGGACCGTAGCCCCGCACCTCACTCACCGTTACCTAGCCCTGCTTAGCCCGGGCAATCAGTTTTAACCGATTGTTCGGTTCAGTTTCTTCGGTTTCTACAAACTTCAATTTCGAGAATTCAGCACCCGATCGGTTCATCACAGAAGAAGAAACCGACAAGTTCGGTGATTGGTTTTTCGGTTCGGTTTTTGGTTTGAACCGAGCAAACCGATCGATACAGAGGAAGGAGGGAGGGAGGGAAAGGGCGCCCAGGCCCGAGGAGGCGAGGCGCTGAGGATGGCGAGGAGCCGCGCGTTGCACCGAACCACCGAGCGGGAGCCGCTATTGCCAGCAGTGTGTCGCAGCCTCGACCCCATCCCTGCTGGCGCAGGAAGATCCTGCCGGCCATCGCAGAAGAGACGCGTGCGGGCCTCCATCGCTGCCTCCTGCTCGTCGCCGCATACATGCGTTTGCTGCTGGCTGCCGCGGCCGTGACGCGTGCTCGCGCCGTCGCGCCTCGCACGTGCTCTGTTGCTCGCACTGTCGCAGCCCGCCACCACGCGCGCTCTGCCGCTCGCCCCGCCGCACCCCGTCGCAAGGCTCGATTAGATAGGGTTTCTATTCAGTGTGTCCGAGGCTGAGGCGGTGGGGGCATGTGTGCATGTTGGTCTTAGGCCATATTGGGCCATTGGGCCGCTAGTATTAGACAACAGGGACATGCGTAGTCTGCTCTTGTTTCTGAGGATCGGTTACTTTGGGTGTTCAGTTCCTGGGATGCTCGAACCGAAGCCGAACTGTCCAAGTATAGAAACTGAAGACGAACCGAAAAATCAAAACTTTGGTTCGGCTTCGGTTCGGTTCGGTTTGGGTTTTGGTTTTCAGGTAAAATGTGCCCAGGCTGGGGCCCTGCAGCACCGCAGTGCCGCTTCTGTCCACCTCCCTCAGCTCGCGGGCGCCCTCCACTGCCTCGGTTGCTGCAGCGCGGCCCCATGGCACCGGCACCCCGCTTCCGGCCGTCTTCCTCGCGACGCTGCGCCCTTCCTTCCCTATGCAGCGGCAGCTCCGCATCTACGACTCCACGACTGCATGCTGCATCGCTTTGCACTCCTCTTTAACCGTACACCATTATCAAATGCAGTGCTAATTTTTCGGTCGTAGTTATTAACTGAAACATAGCACAATTGACACTGCATACAAACCTGCTACAGACTTTGTGCATCGTCGGTCCTGCGCACGAGCAAAGTGAGAGGTCACCAGCTAGTTTAGAACAAAATCAGGGGCTAGAGTGCATGAGGGAGCTGACTGAAGTTTGACCTCGCTGAGCTGGCAAATACTGCTAACGTGGCGTCCGGCGATTGGAGGTAGACGATGACATGGCGGGCGGTTTGACCATTTGACCGCAGGTCAGCGATCAATCCCGGTCGTTTATATCAGATTGGGCGGTGCAGGAGGCATCTTTCTGTTCTGCTCCTGAGCGCCGGGGCAAAGCAGAGCACAGGCGACGGAGGCTCACCGGCGTGGCCGGGGTGGCGCTCCGGTGATCGGTGATGTCAGGTGAGCTGCGGAGGAGCACGAGGGAAGCCATGCGATCGCATGAGCGTGGTTCTTGACGGCGAGAAGGCGTCGGTGGAAGCATTCTGCGGAAAGGAGCAGTGCTCGCCGGCGGAAGGATCCGGTCGAGTGCAGAACCAACAACTGCAGCTTCGGATTGACGGCAAGAAGCAGTGGGGTGAACGCGGAACGTCCTTACGATGCCAGCGCAAGAAACAAGGGGAGGATGGGTGTTGGTGCGTGGAGAATGAGAACTTCAAGCTGGGCTCGGCAATGGCGGTGGCGGCAGTGACTGGAAGCGTTACGGCGAGGGAAACAGCACGGGAAAGGCCGGAGTGGAGGCGGTGTGCGGTCGCGAGACGGGGGGCGTCCTCTTATGGAGCTTAAGATAGGAAGCAGAGGGGTCCATGCGATTGGTCGAGTCGTCCATGCGGTCGCGCACGTAATGAGCGGATCGGTCGATCCGGCAAGCGAGGGTGGACCAAGGGTGGGGATGGGCTTGGTCCTCGCGGGATGTCCAGACACGGGGAGGGAGCGGTCTTGGTCGCACGAGTTTGGAGCTCCACCTCCGGCAATGGCGCAAACGCGCAGGGGATTGGGGAGAGCTGTAGGAAGGGGATGACGGTGATCGCATCAGGAGGGAAAAAGGAGGGACAGGAAACGGTCCTCAGGACTGTTCTCCCGGGGCGGAAAGAAGGAGAAACCGGGTTGCAAGCTCCGGTCTCGGCTTCCACAGAGAGAGGAAGGGAGCTAACGAATGTTGGGGATGACATGGCTGGCCCACCTGTCACGCGGATAGAGCAGAGGGCACTGGCATGCGGGGCTCGCGGCTTGCTGCTGCTGCTGCTCGCAGAGCGGGCCAAGGCCCTGGAAGAGGAAGAGAAAGAGAGCGCGCGGGAGGTGCGGGGCAAGCCGCTAGTGACACTTGTCGTGATTGGCCGGCCGGAAGCCGAACACGTACATACTTACAGGGGTGGATCCCACACACACACACACAGCTGCTGAAACTAGCCGTTACATTCTGGCAACTAATAAGCACCGTGAGATGCATGGGATGGCTAGGACCATCGCTACCTTTATGCCCGTAATCGTGCAGCCTCATGATCGAAGTGTCTTCTATCTAATAACATCTCCGTTCATTCCACCGCGTGCCAACGACTTCCCATGGTCTCTCCAAGGGGTTTGTTCTTCGCCGTCCATCAATTCTTCGACAAGAGGCGATCGGATCGGAGCCCCATCCAGTTGATCAGCAGAGAATAGGTGAGTCTGCGTACTCATATTTCACCAATAGCACCTCTATCTTTATGCTCGTATAGGCACCGCCCTCAGAGGCGGAGCCAGGATTCGAGGATAAGGGGGCAATGGACACACAAAGTTAGGGGGGCGCGGGGGGGGGGGCGGGGGAGGGTGGGAGGGGGTAGTGTTGAGGAGAGCAACGTTGCCTTGTACTGGATCTGTTGCTTGAGAACCAAATCAATCTAGGGACTACGCTAGTTGTTGATCGCTTGCAACAATAAAACACATCTACTTTGTAATGGTGAAATTGGAAATGGAAATTTAGAGTATTGTTAATTAGATAAGAGAATATCACTGATTACGGACCTGTTGCTGCTGGTGGACGGCCGGTGTCAGGCGCGAAGTCAAAACCGCACCTGTAAATTAAACTCGTACGGATTGGTTTTCATCTGGTTCCAAACCGCTTAACCCGTCCATCAATCCGTCATCTTCTTCCTGCCTCTTCACGCATGCGCAGCACTGAGCCGACGCCCCCATGTGGTTCTCCTTCGTCCTTCCCCTCGCTGGCTCGCAGGGTCACGCTTCCATCCGCCGGCAGCCCGCTATCCTCCGACGATGAGCACATCCAGCAGACTCTATATATATTATTCTCTCGATCTACTGTTTTCCAGGTTTCTCGAGATCGTGCTGTGCCTTCAGCTGATCTGGAGCGCAACAAGGCTGGTGTACGGTGCCGCAGTGACCCTCCTCCACGCTCCACTCCCCGGGCACGGCGCCTCCGCGGCGATCGTCATCGGCGAATTCGTGAGCACCTTGTCCAATCTTCTAGCTCGATTATTTCCACTTTCCAGTGCAGTAATATACGACTGCTTATTGGTGACTGATCATGTATTCATGTGCATGCATCGGCCTGCTTGCATGCTCAGGTGCTCTCGTGCCTGACGTTCGCCGCCGGCGCGTGCACGCTTGGGATGCAGGTGTACTTTGAGGGGGACGCGCGTGCGTGCGCCTTCCTGCCACCCGGGGACTGCAGCAGGTACAGGGCGTCCGCGCTGCTAGCCCTGTCCGCGTCCGTCCTCGCCGCCACGATTACCCATGTCTTGTTCTGTCTCTGGGCTCAGCACGACGGCCACGCCCAGGGCTAAGCTCTGTGTCACTCGCTCTCGCGATCAGCTCGGACAGACGTGTGCAGCTTCCGTTCAACACGGCACCGAAGAACAAAACACTACACATACGTGTAGTACGTGTGTTGTCTCTGAATGCTTATACGGCTTCGTTCAATGCTTCGATCATGCATGTCTGTACCTAGAAAATGCTACTTTAATATGTACCAGTCAGATGTATTGGACCTTGCAGAGGATGAAGATGAAGTCAAGGCAAATTGAAGAGTGGAGTTCATAAGTAGTTATAGCTCTTGCTAGCTTGATTCCAGTCTAGTACGTACGTATAACGCAACTAACTTGGTGACTGATGACAGTGAAAAATGTTTGTACTGCAATGGCTTCAAGGCTGCATGTCTAGACATGGTACAAATGTACCGTGCATTTTGTTTAGAACTCTGGCCTTGTTTAGTTTATCAAATTTGACCATCAAATTCATTACGTAGAATTTTTATTCTCCGTCACATCAAAATGCCGGCACATACATAAAGTACTAAATGTAGATGAAATCAAAAACTAATTACACAGTTTTATTATACTTTACGAGACGAACATTTTAAGCCTAATTAGTTAAAATTTGGGTAATTTTTATCAAATACAAACAAAATATTACAGAAATTCCGTTACAGAAATTCAGCGCCGATTTGACGAACTAAAGGAGGCCTCTGTTTACTTTTGCCTCGGTCGCGAGCCTCGGTTCTTCTGCAAGCAGAAGCAGAGCATATTCATGCCTTTTTCTGAGGAAAAAAATAAAGAGGTGCAAGCACGCATCCACAGGACCACAGCCACATCTACATCCACACGACTAACGAACTGAGAGGAACTGGCGGCCCCACGCCAATCCACGGGCCACGTGGCACGACGCCAACCGGTCCAACCAATCGCCTCACTTCCTTCGGGGCCACAATTCGTTCGCCGGTAACCGCCCACCGAGCCATCGGCGCACCAGACCACCACTGCACAGCCTGCCACCGCCCGCCATGTCTCGCTGCTGCCCCGGCGCCAGTGCCTCTTCCACCACGGCGCCCTTCCTCCTCCCTTCCATCCCCGCCGCTTCTTCCAGGAGCGGCGGCGGTGGCGCTGCTGTGGGTCGGAGCAGGCTGCGGTGGGGAAGCGGGGCGATGCGCGGGCACGCGACGGTCGCGGCGGGCAGCAAGGACGACGGGAGCGGTACGGCGGAGGGGGAGAAGGGAGAAGACGACGCCCCGGCGTTCAATCCGTTCGGGTTCGTCACGGACAACCCCTCCAGCCGCAGCGCCATCCAGCTGCCCGCGGTCCCCGCCGAGGACGGCAATGTCGGACAGATGCTCTACGTAATCCCTCATGCTTCCTCGCTTCGTCTCCTTGTTGTCTGCTTCGTCTTTTGATTACAGAGCAGGGAACCGTATATGGTAAGGGTAGTAGTGAGTAGTGACTCGAATTGTTGTTGCGTCCAGAGGATCGAAGACAAGGGCAGGGAGTACGGCTCTTATGTCAGAGCAGGAGAGTTTCGTTGGTTCGTCAGGGAAACAGGTACTGTACTGTCTGTTCATCTTTCAACTCGTTGTTGGACCGTTACTAAGAACATTGAGTAAACCATTTGGATACACATTGATTTGGTGCCCAGCCATCAAAGTGGTACTACTGTATTACTATTAAGACGAATGCATGTTACATGCTAGATTGTAGATTGTTCTTTGAAGCTTCTGCAAGAGAAGTAAAAACAGAGCATTTTTATCTGTTGTTAAGTGTGCTGTATCATTTCATCCACTGGTTCTACTGCTGAATGAAATGAACCAAAAGGCTGCAACCACAATCCTCGTGTATGATTAACCCTTGTATAACAGGATAAGCAAAAATTCAGGCTCGTGTAAAACCGTTTGTCACATGTACTTGTTGATATATTGTAGGGTCACCTGATGCACGACGTGGGACTATTGTGTTCCTTCACGGAGCTCCTGCTCAGTCATTTAGCTACCGCGTCGTTATGGCTCAGGTTGCTTCACTGAACCCATGTACTATTGGAATAAATACAATTTATGCAATTATCAGTCGTTGGTACTGTGCATCCTTCAGCAATGATGAACAGGGTGCTGATTCTGACAGTTTTTCTCTAATTTTTTACTTCAGAAAAATATATATGGTTGAATAACTTGTCATTGACGTATGTATCAACAACATTTGATGTGGTTGATCTATTTAGATTATCTCCTTTTCAATTTGTGTAGTTTGGAGCTATAAACGAGTATGTATTTTGTGTTTTGTTTAAGCAAAAAAGATGGGTGCACTTTCATGCGCTGCTGAAGAAAAAAACAAATGACGAAATATAATATTCTCTTCTGACTTCTGAGCATTGTAGTTATCAACTTCTATAGAAACCTAAGAACTCTCATGTTCATTACAACATTATTATTAATCACATTGCATCTTTTGTTTCAATCAGTTATCCCATCCCCTAAGTATCTTTTGAAATTAAAAGATGGCAGATGCTGGCTACCACTGCTATGCACCTGACTGGATCGGATTTGGGTTCAGTGAAATGCCACAACCTGGATATGGATTCGACTTTAAAGGTCAGCAAAATGTGTATTAAACTAAAGGAAATTGCTATAAAGACTTAGTATATCGTATCATTTGTAGAGGAAGAATTCCACAAGGCATTTGATGATCTTCTTGGTACTCTAAATATCACCGAGCCCTTCTTCTTAGTTGTCCAGGTACAAATGTATAATTTTCATGAAAATCAACGTACAAAAAAATCTTCATTTCACATATCGAATTTTCTTTCTTTCATTTCATTGCAGGGCTTTCTTGTTGGTTCTTATGGGCTGACATGGGCACTGAATAACTCAAGCAAAGTCCTTAAGTTAGCAGTCCTTAACAGCCCACTTACAGTTTCTTCTCCAGTCCCTGGATTGTTTCAGCAGTTAAAGTCAGTTATCTTCTTATCTTGGCCCCTTACTCTTAATAGGCATTAATTAGATAGTAGATGAAAAATGGAATCTCCTCACCCACCCAACCTCTACTAGAACATGAAAATTCGACTTACAATAAAATATAAGTAACCAAACACAGCTTGCATGTGCATCAGGGCAATCAACCCTAACACACTATATACGTGTTTGGGTTGTCCTGCATAAGACCTAGTGCAAGCAAACCAATGACACCCTATATGACTACACGCTAACAATGAGCACACCACATCAGCACTAGGACTAGAGCCAAAAAAGAAGAAGAAAATACACCTTAGCAAACTAGCGCACCACATGAGCTAACCCATATAATGGGTAAAACCAGCAGCTCACTAAACCTTTCGTTTCGCACACAAGTCGACATGAGTTCAAACTTCAAAACTTGTGGGTTGGTGATGTTAATAGGCATATAATCATATGAACTTTTGCATGTAAGTTCGACTAAAATATGCATTTGTTCTTTTCCATTTTGTTGTCAATTTCAAATGTTTATGGTTACAGTATGCTACTCTATAAAACTTTCTTGAGGTTGACGTTAATTATCTTATTTATTTAGTTTATTGTGTAATGTGTTAGTCTTTGCTCGTATAGTTTTGACTTGAGTACAGATGGATGGAGTATCATGACCCTGATTCTAGTCATCATTTCTCACTTATATATGTTCTGTTGATGTTTGTCTTTCATTTATACATTCAACATTCTATTTATATATGTAAATTGATGGAATCTTTCAATGCAGGTGGCCACTTTTTGGTGAATTTACTTGTCAAAATGCTGTTTTGGCTGAGCGGTTCATTGAAGCAGGTAGCGCGTATGTATCTTTGTCACAGAAACACTGTTAATTATGCCTCTTTGCTTCTTGCTGTAGTGCATCTTCCATGAAAGAAGAATAAAGTCTGTCCATATGATGCAATATTATGCCAGTCCTGTCAAATCTTGCATTTTATACTACTCGTTTTGCACAGTGGCTTAAAGTGTTCCATTTGTCTTGCGTTTGTTTGGCAGATATGTGCTGAAATTGGAAAAGGCTGATGTATACAGGTTACCGTATCTATCCAGTGGTGCTCCTGGATTTGGTTAGTCCATACTCCCAGGTTATTTATTTCCATCGCTTCATATATAGTCCTCTGCCATTCGGTTTGTACTGACCCAATCATCAAAGGAACTTCTCCTAGAATATTTGAATTAATTAGTTTTTCACTTGACTTCATTCATTGCTATGAACGAATGTCATCTTGCAAATCTATATTAGGTTGTTATATATATGTCATATTTGAAAATAATGTTGTGTGAATAAATATAGTAATATATTTGCAGTGTTTCTAGTTTTTGGGATGCTGTAAAATTTCTACATTTGTCTTGCAATTTGACTTGGTACTTGTATGTCCTTTTCTTTTAGCTTTGCTTGAAGCTTCCAGGAAGATCAATTTCCAAGATGTACTAAGTAGAATTTCAGCCGGATTTTCGTCCAGCAGGTAGGTATATACATCTGTATGCAAAAGAGCATCTTGTCTTGTGTACGTAAGATAGGCTGATTATGATTTATTATGTGCAAAAGCAGTAGTGCTCAGGAGCATTAGAAAGTTCATTCTGAATACAAGCATTCGATGTATACTAGTCATGTGGACCCGTGACAACATATTCCTGTTCTGATACAAAAAAAAAATGATCATCTTGTTGCAGTTGGGAAAAACCAATACTGCTTGCATGGGGAATATCTGACAAGTACTTACCGCTATCGATAGCTGAGGAATTCAAGAAAGCTAATCCCAGGGTTGTAAAACTAGAGGCGATAGAAGGAGCTGGTCATATGCCACAAGAGGACTGGTAATTATTTTCATAAGCTTGATGGGTTTAGCCTATTCACGTTTACATACAGTTTCACGAATTATAAATAAACTACTATATGTTTCTGTGTACATCCACTAACGTTAGCCTCTGTACATCCTTGACGTATCTCACATCATGTGCAGGCCGGAGAAGGTTGTGAAGGCACTGATATACTTCCTGTAAACATGGACAAAGATCATTGTACCATCTTCAGGGGAACTTGCAAAGATGCATGCTGATTGTCGTGGCTTCATTGCGTCCTACTGTCTAATTTCATTGTGCCTTGCAATTGGATTGCTTAGATTTTGTGGTGTCTGAGCGTGATGTTGGCGGAGCCCATTAGGTATATGACGATGCCCTCACCGCGGCACAAAGGTTTCCTATAAACCCAACCAAGAGCTGGGCAGGGATGAAATGTTGTATTCACTATGGTGCACCACGAGCAACACCATGACAGAACAGAACATTAGTGACAGGCCAAGATGTATATTAGCGAGGGGGGAAACAAATGTGTATATTTATATTTGTGAATTGTGCTGTGAACAATATCAGTGACGTGTTAGCTCACATTAGAGATGGATAACATGTTATTTCCCGTCTCTGTTATGCACATATTAGATACGAGGTCTTTATAACAAACATCTCTGAGAATATACATCAGGGACACGTTTTAGTTTGGACTCAACGCGACGAAGAGACGCTACACAACAGAATGAAAAGTCCACGCCACTCGGGGGGAAAGGACCAGTGCAGTTAAGCAGCAGTAACTGATGGCATAATGAACTGGCTGATTGAACAATAATAACATGGCTGATCGATGATGGGACGCTGAAGCGACTTGAGTAAGAGTAACCTGCAACGGCGAGATAGCTAGGCTCAGGCTGGCATCTGTACTGTGTGGCTGTGTCGCCATCGTCACCACCCTGTCCTTGCTTCGCCGCATCGGTGAATCCACTCCCTCCTCACATGATGAGCTCTCGCCGCCACCAGGCGCGGGCTCGTCCGGTGCGCGCGCGGCCGGCGACGCAGCCGTGGACCACAGGGATTTTGCACATTCACAATCATCCATTCCGGCCGTGGTGTCACCATCTCTGCACTGCCCATTGTCTTACGCATGAGGACGACATGCCACATGCACGCATGGCCGTAGCAGACCACACCACGTCGTGTACTTCAACAAAACACACATCATATTCTACTTGATTCACTGCACACACTGCTACAAATTACGGATCTACTACTGGTGACATATTGCCGAGCCAAATACTTCTCTCGGCACGTTGCTGCGTCCAGATCGACTGATCGAGCCTCCGTAGTACGTGTGCGTGCTCCGCGTCATTCATATGGGAAGACGAAGACGTACCCCCAAAGGTTATAAAAAGAGCACGAAATGCGTCGCGCTCGTCAGGCCATTCTACGTCTACGTTCGCGCGGCACGTACTTACCATTTGAACGACGTCGAGCGAGCGAGCAAAGCTAGGAGAAATAATGGCCAGCCGCCAACAAGCCACCGCAGCCGCCACCCTCGCGCTCCTTCTCCTCTCAGTCTCCTCCGCACCGGCGGCGGCGGCGTCGCCCGCGCTGCTGACGACGGCGGCGTCACGCAAGGTGCTGCACTGGAAGCTAGGCTGCCCGTGGGACGCGGTGAAGTTCGGGGCCTGCGTCGGCGTGCTCGGCGCCGCGGGCCTGCAGGCCGGCGCGCAGCTCGGGAGCAAGTGCTGCGACGTCGTGCAGGGGCTCGCGGCGGCCGAGGCGGCCGCCTGCTTCTGCACCACCGTTAAGGAGACCGTGCTCGGCATCCCCACGGAGTGGGACGTCGGCGTCGGCGTCCTGGCCAGCGCCTGCAAGACGGAGCTGCCCGACGGGTTCAAGTGTGTCTGAATGTCTGATACTCTGATCTGATGGCCTGGCGACGAGTGCATCGCACTACATACTGCAGTGCACTAGCTGCTGTCGTTGTGAAACTGAAACCCCAAATGTTATTTGCTTTCACTGTGCGAAGTAGTACTATAACTGTATAACATTTGCACCTTGTGCAAGTGTTGCCGAATGAGTAGCACGCGTATGACTGTAAATTTGTTTGTTCTGCAATCTGCGTGAGCTGAACTGTTGAAGTGTCTATGGCTAGCTTTCTGTAAAATATCAGTGTATGATTTGAATCATTTTGGGAATCTGATCATCAGAAAAGCAGGCAAAATGTCCCATCGCTCGACTGGCCAGGGTTCTGTCTGTTTGATCAGTAACGCCACGCCGTCATCACATGACATGCAGCAGATGGGTTGCTCGTAGAGCTTGTCAGGATGATCAGAGATCAGGACTCAGGAGGGGGCTACTTCCCTTCTGGTTTTAGCATGTTATGTTATGATCATTGATCAACGTATGATATGATATAATGCAGGCATCAGGGAACAGTTACCCGACCGAGATCTACCATCTATGCATGGAAACTTTTCGTGATTGTTCTGGCCGGACAGATCTGGATTCTGTTAAGACATCCGATGCAACAACCACTAGGAAACGAGGACAGGCTGCATGAGCTTTTGGCAATCGAGTTCAGCTAGCTAGACTGGTTTCGTGTATTGCACTGCAGGCATGCATGCATGCATCCGGACATAATACGGGATCCAATCCAGTCAAACATAATTTAACATGTTTTACGTGCAACGTTGAAGGTTTTCAATGTGCAATTTTGATCCATATTTAATTTTTTATTGAAAAACGCAAAAAAAAAATTACGTTTATTAGACAATTTTGCTATATTGTTCCCTTATAGAATTGATGAACAGTGAGATGTAGTATGATTTAGTGCTTCAAACTGAACATTTAAAAGTTTTTTGGCAGTCAAATTTGTAATTTTGCTAAACCCTTATGAAAAACGTGAATCAACAAGGGGAGGGAGTGTTATGAAGAAGACTACTGTAACAAAATGTAGTGATCTGATCAAGCCCTTTTGTTTAACTCTCTGAAAAAAAAAAAGAACTAGTATCCAGTAGATCGAACCAACTTCTCTGCATTGCCAATTCAAATTCAATCCCATTGGACATTGGCCGGCGGGCGAGATGATTAATTCCGATGAAAGCATATTAGTTAAACAAATGATGAGGCTGCTGATCAGAAGAATGAACGAAGTTTCACCATCCTCGCCTCTCTTACGTCTCCTGATGTTCTTAACCAAGCTTTCAAGAACCTATCTGGGTTGGGTTTGCCAACTTGCCCTTCGTGAACCATGTAGCAGTCGTGGGAAAACGACGAGCACCGATATACGCAGAACGGCAGAATCACGCACCGCCAGCGCTACGAACAGAGGCACAGAGCAATGCAACGCGGAAGGAGACGATGCGGTCAGCAGTACGTTTCAATCATGCCCTCGGACGCGACCAAGCGAGTGTCACACGCCGCTGAGCTTGCTTTGGCGCCATGGCAACGGGCCAAGGCGTCCAGCCAGTCCAGCACTGCCAATCCCACTGGCTCTCCACGTGAGCTGTTGCTGCGCTGCATGCATGCCATGCCGCCATTGCCACCGCACCAATGCCCCGGCGCGCGCAATAATGCCCCGGACCCATGCCACCCACAGGCGCCTATAAAAATGGCGAGCTCCGACGACGCATCCCGCCACACACAGTACGTACGAGCACCTAGCAGCAGCAACCAGCAATGGAGTCCGCCAAGCTCTCCGCGCTGCTGGTGCTCGCCATTCTCGCGCTCTCCTCGTCCCCGCTCGCTCTCGCGCGCGCGTGGGAGAAGGCGGAACCGGAGTGCCACTCGTGCGAGTCCGGCTCGCCGCCATCCACGGGCGCCCCCCTGCCCCCTATCAGCATACCGTCAGTCCCCCTGCCGTCCGTGCCCCTGCCGCCTGTCAGTATACCGTCGGTGCCCCTGCCGTCAGTCCCCCTGCCGCCTGTCAGTATACCGTCAGTCCCCCTGCCGTCGGTGCCCCTGCCGCCGGTCAGCCTCCCGCCCATTCCGATCATCGGAGGAAGCCCGAAGAAGGGCCACCGGAAGGCGTGCCCGCCGCCTCCGTCTCCCCCGACGCCGACGCCCACGCCCACGCCGTCCTCGGACACGTGCCCCATCGACGCGCTGAAGCTTGGCGCGTGCGTGGACGTTCTCGGCAACGAGGTGCACATCGGCGACGCCAACGTCAAGTGCTGCCCGCTCGTGAAGGGAATCGCCGGGCTGTCCGCGGCGGCGTGCCTGTGCACCGCCATCAAGGCCAAGGTGCTGGACATCTCCGTCTACGTGCCCATCGCGCTGGAGGTTCTCCTCAACTGCGGCTGCGCCGTCCCGCCAGGCTACAAATGCACTTAAACGAGTCTATTCCATCCATGATGTGTGCACAGAAAAGTCTCCTTTTGCCCTCCCGAACGCAAAAGTTTGAAAGGCTCGTCGACGGATTTGGGTGGAAGCCGCCACTGGCCTCCGGGCTGTTCAGCTAGTGCATTCTTCCTTATTTCATTTGATTTGCAGTTCTTGTTGCATTACTGTATATGCATCTAGTGTCTCCTCAAATGTCACTTGTACCTTTGTGTGATCTTGTATCAAACTATTTTTTTTTCAGATTCGATTATTGTTTAAACTTTGAAGTGTTAACTTAAGCCTCAAAAATGCCACTTGTACCTTTGTGTGATCTTGTACCAAACTATTTTTTTCGAATTCGATTATTGTTTGAAGTGTTAAATTAAGGCGCATTGTCAACATCGTTTATTCTTTTTTTTTTTGCGACGGTCAACATCGTTTATTCTATCAAATCTCCAGAAACTGGGAACATGTCAGAAGCATACCCGCCTGTTGATTCAATTCAGAACACCGCTACAAGCGATGTGGTTCTGAACTTTCGTATCCAGCAAATGTAAAAGAGCCCCCACCTAACTCTGTATGCAAGATTCAGAACACCGCTACAAGCGATGTGGTTCTGAACTTTCGTATCCAGCAAATGTATCAGAGCTCCCACCTAACTCTGTATGCAAGCTGATACTACTTCGACGCAATGTTAAGAAACTTTTAAGCATCACATAATATCCATAAGGGTAGCATTATTTATGTACAGATCGACCATACTAAGTCGAACTCCCCAATTGAGACCACCTGTGTTTCTCCTTCTAAAGCTGGAGATACCTATCGAGCACTGTAGATCTTTGCACACTAAGAACTACTACTAGGAGCAGCCTCTAGTAAGCTCAAGTACTCTGCAATAGCCTGTCCTTCGTTACTGACATCAATATCATAGTCATCCAAGGCATCCCCCGTCAGTTCATTGGCAAGCTCATTTTCCATCGATGCATCCCTGGCTGGAACTGGATGAGAGTTTGTGTCTTCTTCTTCTTCATCCTCTTCATCATCTGCAGCCACTTCGCCCATCATAATTTCATCTTGGTTCGCAGTTTCCTCATTGTTCATCGGAGGCGCATCTCCATCTGCAGCATGTAGAGGGGCATCTCCATCCGCAGCATGTGGAGGTGCATCTCCATCTGCAGCATGTGGAGGAGCATCTCCATCTGCAGGATGTGGTGCTCCTCCATCCACAGGATGTGGTGGAGCATCTCCATCAGCAGGATGTGGTGGATCATTAACAGAAGCCTGAGAACTGTTGATTGCTGGAGCAGCCCTGGCAACAGCTGCCCTAGAGCTCGATGATCCTGCACCAAACCCTGGCAAGAAAGAAGAGAATAGAGAAGGGAGTGAAATTTCATTACTCCAGGTCACAATTTTGAAGAGATCTGTGTTGACCCATACATACCGCGAGATGCCCGGCTTCTCTTTGCCTGAATTTTACTCTGCAATCAAACATAATGTTTTAGCAACTGTGGAGTAGCTTGTTGAGTAGAAGAAAAGAACGGGGGTGCAAAGAAAGGCATACTTGTAGGATGCAATTTTGTTCAGGATTTGTCAAAAGGTCTAACGCTTTGTCAGCATCATTTTCATTTATGCGCAGTGCTTCTGCAGCAAGATACTTCTCAAATCTTGAAGATTGAAACAACCAGTCAGTAATAAACAGGAAATACATGCAGTAAATATCAAAGGTTATGTAAAATTAGCATCAACATGCACAAAGAACACAAAATGTATTCTGACTTTGTATCTGACATAGTACTCTCACTACTAGTCTTCTAAGGTTGGTCAATAACGTCTTTCACTAGATCAGATGAAACATTCAAATGGAAAACTAAGGTGATATTGCAGTAACTAAAATAGAGTTGCAAAAGAAACCCTTATGGAAAAAGAAACAATAATATTTATTCTAAGGTCCTTACCCAACACTATACTTCAATATGATTGAAGAGCTGACATTGTTTTGGGTGGGTATGTCAAGCATTCTGGTGGCCTTTTCCAACACTTCTATTTTGTTATGTCACATTTACTAGCTGAATCCATGTTTGGCCATTATACATCCTGCTTTTCCAGGTTGAGGCACCAATCCAGCTGGCAATTTACTAGTAGAACTGGAAATACAATTAAAAACAACTCTTGGGATTAATATGAAAAGACCAACATTCTTACCCAATAGCAGCCAAGCCTTTAAGCTTCTGCATGTCAACTGCCTTGTTCATGGGAGTTTTACCATATGCCATTTGTTCCCTAGGATAACAACAAGAAAGTTCACTACTCAGCTAAAAAAAAAAGATAAAGAAAGAGGGGGAGGGGATGAGGAGCTCACAGAATCTCTCTTTGTCTCACTCGGTCCTCCTCTCTTCTACGAATTTTCTTTTCACGCTCCTCACATAAGAGTTCAACTGATGATTGAATATCATAACCAGTCATCTTCAATGCTCTTTTGGCAGAACGTGCTTCATAGCCCATATCCATTAACATCGATATAGCTTCATCTGGTACTTGAAGCTAAAGTTCATATCCATTTAACAAAATTTAAGGGTGAGACTAATTTGTTGAACATGAAAAGATGCTAAAGCACTGGAGGTTCAGAGGAATGATAATATAAGAAGAAAATAAACCTCTTCCTACAGAAATAATATGCTATAGGAAGAAAAAAAACATATTTGTACAGTCTGTACCTGCAGGTATTTAGCATGGGCAGAAGTGAGAGATCCACGCGCCTTTTCAACATGACCATTATGGTATGCCACCACTCCTTCCAAAAGCTCCAGCCTTACATAACTATTGCACAACAAAGGACAAAATGTATGCTAGGCATCAACACAAGTGAACTGTAGAATGCTTCAAAAGGAAAGTACACATAAAGAAGATGAATAAATTTCCAGTTAGTTTCTTAAAAAGCCTATATCTATATTTCTATAGCTCCTTCCCTCTATTGGTCTTTTTCCCCTTTAAAGAAGAAGATGATGGGACCTTCCATTCATCCACACACACACTCACATACAGAGAGAGAAACTTTTTTTCCATAAATGTTCCCATACACCTGTGTCTAAGTAGCAAGACTTTTGATTGAAAACGAACACATTCAGTGAAAAAATACAGTAAGAGGCAAAATAAAAGTAAGGGTCTCACATAGCAAGATCAGCTTGCCGGCCAGCCTGGAGTACTCTGAAGCGAGTGGAATCTTTCCCATGAGAACGTTCAAAACCTAACCGTGCTTTTTCGAGGCGAGTCCCTGCAACCTCTAAGCACGATACATCACGAAGCACAAAATAACACCATACTATATCTAGTTGAAGCATTGGCACATTATCAACTTTCTGCAGAACATGTACCGAGTGTAAGTAAAACATTCAGCATCTTATATTGATACAAGTGGGAATATTCTTCAATATTCAAGTTTACCTCAATGAGCTTTGGGTCACAAAGGGAGAAAGCTTCCTGTTAAAGCAACAAAGAAAATTGCAAGCCATAGCAGTTAGAAAGCCGTGCATGTTTCTTTTAGTGGTAAGATTACACTACAGTCACATAAGTTAGATAGGAACAGGAAGCATAGTAGGACACTAAACGGCAGTGTACCTCAGCCATTGTCAACACATCTAGCGCTTCCTTGTACATTTCCCTCTTCATCTGAGTTTTAGCTTTTTGGTGAAGCATTAGAGCCATTGTCAAAGCCCTAAAGGAAGATGGATGATGATGGTGTTAAATAGTAAACATCACATGAGTCATCATAAATAGAAGATTCAGTTGATTACTTTTTGTCATCTGCAGATCCAAACATCACTTTCTGGCCACTTTGATCCTCAAGATCTAAGTTGTAGTCTTCTTCTGCAAGGTAGGAGCCATCCGTGTGCCTTTGAGACAATGCTTTTGCAGCTTCCCTACAAAAATCATCATATTCAGTAGTCATCCAGTGAAACAACTTTGTGAGTTCCTAGTGAGTTCAATGCAACTTCAAGACTAGTCTTTACACGTCGTTCCAAGGTATTCAATTTAATCAAACAAACTATCAGCCTTCTTTCAGGTTCAGCACAAGCCCTATCCTGCCTCATCCAGTAGTTGATAAAAGTACTGAATTCCATATTATGAAGATCTTCTCCAGATTAATCTCAACTTTTAATTTTCCATATCATGAATTATGGATCATGATCTCCATTATTCCTTTTCCAGATTAAATGGTTCTTCCCAATTTATTTTTTTGCATCAAGACTGAATTAACAATTTCTTACAACTGCATTGAATACCAACTAGGAACAACTTATAACCTGTTAGGTTTTGCAGTTACTAGAGCACTAAACGCATCAATCGAGTTCTTAATTTCACAATGCCCAAGTGCAAGACTGTAATTTTAGCACCAGATAAAGGGTACGGTAACCTAAGTACCTAATAACAATCCCACAAGGAAAACAAGGAACCCTAAGAGTTCTGATCCTTACCACAGCCTGACAAGCCTGGCAGCGTGCTCCTCCTCAGCCTTGGCCTTGGCCGCCTCGGCGGCAACTTCCTTGGCGCGATCGGGGGAGGTAAGGGAGGTGAGCACCTTGGCGTTGGCCTTAAGCCCGACCTCCCGCAGCGAGGCGGGGGGCTGGTCCTTGAGCACGCGGCCACCGAAGATGAGGCCGACGCACTCGGGCCCGACCCCGTCCCCAATCCGCCGCGCCACCTCCGCCCGCAGCATCGGCACTGTCCAGGCGCCCAGGTCCACCTCCAGGGCGCCGGCCCACTTGCCGACCACCCGGATTCGCTCCGCCGCCGGCGCGGGTACCTCCTCGGACGCCATCGGGATGATCGGAGCTGGAGTTGGAGTTGGAGTCGGGTACCTCCTGTCCACGTCAATAGCTAACCAAATATCCAGTTGTTGAGGACGCCCTTAGATCTTACAACTTAAAAATAGTCTATCATTATGAATTAGTAAGAGCTAGTTGGACTTTAACCGCTAATTAGAGTAGATTGTTTAGAGCCAAATAGCAAACTTTATTAGATGGATAAAATGATTACTCTTTTTTTAATTATAATTCACTTTAATTTTTTTTACATGCATTTTGCTATGTATCTAGATAACCTACATCGAGTGGCTTTAGTGCTGTTGCCAGGCCAATATTGAGTAAGGCCTAACTCGTGACCTAATAATATGCTTATGTATATAGCAAAATATATGCATAAAAAAGATTAAAGTAAACTATAATTTATAACGAAGAGAGTATACAGTTAACTAAGTAATTTAGAATACTTATTGGTATCTAAAACTCAGAGCTACCAAATGGAATGGGATGGGCCGAGTACCAAATGAAAGCTAGAATTGTACCCGAGGTCCAAAAAAAGACAAACACTAGACCCACTTGAAGGGCATATGTACAAAATAAGGAAGCTATGTTTCGAAACACTGGCTCGCATGTTCCTTTTGCTATGGATTTGTGGACATTGCCATGCATGGACTTTGTTTCGATGTTTGAGCTCACGTAAGAGAAATATTTGTTATTGTAAAGTTAGAGTTATAAACAATTTTTATCACAATGTGAATTATTCACAACTCATGATATACTTGCTTAGTGTGTTGGGTTTCATATAAATGGCGATCTTTTCTGTGAGGTGCTTAATCTTCTTTATGAGAGTAAAAGAGTTCCTTCTTATTTATTTTTAAAATGTATACAACTAAATTAGAACCCACATCTTTCCCCGTGGTTTTAGATTGATGATAACAACATTTTGTTTGCTACCAATAAATTCAACTTTTGGTTGATGACTTTGAGTTACTCTAGTCTCTCTTTTTTTTTTAAAATGTCTAGCATCTGCTTCATGCTTCACAAAAGTCTTAGTCAACCAATGATTTACTTCGTGATATTCATGCTTCAAGTTATATGGATTGTTTTCTCTTAATTAATATCTTTTTTGTTATGGAGATAATATTTTCTTTTTTAAATGGGCTTTGTCTTTTCCAATTGCCCATAACAAATCTTTAATACCATACTTCAAAGGTCAATTCATGGGCTTAAAAATAATGGAAATTTGTATCCATGTATCCGAAGTACAAGTAAAGACTCATTCATATGTGCTAGTGATGATGAAATTTTATAGAACATTTTCATGCACATATTGAAATATAAAGTTATTATTTATTATGTGTGAATATATAAGGTGCAATTATGAATATTCTACGTATACCTAGTACAAAGTAAGGGATGGTATCTTGTGACCAGCACATGTCATAGTCTACGAAACTATTTCTTATATATCATCTTTATTGGAGTATTTCACATTTTATAATTTAGAACAAAAACGTATATTTAAATTCACATAGGTATTTATCTACGGACACATTTTCGTTTTTTTTTTGAGCAACACTGACACATTTTCGTATGCATTTAGGTTTTTATAGGACATTGACCTTTCATAAGCTGCCTGGCCCGGTCCAATACATAACTGGGCCAGAGACCCTGCTAGCCACAGTCCACGTGAATCCAGCCCAATCTGATTCCTCTCAGTCTCGACCTGACACCAGCATTACTGCGTTTTCTCAAAAATAAAAAACAGCATTACTGCGAATTAATTGCACCGCTACCATCCAACAAGACGACGTGGCGGTCACATCCATCTCCCGAGGAAAGCGTTTCGCACTGCCGCGAGCTGCAAACCTGCAAAAGCCCATGTCGTCGTCAAGCCCGAGGCGAAGGGGGAGCCCAGCTCGCTCTGCCTCTGCTTGACCCAACGAGCTCAGCCTGCCAGTCCACTGCTCCCACTTCACTCCCACCTGTCGCCGTCGCCACCGCTTTCGTCCGCTCCCCGAAACCCGCAAAAAACAACCACCACCTCCCTCCCCACTACGCGCGTCGCGCGCGCACGCCTCCCGAGGATGGTCGCCTCCGCCAGCAAGCGTTCCCGCCGCGCGCCCATTCCCGCGCCACCGTCTCCACCGCCGCAGCAGCCGGCATCGCCGCCGCAGCTGACGTCGCTGCTGGCGCTGCTCGCCTCGTCCGTCACCCTGGCGCTGCGGTTCGCGTCCGACCGCGACCTCCTGCTGCGCCCGTCCCAGACGCTGGCGCTGGACCCGCTGCTCCTCTCCGCGGCGCGCGCCGTGTCCCGCCTCCTGGCGCAGCTCCCGCTCCACCTCCAGACGCTGACGCTCACCTCCCTCTCGCTGTCCCCGCCCACGCCGTCACCGCCGCTGCCCTCCTCCTGGTTCCTCCGCCTCCTCTCCTCCCCGTCCCTCCCGGACTCCGCCTGGCGCGACGCGTTCCGCATGTCCAAGCCGGCATTCTTCCAGCTCCTCCACGCCCTCGCGCTCCCGGCGCCCACCGCCGCGTCGTCCTCGTCGTCGTCCTCGTCCCTCGCGCTGCCGCCAGACCACAAGCTCGGCGCCGCGCTGTTCCGCCTCGCCCACGCCGCGCCCGCGCGCGCCGTGGCGCGCCGCTTCGGCCTCCCGTCCCCCGCCGTCGCCGCGCGCGCCTTCTACGAGGTCTGCCGCGCCATCGCTGAGCGCCTCGCCGTGCTGCTCGACCTCGCCGCGCCCGACCGCATTGCGCGCGCCGTGCCGGGGTTCTGCGCGCTCTCGCTGCCCAACTGCTGCGGCGCGCTCGGGTACGCGCGGTTCGGGGACGCGGCCACCGCGCAGGCGCTGGTCGACGCCGAGGGCCGCTTCCTCGACGTCTCCGTCGGGTGGGACCCGGAGATGGCGCCGGCGGAGATCCTCCCGCGGACGAAGCTCTACACCTCCCAGGCCATGGTGCTCGCCAATGCGCCTCAGGGCGAGCTCATCGGTGGCTCGGTCCCGCGCTACTTCTTGGGGCCAGCTTGCTGCCCGCTGCTCCCCTGGCTTGTGACACCGTACAAGCATGACACTGATGACTTATCCAAGGAGAGCATCTTCAACCGTGTGCACGCGCACGGGCAGCAGGTGGTCAAGAATGCCTTTGGCCATGTGCGAGCACGGTGGCGCCTTCTGGAGGAATGCTGGAAGGGCGAGTGCCAAGAGGCACTGCCGTATGTTGTGGTTGCTGGTTGTCTGCTCCACAATTTTCTCCTGCAATGTGGCGAGCCGATGACTGCAGAGATTCAGCGGAATGCTGATGCTGATGTGTTTGTGGACTTTGAGGGCGAGAAGGATAAGGAGGGGGAGAGAATCAGGGATGTTCTTGCTGTACATTTGAGCTTGCTAAGCCGAAATCAGTGAAGAGTGTATGTAGGAGTCTCCCAGCATCTGGAATGCTGATGTATGTATGTGTCTTATGCCATCTTCAGCTGTTTTAATCTAATGCTCTACGGTTCTCAGTTCACTAGCCAACTGCTAATTTTCTGTGTGGCACTAAAAATTGGTGACATGCCTAATGTTGGTAGTCTGATTCTCATACAGCTTCATCTTCTGGTTCTGGAAGCTATTCACCGTGCCTTACATAACCATAACTTATAACTTATACCTTCACTAACACTTTATTCTGCTTAGCATTTCAACTTTTGCTTAGCATTAGCATGATATACATTTGATTTCAGCATATGGTCTCAGCTGTTTTAGTCATTCCTGTACAGAGATGCGCAACACTCTTGTTGAGAATATATTCCATGTGCCTTTGCGGCACCTTTCCATTTAAAGAGCGGATTTGGCGCCCTAGCGCCCTCTTTTCTGGACAGTTGCATATGGTCGACATCTAGTTTGGATCACGGCGCTAGGGTGAAATTTTATTTACAGCACTACTGTTACAATTTTGCACCGCCCAGTACATGTGTTTCATGATGGAATGGGAAGGAGCTTGCATCTGAAACTTCCATATTATAGCAGATTCTTCAAACATTTCCCCACTTTCTGCGTTCATTTGCAAAACCAATTCATCATTCCAATTTATAGGAGATTGAATTTTAATCAGCAAAGAAAATGGAATACAGACTGTGTGCCGAACTGAAAAATTATTCTAGAATGGGTTGGCATCTTTCAGTCCTTATTATGGGTTGCCGTTAGGCTCCGTTTGAGGAAGATCTGGCAACGGGAATGAACGGTAGGGTGGCAATTGCCAAACAATTTTCTTTTCCATTTACTCTCTATCTTAATACAGCTTTTCTTTTTGTTAAAGTCAAGGGTTTCTCATTCGCAATGTAAGAATGTGGACCATGTAGCCATACAATATCTCTCTTTTGAGCTACCAGCAAATTTGGATCACATAGCAAACTTTAGCATCACCATCTCATGAACTAAGAATGACCGGTGTAGTATCTTGAATATATTTGTTGCTCCATATTTGAAGTATGATTTATTTCTTACCATATTGTCGCAGATAAGATAATGTTGGCATCCTTCAATCCTTAGAGCAACTCCAAGAGACATGTTATTCTTGTTATGTAGGATATTTTTATAATTTTTCTTCCAAAAATTAAACTCCAACGCTATTTTATTTTGTAAAATAGCAAGTTGTCTATTCCCAAACTATCGCATGCTAAATATGACTTGCATGTGCCGCTAGCTATCTAGCCTTGCCATAATAGAAATGTTGTTAAAATTTTTTGTTTTTTTACAAAGTTTTCTATTTTAGATGTTTGCTAAATTATAGGTTTAGCCATTTACTTTTACCAATTTTCTTGGAGTTGCTCTTATTATCATCGTATTGAAACTTTCGCTTTGTTTTACATTATGAAAAGGACGATAAATCTATTCTCCACAAAGTTGTGTACTTATCATTATGATGATGACTTGATGAGATAGCTAGCGTATCATCTTCTATCACAAACTTTAAATAAAATCAGTAGTGACAGATTGCTAGTATCAATTTTTTAATCAAGTGAGACTAATTTTTTTAGTGCTTCAAAAGGATGGTGATATTGATAAAGATGTTAGACATAGAATTTCAACCGATTGGTTGAATGGCGTCAATCTTCTGCTGTCCTCTATGACAAAACGGTGCCTCAGAAGGCTATAAGGTAAGTTTATAGAATGGCGATTGCACAGTGATCTTATACGATGCAGAATTGTAAGTGCAATCAAGCCCTATTATGGGTTTTGGCGTTGATGATCACCAAATTAGAGGACTAATGAGATTTATCGAAATGACAAGTAGGGAATCGAAAAAGGAGGATGTTGTACAGGTTGCAGGAGCCTCCAATTACAATTGATAGCTTGCAGGAGCCCCCAATTACAATTGATGGCTGACATAACTCAATAGAGGTTTAAATTCTTTGTATTTTGAATATTGAGTTTAGGAAAAGCCGTACTATTAAGAGGGACTCAAGGACAGTTGGTCAAGTGTGCAACCAGATGCTCATTTCTCTTAAATAACATCTTTACACCCTAGCCAAAACAGCCACACAAATACTTCCTAATTATCTTTGTTTTTGCCAGGGCGTCAGTAACGCCCTGTAAGGCGTCAGTGACGCCCATTTCTGACCGTTGGGCCTAGCTGAGTATAAATACAAGTTGGGCCAGCCCATAACGGTTACCTCTTCTTCCCCAACGTTCAGTTCGACCTGAACCTGACAATAAGCTCACTCTCTCTCCCTCCATTGTTTCTCCTTCAAGCTTCCAAGCCGATCTCTTGATTCCACCATCAAAACTTGAGAGAAAAGGCAGCAAACTTTGATTGGAGAGTAGATCCATTGATTTCCATCGTCAAAAGAGCATTTGGTTCACGTTTGTCCGGTGGTTCTTGAGTTTGTTACTCTTGGAGCTTGCTCCTAGCAGGCTAGGTGTCGCCCTAGAGCTTGCCAACTTGTGTGGCAGCCTAGGGAGGTTTGTAACCACCCATTGCAGCAAAGAAATCACCCCTCACTTCAAGAGTTCACTCTCTTGATTTGAGAACGAGGGTAAGGCAAGCCTTAGTGGCAAGCCCAAGCCATTTGTGGCTTCCTCAACAACGTGGACTTAGGCAAGCCTCAGTGGCGAGCTGAACCATGGGATAAATCATTGTGTCTCATGTGCTTCATTTACATTCTTGCAAAGTTCATATTGTTGTTTAGGTGATTCTAGAGTTTGAGATCGATCTACTTGCTCCCCTGTGATATACCCTATTTAGCTCTCGATCTGTGATCCATATATCTGCAGTAAGGCTACAAATTTACCTGATCTACTTTCTATTGAATAGGATTTGAATTATGTACAAAGTTATCTGCGCAGGCCGTCAGTGACGCCCTTTCAAGCCTTCAGTGACGCCCTTTCAGGCCGTCAGTGACGCCCTCTATTTTAACAGAATTTTGAGTTGAATTTTTACAGGCCTATTCACCCCCCTCTAGGCCACTAATCTGCTCCAGAGATCCTACAAGTGGTATCGGAGCCTCGTTGCTTCTTATACGCTTCACCGCGTGAAGTATGGCGGAACCAAGCGCTTCAAGGTATGTTTGATAGGTTGATGGTCCTTCTTGGAAAGATTAGAGGTCTTGGAGGTGATGAGCTTGATGACCATAAAGTTTTGAAAGTGATGTTGGAAGCATACTCATCAAGGAATGAGACCGCGGTCACTTTGATTAGAGATAAGAAGAGGTTTGAGCACTTCACTCCAAATGATGTGCTTGGTAGATTGCTGACTTTTGACATGCAAAGAGAAGAAGCAAATGAGAGAAGAAGACTTGGTGAGCTGCTAGCTAAGCTTGATGGTTTGAAGGTCAAGGAAGTTGCTCTTAAGGCAAACAAGTCAAGCAAGCATAGCTGCTCAAGCAAACATGGCTGTTCAAGCAAGCAACATGGCAGCAAGCAAGTTTTAGCAAATCAGCCCAAGGAAGACAAGCAAAGTCACCAAAATCAAGAGACAACTTCTTCATCAAGTGAGAGTGAAGATAATGGGGCTGATTACAAGAAGATAGATGACATGGCATTGTTCATGAAAGAGTACAGCAAGGGAATAAAAAGGAATGGATACAAATTAGTGCAAAGAAGATTCTCAAACAAGAAGAAGAGAACTTGTTTCAGATGTGGCAGCACCGAGCACTTTATAGCTGATTGTCCTCTTGATGCAAAAGATGGCAAACATAAGAAAGACAAGAAGGACAGCAAGCATGATGGCAAGAGAAGATACAAGAATATGGGAGAAGCTCACATTGGGCATGAGTGGGACTCAACTAAAGAGTCAAGTGATGAGGATGAGAAGCTTGCAACAGTAGCTATTCAAAAGCTATCCTCCATACCAAGACTCTTCAACAACATGTCCGATGATGATGATGATGACACCTCCCACATTTGCCTTATGGGTAAGCATGAGAAGATAAAATCCAAAAGAAAATCTCCTTCTCTACCTCCTAGTGATGCCTCTAGTAGTGAACTTAGTGAGTCTAGTGATGAAGAGTCTAGCAATGTTAAAGAATATGCTAAATTGAGTAGAAATCTTGATCCTAAAACCAAACTCTTCATCACTACAATAATGGAAGAATTAGAAAGTGTCAAAGCTGAGCTTGATGAAAGAGATGATGTTCTTGAACAAACTAAAAAGTTATATATCAGCAGCGATGAAGCTCTTGAGTTGGAGAAAATGGAGTTTAACTCTTTGAACAAAGCTCTAAGCAATGAACAAAGAGAGCATGCTATCACTAGGAAAGCTAATATTGCCCTCAACGACAAGTATTGTGTCTTAGTGGAAAAGCACAACAAACTTGAGGAACAATATAGTCTTCTTTGAGAGAGCACCTCACAGTCCTCTAAAACAAAAGACACTTCTAATGCTTCCACTAATGAAGGTTGTGGAAAATGCTATAATGTTGATATGAATGTCTATTCCACTAACCTTGCAAACATGGAGGCTATGAAAAAGGAGATTGCTAGACTCAATGCTATGATAGGTGCAAAGGCCAAAGAATGCAAGAAATTTGCTGGTGATAAAGTTGAACAACCAAAGAAACCACAATACAAGGATGGAATAAATCCTCACATCAAGGATGGGCTTGGGCACACTCATGGAGGTAAAACTAATGGGAGAAAGGTAATAAATGGATATGAGTGTGTTCAGTTCATGAGCAAAGGAAAAGTAGGTACAGAACAGCCTGCACAGAAGGTGTCACAATGGCATCCTCGAGCATCATAGCAACCTAAGGGCATTAGTGACGCTATGAAGGGTGTTAGTGACGCCCCCCACCGAAAAGGGAAGGCTACCTCTTCCTTCTATGCTCATGAAAAGTCCAACAAGAAGGTCTCCAAGACAAAGCAGGTTTACCAGAAACCAAAGAATTCAATGAGGGCCATATTGGTTGCATATCAATCAAAGGTAAAACAAATGTATCAAATATTGAATTCTAACTTTGTTTTGCAGCACAACAGCAAAGGGAAAGTGTGTGCCATATTTGTTGGCAATGGTAGAAATTTTTTCGTAACACTTCCATTTGGGTTCCTAAAGTAATTATAACTAACATGCAAGGCCCCAAGATTGTTGGGGGGGCCTAAATCTAGGAACTAAACTTGTGTTGCAGGCATACTCCTCCGGTGGGTCAAGTTGGGTGCTTGACAGTGGTTGTACAAATCATATGACCAGAGAGAAGAGTATGTTCTCATCATACTCCCCAACTACAGATTGCAATGACAACATTACATTTGGTGATAACTCTACAAGGGGAGTTATTAGTCTTGGTAAAATTGCTATAACTCATAAACATTCAATTTCTAATGTTTTACATGTTGATTCAGTGAAGTACAAATAGGAAGGTCCTGACGATCAGTGGCAACCTCGAGAGCAAATAGGAAGCAGTGCTCGTTGACTTTCTCCACGTGAACGCTGATATGTTTGCATGGAGTCCTTTGGATATGCCGGGCATACCGAGGGAAGTCGCCGAGCACACCTTGGAAATTCGAGCTGGGTCCAGACCGGTGAAGCAACGTCTGCGCCGCTTCGACGAGGAGAAGCGCAGGATCATCGGCGAGGAAGTACACTAGCTTTTGGCGGCTGGATTCATCAAGGAGGTTCATCACCCCGAATGGTTAGCTAATCCCATGTTAGTTAAGAAAAAGAATGGAAAAATGCGGATGTGTGTTAATTATACTAGCTTAAACAAAGCATGTCCCAAGGTTCCATTTTCTTTACCACGCATTGATCAAATTGTTGACTCTACCGCGGGATGTGAAACCCTTTCATTCCTTGATGCTTATTCTAGCTACCACCAAATCAAGATGAAAGAGTCCGACCAGCTCGTGACTTCCTTCATCACACCTTTCGGCATGTATTGCTACGTCACCATGCCCTTCGGCCTTCGAAACGCCGGGGCGACGTATCAGCGATGCATGCTCCATGTCTTCGGCGGACACATAGGCAACACGGTCGAGGCCTATGTCGATGACATCATGGTCAAATCCAAAAAAGTCGACAACCTCATCCATGACCTCGAAATCGCATTCGGATGCCTTCGAGCCAAGAATATCAAACTTAACCCTGAGAAATGTGTCTTTGGAGTGCCTCAGGGCATGCTCCTAGGATACATCGTCTCCCAGCGCGGGATCGAAGACAACCCCGAGAAGGTCGTAGACATCACACGAATAGGGCCGATTCGAGATCTCAAGGGCGTACAGAGGGCCACGGGCTGCCTCGCAGCTCTCAGCCATTCCATCTCACGATTGGGGGAAAAGGCCCTACCCCTGTATCGCCTCTTAAAAAATTCGAACACTTTGCATGGACCGTGGAGGCCGAGGAGGCCCTCGACAAGCTCAAGAGCATGCTGACCTCCGCCCTGATCCTCGTCCCTCCTCGACCAGCGACGTCGACTGAACCCCCCAAGCCTCTCCTCCTCTATGTCGCCACGACCACTCAGGTGGTCAGCGCGGCCATAGTGGTCGAGAGGCAAGAGGAAGGGCACGCCCTACCCACCCAGTGGCCGGTTTACTCCAGCATTACTTCCTCAGCCACCCGGTTACCGTGGTGTCTTCTTTCTCCTTGGAGGAAATCATCCAAAACCGGGAGGCTGCTGGAAGGATTGCTAAGTGGTCGGTCGAGCTCATGGGCGAGACCATCACCTACGCACCACAGAAGGCCATCAAATCTCAGGTGCTGGTGGATTTCATCGCTGAGTGGACCGACACCCTATTATCGCCAGTTCAAATCCAAGCTGAGCTATGGACAATGTACTTCGACGGGTCGCTCATGAGGACAGGAGCAGGTGCAGGCTTGCTCTTCATCTCACCCCTCAGAGTTCACATGCGCTACGTCATTCGCATCCACTTCGCCACTTCTAATAACATTGTGGAGTACGAGGCTCTTGTCAACGGGTTGCATATTGCCCTCGAACTCGGGGTCTGACGCCTTGATGTTCGAGGTGACTTGCAACTCATCGTCGACCAAGTGATGAAGGCCTCATGCTGCCACAACGCCAAGATGGAAGCCTACTGCAATGAAGTGCGCAAACTGGAAGACAAGTTCCATGGCCTCGAGCTCAATCATATTGCTCGACGCTACAATGCTGCGGACGAGCTCGCAAAGATCACATCAACTCGAGGTACTGTGCCTCCCGATGTATTCTCGAGAGACCTCTTCGAGCCCTCCATCGACTTGGACTCGGGGGCTGGCACCACACCCTCAAAACTCGACCCTGTGGCCTCAACCAAGTCCCCTCGACTGGGGCTGAAGTCATGGAGATCGAGGGGACACCTCCTCTGTCGAGCCCACATCCGGATTGGTGAGTCCCTTTCCTCGACTGCCTCATTCGAGGGGAACTCCCGGAAGACCAGACCGAGGCTCACTGGATCACACAACGGGCCAAGTCCTACGTCATCTACGATGATGGCAAGGAACTCTACAGGCAAAGCCCATCAAGTATCCTTCAGCGCTGCATCACTATCAAAGAAGGCAGGAGGCTCCTCGAGGACATACACTTGGGGGCTTGCGGCCACCACGCAGTGCCGAGGACCCTCATCGGCAATGCCTTCTGACAGGGTTTCTACTGGCTAACTGCCATTTCCGACGCCATCAACATTGTCCGCTCGTGCAAGGGGTGTCAATTCTACGCCAAGCGGACGCACCTCCCAGCTCACGCCCTACAGATGATCCCCATCACCTGGCCGTTCGCGGTCTGGGGGCTCAACATCGTGGGGCCTCTCAAGAGGACAACCAAGGGGTACATGCACCTACTCGTTGCTGTTGACAAGTTTACCAAGTGGATCAAGGCCCGGCCTATCGGCAACATCCGCTCTGAGCGGGTAGTCGAGTTCTTCATCGACGTCATCCATCGCTTCGGGGTCCCGAATGTCATCATCACTGACAATGGCACATAGTTCACTGGCAAGAAGTTCTTGGATTTCTGCGATCACCATCACATCCATGTAAATTGGTCTGCGGTTGCTCATCCTCGAACTAACAGCCAGGTCGAGCGTGCCAATGGCATGATTTTGCAGGGCCTCAAGCCGAGAATCTTCAACCGCCTTAACAAGCACAGAAAGAAATAGGCTGCAGATCTGCCTTTAATCCTGTAGAGCTTAAGGACAACACCTAGTCAAGCCATGGGGTTCACACCATTCTTCTTGGTCTATGGGTCCGAGGCCGTCCTTCCCATTGATCTCGAGTATGGTTCCCCTCAACTAAAGGCCTACAACGAGCAAACCAATGAAGAAGCCCTCGCAAACACCGTCGACTAGCTCGAGGAGGCTCAGGACATGATGCTGATTCACTCCGTGAGGTATCAGCAGAAACTTCGACGCTACCACGACAAGCACGTGCGTTCGAGGGACTTCCAAGATAGAGACCTCATCCTGCATCGACGATAGAGCAACAAGGGGCGTCACAAGCTGACTCCACCATGGGAAGGCCCATACACCGTAGCTGAGGTGTTGAAGCCTTGAACGTACAAGCTAGTGAACAACAAGGGCGAAACCTTCACCAACGCATGGAACATCGAACAGCTACGTCATTTCTACCCCTAGGGCGCCGATGCCCTTGTACATTCTCGCATGTTTCGTATATTTTTGCATGACGAATATAAGAAGTACTTTCGATTACAAGTTCAAACATTATTGTACATGCAAGAGGTAGCCTCGACCCTGTCTTACCAGAGTCAAGCCTCCCTCGGGGGCTAACGTGGGGCAACCACCTAGGTTCCTAAAAAACACGAACGATTTTTCAAAATTCGAGCGTCTCCTTTTGCTTCGCAACTAAGTAGAAAATGCCTTGAACTCCCTAAGGGTCAAGGTCTGTTGAGCCTGGGGCTCTTCTACGCCTCAGGGCTACGGTACCCCCACTCGCTCCCCCTCCCTCAAGGGATACGAGCATGCATCGAACGCTTAGTCGAAAAGCAAAAGTCAGGTGATCGAAACTCGAGTGTCTCTTCTTTCCTACGCCTCGATACGCTTCGCGACTAAGTAGAAAATGCCTCAAATTCCCTAAGGGTCAAGGGCTGTCAAGCCGGGAGCTCTCCTACCCCTTAGGGCTATGGTACCTCCACTCGCTCCCCCCTCGAGGGATATGAGCACGCGTCGAACACTTAGTTAAAAAAGCAAAATCTAGGTGAAATAAAACAGAGAAGGCTCGAACTTAAAATATCCAAATGCATTATGATAGATGCATAGATGTTTTAAAGGCCCATGAAGCCACACTGAATATAAGTTACAAAAACTAACTTATTTACACAGGCACCTTCACCCATTTTTGCCCTACAGGCTCGCTCCGCCGTCTTCATCGTCGCCCTCCTCGACGGTGTACCCTTCATCTTCAGGGGGAGGACTTCATCCTCGAACAGCTTCGCCAGCGCTTCCTCCTGCCTTTCGGCATCCCAGATCAGCCCTCAGCATCACTCCTCGTTCTCGGCATCGGTCTTCGAGATGTCAGGGACGAAGCCTTGGGCGACGACGTCCATGTCGAAGATGAAGCCAGAGGAAACCACTGCCAGCGCGCACTTCACGCCGGTGTGAAGCACCCCCCGCACGCGATCCCAAAGGATGGCGTCGAGGTGGTAGAGCCGGTCGACGAGCGCGGCCCTTGAGATATCTTCTCTAGCCTCCTCGATGAGCTCAACCTCCCAGGAGGTGCAGAGTCTGTTGATGGCGACCCAAAACCTACTGAGAAGCACCCCCTCCACCATGAGGCTCTCCTACAGCACCTTGGCGGTGGCCTGAGTGGAAAGCAGCTCGGTCTCAAGGCCTGAAAGACAAAACAAGAGTTAAACAAGTCGCATGGAAAGAAAAAAGTCAAAGCCCACCAAGGAACTTACTGGCACAGTGGATCTTGAGGGTGCTGTGGTCCTCCAGCATGGCATCGTGCTCCTCTCAAACCTCGTCTCTCTCCCGCTGAGCCTCCTTGAAAGCCCGGATCATGTCCGTCTTCTCGCACCGAAGGGTCTCGAGGGCGCCACCAGCCAAGATGATGGCTTGCTCCTTCTCTCGAAGGGTAGCCTTCATCACCTCGAGCTTGGCCTCCAGGCTTTCGGCATGACACTTCTCCTCCTTGACCAAGGTGGAGAAGGTGTCACGCGCCATGGAGACTTGAGCTAGACTGGCCTCGAGTGAGCGGATACACTCCACGGAGCCTCGAGCCTCCTCTGCGAGTAGCTTGATGTGCTCTTGGGTGCGAGTGCCCTCACTTTTGGCCTTCTCTGCTTCGCCCTTGGCTGCGTCGACCTCCTCCTTGGCCCACCAGAGCTCCTCCTTAACTTGGGCGGCTTCGCCTCGAGCTTCCTCGGCGTCCTCCTTCGCCTGGGCGGCCTCCTCCTTCGCCCGGGCGGCCTCCTCCTTGGCCTGATTCACCTCCTCCTTGACCTCGGCCACCTTGCTCTGCGCAGATCAGTCGGCCTCGAGTTGGCGAAGCACTTCCTCCCGGCTGTTATGTGTTTCATGGAGGAAGTATGACTTGGAGTGGGAACGCCTTCGCACGTCCTGGAAACAAGAAATCGAGGGTTAAGGCGATCCATACGGAGAAAGCCAAAAACCGTATGTGATCTAAACAAGGACTTACTATGAGACTCTGGTCGACACCTCCAATGAGCTCGACGCCTAGCTTGAGGATGTGCTGCAGTCATGCCCAGGACTGCTCCACGTCCTCCCAGCGCTTGACCTCCGCCGGGTCATCCATCACAATCTCAGGAGCGCTGGAGTCACCGAGCTCCCGGAGCATGATGTGCTCCTTGCCCCAATGTGCGAGGACCGTCTTGACCTTGGTTCGCGCCAAGGACTCGATCTTATCTGCCACATCGCATGAGGCACCATGGCGCTCTACCAACTCGGTCGGGGTGGGGAACTCCGATGCGATGCTGGTATCTCCCAGCCCGGGGTTGGAAGTCGACCTCCTCAACGGGCCAGGAGCCCCCAACGCGACGACTACTCTAGCTTGCGGGGGGATCCTCTCCTTTCTTCTGATGTCGAAAAGCAGGACTCTTGGCCACCGTCTCCTCCGGTCGCCCCGCCAGCAGACCAGAAATCACTGGCTCTTCCAGTGGCACCGTCGACGGTTGCGGTGGCTGGCTCGACGTTGGCTCAGGTGCCTCCGGAGGCGGTGGAGGGGTCGAGGCCGTCGCTTCCCCCAACGCCCTGTCTTGTGGCGTTAGCAGGTCCACCATGACATGTCTCCCGGCGGGTTCGGTGCCGAGGTCTTCTCCTCGAGCTGCGCCCCGGTGGGCACGGAACCATCGATGCTTTCAACGCTACTTCTTGTTTTGTCAACAGCTCGTCGAGGGTGATCACGGACACCCATTGCTTGGGCATCTGCTGCGCCAACAGGTCTAGCAGCGTCGCGTCCCTCGGTGGCGTCTGCTACACCTGCTGATGCTGGGGCCGGCCCCCGGTCAGCTCCTCCTCTTCTTGCCGCTCCTGCGACTTCTCCTCCTACTGCGCCCGTGGCAGCTCGTCTTCCTGCAGGGCCTCCTGCTCCTGCTTTCGTAGGACCTCCAGCTCGTATAGCCCCGTCAGCCACAGCTTCCGCTCTCCCGTCGAGGGGGTGGGGTGATGGCCTCCTCACCCTCGAAGTCGATGAGGGCTACCTCTGTTCTCAGCTCGTGGCCCTCGAAAGCTCCTGCCTCGGGCATGGAAACAGAGACCTCGGGTTGGCCCAGGTCAGGAGCTCCCGACACCGTGGTTCCGCTCCCTGGTGCAGGGCCGAGCTCGAGGACCACGGACGTCAATGTCAAGGGAGCACTCCTTCCCTCCTGCATCTCCCCCAGCTCAGAGTCGCTGCCCATCACGGTCCCTGAGTCTCTTGACCCTGCAGCAAGAGCAGAACCCGTCAGCTTACCATGAGCCACTTCGCCTCCCACGGTGCCAAGGGCCTCAACGTCGCACCTGTGACCGAGGCCCTCATCTTCATGGCCGTGTCCACCCTGAGCCACTTAGCCGGCGCAAGGGTCGCCTCCTCGATACGGTGCTTTGGCCTGAACGAAAAGCAGGTTAGCAGAGAACTTAATGAATTGTAGAATGGGGAAGCAATGAGAAGAATTTTAAATCGACAACACTTACCCGAAGGGGATAAAGACCTTTTGGGTCCCTCTCGAGCCGCCAGCAGACCTCGAGTCCCCACCCAAAGCTGAGCTCTTCCCAGGGCTAGGGCTGCTAGAGGCTTCCGGTGGGGTCGCCGTGCCCCCTGCCCCGACGAGGTCTCCTGGGCACGACTCTGCTCCGCCCGCGCCGATGACCGGGACCGGGTCTCCCAGGTCGAAGTGGGCGGGGTCCCACCGTGAGTACGACAGGAGGAGGATGAACCTCCCCAAGTCGAGGGGTTGGCTGACCTTTTCCCTCACAGGTGCTCCGAGGCCGACGACGTCGGCTGAGGGGCACGCTGCTCCGGCGCATCCTCCTGCACTGGAAGACCATCAGTGCGGGACGGACCAGAAAGAAGGAGCTCGAGACGTCCCACCACCCCTTTGACATCGACATCATCATCATCATCATCCTCATCTCCCTTATCCTCTGAGGGAGACTCCTCCTCCGGGAGCCCGTCGCGCCTTTGCTGCGCACGGTGCTTCTCGTGCTTTTCGCGCTCCCAGAGCTTCTTGTCCTTTTTCTTCTTCTCCTCATCCTTGCGCCTCTTTTCCTACTGGGTATCGAAACATCTTACCTGATGATTGGGAGCATCCTCCCTCAATGGGGGCCTCGATCTTCGGTAGTCAATCCCCCCTACATGAAGGCACCTAGTCGCAAGGACAAGAGTAAGGAAAAAAGGGACAAAGCGTAAACGCAAAAAGCATAGGTCTAGGCACTCACCAGGTTGAGGGACCCCTCCTCCGGCCGCATGGGGAGGCGGTTGATGTCCTCTGCCCTAAACGAGCCTGCAACCATCCCCTTCACCTACGCGACAATCTCAATGGTGGATATCTCCTCGCTGGACATTCGGCACCTCTCGAGCACCTCGGGCGCCACCACGGAGAGCATCTCGTCCAACCGCAGCAGGCGCTCCATCAAGGGGAGCACCCATCGATTGTGGAAGGCTGAGACCACCACACCCGCTGTCAGGCCTGCCTCTCGAAGGGTCCTCATCGCGGCAGCGAGGGGTCGAAGTTGACATTAAAGATTCCCCGTCACACCGTGCGGCCAGTTGAATGGCTGCTCGGTGACGAGCCACCCAGTGTACGGCGGGAGGTAGCCTCCGTCATTATAGAGGTAGAACCATTGCTCATCCCACCGAGCGTGGTTGGACATCAACCTGGTAGGGATGTACTCGCACGGCACCTCTGACTTGCCTGTCTTCAGCACGAAGTTGAGGCAGCCCGCTCTAACGATCCGCCCCACGCCTGGTCCCACCGGAGAGGCGAACCACTCCCCCTTGTAGAGATGGAGCCACATCTCCCAATGTGGCGCCATCCCTAAGTAGCCCTCGCAGACGGTCGTGAAGATGGCGGCGTTGGAGATGGCGTTGGGGAAGAAGTGTTGGAGCTCGACGCCGTAGGACTTCGTCAGCGCTCGCATAAACTCTCGGGGGCGCTCCGAACCCGTGACGGTGGTACTTGAGGAAGCTCACCACATAGCCCATCGGCGGGTTTGGCTCCAGGAGGCTCCTCGGTGGCACAATCCACTCTGGCCAAGTTGGATTGGTGACAGGGTGGAGAAGTCCTTCTCCACCAGCTTGGTCAACCTCTGCCGCGTTACGGTCGACGGGCGCCAGGGTTCGGCAAGCTGGAGGATGGGAGCCATCGCAGCGGTGGCGGCACGGATCTGTTCGGTGGACGTGGCGACGGTGGCAACAACACGAATCTCCTCGGTGGACGAGCGACCGGGAAGGTTCCCAATCATGACTTCTTGCTCTAAGTTCCTACCCTCGGGCGCAGGAAAGCAGGAACTCAGGAGCACTAGCAGTGGTGAAGGTAGGATGGCAGAGGTAGGGGCAAATATTGCCTGCCCCCTAGCTTTATACCCAGGAGGAGCAACGGGCGGAATCTGGCTGCAGAAAAAGGAAAGCAGGAACTCAGGAGCACTAGCGGTGGTGAAGGCAGGATGGCAGAGGTAGGGGCGAATAGTGCCTGTGCCCCTTGGCTTTATACCTAGGAGGAGCAACGGGCGGAATCCGGTGGCAGAAAAAGGTAACACCCTGTAATTAATGTGTTTACCTAACCGTTCCCCCTCAATTCTCGGCCGGATACATGCATCACACCTCAGGAAATTAGCCGTTGCCCGGGCCCACCACGATCTCCACCACTGCACCGCATAAGCCTCCCCCTCAAAAGACGCATCCAATGGTAAAAAAATAAACGTTATTTACCGATGGATTCCTCCAGGAGAAGGTAAATGGGCTCCGGCCCCACAACAAGCCTCGAAGGAGCGAAAGCTGGCCCTCGACCAGGGTTCGACAGCCGTCCTCGAGCACCCGAGTCAGGGGTGACCAAGGGGGAGCCAACATGAGGCCCCACTCGAGAACGAACTCTCGAGACCCCTTTGGACATATCCAAGGCAAAATGATACGGACTTTTATGGAATTCCCCCGAAGGGAGGCATGGAGCCGCCGAGACCTATCGAATGGAATCGGTATCTGTAGGTCCATGCGTTTTGCTTTAATGAGACCGCCTCCGGGCCACCAGCCGACCTCTATCAAACGAGGAACGGGCTCTCACTTGGATTTTCCTGTTACCAGCTCATTAAGAACTTCGAGGCTCGCCCTATCGAGGGTAGTCCGATGCTTCTCACCTCACGTCCGATCGAAAGGACTCATGAGATGAACACCGAGGCTAGCACGCCCCAGCCGCACGAGGCTGGGGGGCTCGACCGTGCCCAGCACCCCTCGATGAAAGAGGGTGGAAAATCCCCCGGGGGCTCGAAGTTCCGACATACCCCTCGATAAAGCGCCATGACTCCAGTTCAGGTCCGTACCTGACTGGACAAGCACCCCTCAACCAAAGACAAATAAAGCCTTTGAAGGAGTCTTCTGACTCCTCTGAGGCCTTGGGGGCTACCCCCGTGGGGGACGCTCGCGCGTCCCCCACAGAAAAATCCAAGCCACACCTCACTCCCGACTCCTGACCCCCTACCCGAGTGCCAGCACTCGCGTAGGGGCTCGGGGGCTACTATCGAGTACCTAGGAAAGGGGTACCCTAAACCCTCAATTAACCAGACTAATCCCCGAAATCAGCAACGCAAACCCTCCATCGACATCCTTCACTATCGCTCGAAAGCCCATAGGCTAAGGCATACTGGGCCGGCCCACGAACGGGCATCGACAGCCCAAAGCCACAGCCTGCTCGACGGGCTACCACGTGAACCGAGACTGTACGCTCGAGGGTACGATTCGGGTGACCCCTCGAGGACGGAACTTTTCCCAAGCGAACAGGCCGGCCTCAAAGATGGAACTTTGCCCAGCAAATGAGCTAATCCTCGAGAACGGAACGTCGCCCGAGCAAACAAGCCTGCCCTCGAGGACAGAACTTCGCCCGTGCGAATAGGCAGCCCTCGAGCACAGTGTACCCCTTGGCTACCTACTCCCCGTACGGATCCAAGCGCATTCAATACATTTTACCTGCTCCCGCCTAACCGTATGGTCACAGTTACAGTAATAGTTGCGAGTATGGCAGTTGAATCCTGCTTTTACCGCCCATACCCCAGAATCCCGCGGATTGTACCTCACTGTTACGCCATACCGAACATTGTGCCCCGTCCAGCACCCCATCGAGACGTGTAAGTCAGCACATTCTCCGCATTTCCTGGGATTTGGCCTTATCCGATGGGCCTCGACCCCCTTGACTCGACCTGAGGCATCGACCGTCGCCCCTCGGCTCCGTCACGCTGACCCTCGAGTGGGACTTCAACAACTGAAGTCAACACTTCAACAACTTCCGATGCGATGGCTGCAGGACCTCCCATGCCGACGTACACCTCTATAGCGGCACCGACATGATCGGCATTAACGTCATACGTCACCAACCACGTGAGCTCTAAAAACATGTACTCTTGTGCCCCTCCTTCACCTATAAAAGGAGGCACCAGGACTTTAGCTAGAGAAGGATCGATAGGGATCCAGAGCATCATACGCTAAGGCTTTAGATCACAGAACAACACCGTGAGATAGTGTGAAGTAGAGAGCTAAGCGCCCGAAGTGCTCGAGCTCTAGCTCACACTTCTCACACCCACTTGTATTCACCCATGTACTAGCACTTCAGTGCAAGATAACACGAACTATCCCCCCCACCGGATGTAGGGCCTTCTTTGCCCGAACCAGGATAAATTGCCGTGTCCTTCTTGCATCACCCACCGGATTAAGGGAGCACGCAATTACGAATTTACTCATGAGTGTTGACCCCTGGGATCGAAACACCGACAAGATCTAGAGAGGAGAAATAGAAGTGGAACCCCGATCTTTAGTTATTTTCTCTAACTCATTTAGATTCAGTTCCACTAAAGGATTGGAACATCCTTTTGAAATACCCAAAGAATCTAAGGAACCATCCATCCACCTTTTCCCATGTGTGGGACTACATATAATATACTTGGAAGAAGCCAATAGTCCCACAAGATATAAGCTAAATTCCTCCTAAATTTGTGCAGGCATGAGTACACGAAGCACTATGATGCATATCAATAATGTGATGTCAATAGAGAGGTTTGCACAATATTCCATCTGTTTCAAACTCCTTCAGGCTGCTTGCAATCCAATAGCATCATATGTTTCTAATTTCTTCCCATTGATTTCAACTAGTACCAATTGATTGTAACTCATCGATGCTTCTTGTAACTACTCAAGTCAACTAGTTTCAATTGATTTCAGCTGCTATTTCTAAAAAACTGCAACTGATTGCCTTTTTGGTCTAACTAGTTACAACTGCCTGCTGCTACTTGTAATCTAAGTTCAACTAATTTGGATTCATGTGAGTTTTTTTAAAACTCTTTTAGACCAAAGTGATGCTTATCTTTTTCAAAGGATTCTTCATTACCAACTTGATGGCCAACTGAACCTTGTTGTTGCACTGCAATCTGATTTCATACAATCAGTTTTCAGATTCTGTCCATCTTAGAGAAAGATTCATATCTAGACCACTTGTCCAATATGCATCAAACTTAGTAGAGAGAGATTAATCTATGCATCTTTAACTTATGTAAAAAGTTCAGTTCATTTGGACTCCACTTCATCAAACAAATTTATCTTCTACCATCACTGCTAGGTCTAAAACTGTAATGCTAAAATTGATAGATTTTAACTCCTTGGAGAAAGCTTCATATTTCTCAGACCACTAATCCAATAAGCTTTAAATTTGGTAGAGATCTAAATATATGTATCATTCAACTTTTGTATAAGTTTCAACTCATTTGAACACATTTTGGTCAGTCAAATAAAATTTCTACCAAAACTGCCAAGGTCTAAAAACTGCAGCACTGAATCTGATAGAAACTTACTCACAATTGACTATCTTCAAGACCAATCTTCATACAAATTGTACAACAACAATTATTATATGTGCATGGCATGCTCATAAATTTTTAGGTCAATTGAACAATGTTTGAATCTCCAAATCCATGCTTGAAGACACTCAAAATTTCAATGTATCTTTACTTGGTCTTGATCTTCAATTTTGAGTACCAAATGTGTGCTAAAGCACTCAATCAAATAACCATGTACACCATCATATATCACTTCTAGATCAGTTCAAGATCACACTTAGGTCTCCCAAACACTTCTAATCATGGTTCCAACTTCAGGACATTTTAATCAAAGTGACTCTTGATCAATCCAATGATTGTCATTTTTTGGCAGATTCTGACCCCTTCAAAGATTAATCCATAACTACCAATGTACATATCCAAATACCACAAAATTTAGTTAACATGCTCTTTACAAAGTAATCTAGTAGCTCTGAAAATTTGAGCTTCATTTATCTTGTAGATTGCTATCAGATCTCTCATCTTTTAGTACTGCTACATGTTGAGAACTAATTTGCCATAGCTGACAAGATTCACTCCAAAGCTAAAGCATCTCTTATCCAATTCTCATGCAACTTGAATGTAAGTTAATAGCATAACTCTAGAGCATGCACACTAAATTTTAAGCCAATTTAAAAAGATTTGATCACATAAATATGGCTCACAGCATAGCTCAATCAGATTTAAAATGTGGAGCAGATTTCAACACATTGAGCTATACTTCTTCAAACTGAACCAAACTTGAAGTTAATGTGTTTGAATACTTTCACAAGAAATATATCCATTCACTCCACTTAAAAAGTCTTCTCATGAACTTATCCATTCAAACCAACTCAAATTTGATTACTAAACATTTAATCTATTCAAAATATCTCAAAGAAGGCAACATATGCATATTTATCCAATTCAATCAACTCTCATATGCACCTAAAAGTATATGATCAATAAGAGATATACCTTTGCAGCTCATGATCAACCAATATCATGCTTTCTAAATGATATGCATGCCTTTTTGACATTTTTTTGATTGAAAATGCAACTTCTAAACTTGTCTCTAACTTGATGAATGAATCAATTATATTAAGCCCTCTATCCATACTTTGAATGAAACTTTTCCTTGAGCTCACAAAACCACCACTGAGATAATATATGACATGACAATCATCAAGTTGACCTTTCTTGTTAAGTAATCATGCTATGTGTAAGACAAATTTCATCCAAAAGACTACAAAAAAATACTAGATCAATTTGTTAGTCCACAATGGTGCAAAATAAATATTGAGCTCCCTCTAAATGAGTGCCACAAGTAGTTTGAATGACTTGCAATAGGCACTTGATTCTATCAAGAATTTTGAGAGTCAATTTCTATTTTCACCAAATACATGATCAAATGCCATATTTGAATTGAGTTGAAGAGATGCTCACAACCCACTTAGGTGTAGATAATCATAAGAATGAATATGTAAAATCTCATGGATAAGAACTCAATTGCATCCAAAATAGTGTTCTTGCAAACTACTTTGTTTACAACATTCGTGATTTACTATTTGGCACTTAGTATTTCTTGTATACCTGCATCTAAACAAGTGTTTTGCTCTAAAAAAGAGCCATTAAAAGCACCATATGGCAAGTAAAGTATATATCAAATGAATCTAATTAGCCACTTAAAATATTTCATAAATATTTCTACTCGTGAACTATTTAGCACTAGACACACATAGTAGCTATCCTACTAAAATTAGGTACTTGTTACCAATGAAAATGATGAAGTAGAGAGTATGATCATTAAATTATATTCGGGTTAACCATACAATAGATTATGATAAGAATTGGTTGATAGCTTGAGTAGATATTGTCAATTTGCTTCCTCAAGCACCCCAAAGTCTTCATCTCACCATCAAGTACCTACATCAATATCCTAAGCACATTTTGGTACCCAACTCTTGTTGGGTCCTTTTGAGTTAGTCAACAAGTGCTTAGGCACCCAAATGACTTTAGCGCTAGTTTGTGGTGGACACATAGTTTTGCTAGCGCTAACTCCATTTGTGGCCCTCCTAAGCATATTATCATAAACAAATGTGTTCGACTAAGGAGTGTTACTATTTGGGAAATCATAGCTTAGATGCCCCTTTCTCTTACAAGCATAGCATATGAGGCCTTGATTTGCTTTGTGCTTGTTTTGCTTGTTGGGACAACCATCAACCAAGTGCCCCATCTCATTGCATCCATAACATCTTCTTGTTGTAACTTGGGCTTTCTTTCTTGCCCCTTTGTACAAGGGGCAATTCTTGGTAGAATGGCCCAACTTCTTGTGTGGACACAAAGCCCGCTCATGTCCATGTTTCTTGCTCTTGGTTGTTTTGACATTGCTTGAAGTGTGATTCTTTTGTTGGGATTCGGAGAAAACAAGATTTGAACCCTTATCAAGCTTCTTCATCATGTTATCATAGTTATCTTGAGAAAATTGTGCTTTCTTCTTACCCTCCAAACAAATCACATCTTTCTTTAGTCTTTCTACTTCTTCTTTGAGCTCATTGTTTTCTATGAGATTTAGCTCAATCGAAGATTGGCTTACTTGAGAAGCACACTCATTAGTACAAGAAATATTCAATTGAGATTGTGTACAAGTGAGTGTGTGAGTGTAAGGTTGAGATGATTTTACCAATGTAGTCATAACCTTATGTGCTATTTCAAGCATAGCATGTGATTCTACTAGCTTCTCATGTGAGCATTTGAGATGATCATGCTCGATATGAAGCTTGTTGAACTTTCTTGAGAGGGTGTCAAGATTTTCCTTTAGCTCAATGTTGTCCTTTTGTAACTGTGAGACACTAGAAAGAGAGTTAGTAGCTAAATCATGCTCAATTGACAATTTTGTATACCTCGCATTGATTGTCTTTAGTTCTTCCAACTTGGAGATGAGAAACATTTCGTGTTTTTGAAGTGATTGTTCTTGCTTCTCATTTTCTTCTTCTAACTTAACATTCTTCTTAATCAACTTGACAAATATTTTCTTTTCTTTGCTGTTGAGATGATCAATGGTATCAAAATCTTCAATTTCAGGACCACTTTCTTCTTGATCATCTTCATGGGTAATCTTCTTGACTTGTTCATTCTTGGTTGCCTTCTTCTTGTTCTTCTTGGCCATAAGACACAAATGATTAGAATCATGAGTTGCTGAGGTTGACTCATCACTTGGCCTCCACCTAGGAACATCATCACTGCTTAGAGCTGGATGTTGATGTAGCTCTGACTCTGCAATCTTGAGGCTACTCGATGTTGTTTCATAGCAGAAGGATGTGGTAGGCATATTTTCCATTGTTCTTCACACATAGCACTCATCACAATTGGACTTTCCATAAAGCTCAAAAAGTTTGGTCCAAATGACATGAGCACTATCCAGAGGAGTTTGCCCATTGTAGATTGCCTCATCTAGAATTTATGTACTCAATGTACTCAAAATAACATTAGCAGCTAGAGCATTAAGTTGCACACATATCTCTTCCTCTTTTGAAATATTTTTATAGTTGCTCTAATCAACTATGGAAAGAGATATGCTCGCATCCACAATATGCTCAACAATCGGACTAATATCTCAAAAAAGATTGAGTACATGAATTGACCAAGATAGAAAGTTTCAACCATCATTTTGGAGGATTACAGGCTCCAACACGTTAGGCATCGACATCCTTTCTCACGGCGGTGAAGCTTTTAGTGAGATCCCGGCTCTGATACTGTAACAACCCGAAAATTCGAACTACAAAATTTTTCGACAAAACCTCGAGTGATGTGGTGCGACATGTCATCATCTACCCCTTACATATGCATCAACCCTAGCATGTCATGCATGGCATTCACATGTTGCAAATTAATTAACATCTCATAACCATGCTCTATGTTCACACGTTATATTTTAATGTTTTATTTGTTTAATCATCATGTTGCATTAAAAAGAGTGATTTGGATTCTTATTTGGTTTATATGCTGGTTATTAAAAATGACAACATAATATTTATTTTGACAAATAAATATTAAGGGAATAATACCCTAGAAGTATTTGGGCCATGTATGCTCACTATTCTGTAACACAAAATAAGCACACCGCATATATATATATATAAGTATATATATAAATATATTTGAAAAAGAAAAAGAAAAAGAAAAGGAGGAGACCGGCCCGAGCAGCCCCATCGACCCCCTGCTCGCCGCTCGACCCCCTGCTCGCCGCTCGACCCCCCTGCTGGCCGCTCGACCCCCCTGCTCGCCGCTCGACCCCCCTGCTCGCCGCTTGACCCCCCCTGCTCGCCGCTCGACCCCGCGCTGCGCGGCCCAACCAGGCCGACGGCCCAGCAAGAGCTGCGCGCGTCCACGCGCCGCACCGAGCCTCCGTTGCCAAGGAGTCGCTGACGATGGGGCCTCGAAGTGGAACCCACGTGTCATTGCGCCCGCTGAGGTCACCCGACCGGCTGTGCGTGCTCGCGTCGGCACTGTTCCCCGGCGTCGCTCCTAAGCAACCTCCCTCGACCGCTCGATCCAGTGTCACCCCGCATCGACGCGCGCCCGCAAGCCACCTGGACCGACCAGCCCGCGTAAAGTTCCCACGGCCGCAGGCAACATTCTCCGCGCGCGCGCATCTGCACTGTCGCCGCAGTGGAACGCTGCCGCCATAAAGAACTTCGACACCCAGTGTTCCCTAGCCCCCTCTCGCTGTTCTCTGGACCCAATTCGAACCCCAGCTGCTGACTTGGACATCCCTTGACCGCTCGATCAAGCAAAGCTGTGATCGGCCGTCCGTCTGCTACCTACCACCCCGTCCGCCCTATAAAGCAAGCACCCTGGCACCCTAGGGTTCCCAGATCGCCGCCGCCGGAGCTGAGGAGGGAGACCGTCGACTCAGAGCCGCTGCTGCTGCGTCGAGGGCAGGAAGGAGGAGCAGTACCGCGAGCCAAAGCCGCTTGGACTTGTACCGCACCTCCATCCTCTTCGACCGTCGGTGAGCACCGCCATCGCCGCCCTCTCGAACCCTCCGCCGTGCTGTTGGCCATGGCGCTCCGCCGTGAGCGCGTAGGCCCAGGTCACTACCGACCTCACTGGACACACCCGCACACACACACGAGACTAGCCGAGCCCCTCGGACCATGGCATCGAGAGGATGCCGGAATGGAAGCCGCCCAGTTCATCGCCGCGCGCTAAGCTCCACCATGGCAAGATCACCCAGTCGCCTTCCTGTTGAGCCTCGACCTCCGTTGTTTCCGGATCCGCGCTCGCCTTGATGAGACGGACCCCGTGCACACCCTAGCTCTGCGTTTGCCTCACCAGAGCATCGACCCGAACCACCTTGTCATCGACGTGTCAGTACGTTGCCGCTCCAGAACACCGTCGTTCACCGTCGTTCCTGCCACCATCGACCACCCTCGAGGAGCAGGAAGAAGCCGGGAAGCTCCGCCGTGACGAGCTGCATCGAGTGGGCAAGATGGAGACCGTGGACCCTCTCGGAGTGCCGTTGCCGTGCACCGAGGACCTGTCGAAGCTCCGCCGTGGGAGTTGCTGCCCGCGCGGACTCCGCCGTGTGTTTTGGTCACCGCCGACACCTCGAGCAGGCGTTGCGTGACTCCAACCGTCCATCGACGCCACCAATTGGAGCTGTAGTGACTCGGTGTGAAGTGTACATCGGGCACCGTCGCCATCGAGCCACCGTCTGCCGTCGAGCTCGACACAGAAGTGAAGCTGTCACCCTGAAGCCCATCGACGTGACCGTCGTGAAGTCCCGAAGCCGATGGGCGGGTTAATGGCACCGGAGATCCTTTGTGGCACCAGGAATCGAGGGTTCTTCCGCCGTCGATCGCCGAGGAGGAACTCCGCGTTCGAGCCGATCTCATCCGAGACGGATCACGCGCTCGAGCTGAACCTCGAGTTCGACGCTTCGACAAACTAACCCTCGAGTTCTACACCTCGAGCACCGTCACCCTCGAGCCGCTGTCCGCCATAGAGCACGTCGCCGGAACCAAGCTCCTGACTCGATGACCGCCTACGTGTTCGCCTTGACGACCCGAGGACGATGCATGAGTTAGCGAAGTCTTGGAGCAGCCCTCGCCGGATCTTTAACCCCGTCGTAACCAGCCGAGCCCCGCTGTCGAAGCAGAGCAGTTTTCCATCTTCGAGCATGCCCTCGAAAGCAGTACCCTCGAGACCGCATCCTCGCGATCATGTCCTCGAGACCGTACCCCTCGAGACCGTGTCCTCGAGACTGTATCCCTCGAGACCGTACCCCTCGAGCGCGTAACCCTCGAGACAGTACCCTCGAGAGCGAGCACCGTTGTGGGAGCAGAGCAGTTTCTCCGCCTTCGAGAGTACCCTCGAGAGCATATCCTCGAGAGCATACCCTCAAAATCGTAACCTGAGACCGTGCCCTCGAGACAGTATCCTCGAGACCGTACACCTCGAGACAGTGTCCTCGAGACAGTACCCCTCGAGACTGTAACCCTGAGACCCTGCCCTCGAGACCGTAACCCCCTCGAGTTCTAACCCTCGAGACAGTACCCTCGAGAGCATACCCCTCGAGAGCGTACCCCTCGAGAGCGTAACCTTGAGACAGTAACCCCTCGAGCCCTTTCTCTTTTCAGAAAATAGTTAAATCTTTGAAAATTCATATCTAATTCATACGAGCTCAGAAAATTATGATCCACATATCCAAATTTTCTATAAATCGAGCCCTATCTAACTAGGCTATGTTTGAGTGTATTTGGATCTTCTATTTTGCATTCGTTCTTTGTGCTAATCTATAGGGGTCGCTTCTGCGACCGTTAAATCTCGTTACAGGCTCGAGCGAGGACAAGCTTGACGACAGTGACTACCAGGAGAAGTCCGACAGCTACGTCAGTGAAGGTGCCACACACCATCCAACCTCGTAGATCCCATTACGCATGACAATTATAGTTTGGCTAGTGCTTTAAATTCATGTTGCTATAATGCTATGCCTGTGCTAGGACTGCGTGATAGAGTATGTATTTGATGAGCCCTACCTTGTTGTAAACTATCACCTGCTTACCCGCTGTTATGCTAGCCACCTGCTTATCTGCTATACTTATAATTTCTATACTTCACTCGCTTACATTTTGATGCGACGTGATGAACCCGGGGAAGGCCTGGAGGGTGCCAGGCTGGATGTGTGAGTTGATGTTTCAGATGAGTATGTGAGCTGATGATGTTATATCCGGGTTTGGGGTGGAGCTTACGGCAGGGAGTAGGGTGAGGGTTGAGTCGATCGAGCCGGGATCTACGACGAGCTTTTGGAGCAAGTCTTGCTAGGGAATGGTTCTGGACATTCCCATGTGAGGAGCCTGTGGCGGGCTAACTGAGATGTGATGATGGTCCTTGGGTGTGATCCTCGGAAAGATGGAGCCCGGGATGAAGGTGCCGTGGTAGCACGTTAAAGATAAACCCTGATGAAGATATCCCGGTTTGGTCAAATCTAGGAACTGTTGCGCTGGTATCCGGACCTAGGAATCTCTTGCTTTCCACTCGCTCTCCATGGGGGGAGACGGCCGAACCGCTGGATAGGTCGATGCCACTACTGCTAGGCGAGAAGTGATAGGAAGGTATATGCATGGGATGGAGCTAACACCCTACCGAGACGATCATGGCACCCCCTTCGGGAGTGGGTACATGGCATGGCATCCTCTTCAGGAGCGGATACATGCTCTCTTCACAGTTCCAGTGATCCAGTGCTGGATGGTAGAGTGGCATCGCCTATGGCAGTAGGCGCCCGGAATCTGCCTAGGTGCGCGCGTGCATCGATGATGGTTATCTGGTGGATTAGTGAAACCTCTGCAGAGTGTATGGTTGATCGATCGATACATATGCCGAATCTTCGGCTATGGACCTTTCCTATGTTTCGCATGCACCGGACTAGTGAGTGGAGTGTTCTACCTTCCTCTGAGTGTGTTTTCCGGCCGTGAGCCAGTTTGAGGGCTGCGGGCCGCTGAGGCAAGCCAAGAGGGAGTTGGCTTGTCGACCAGAGTCTGAGAGGGTGTTGGAGATGAGATGAGATGATGCTACAGTTATGGATGGAGATAGATGAAGGGAATGGGTTTGTGTTTAAAACTTGTTTATTATACTTTTGTTTTATATACTTGAACATTGCATAGGAAAACCTAGCCTTTATAGGTTCCTTTTGAGATACCCTTATTTTGCACCCACTTCCACAAAGCAATGCATAGGGTGGGAGTGTGGCCAGTACAAATCGTACTGAAAATTTGGTTTCAGGTTCAAGGAGTGAGTACTCATCTGGGGAGTACAGCGATTGAGGGTTTCGTGCCTACGCTCAAGTTGGAGAGAAGAAGATAGCTTCCGCATCTCAAGCTTTTATTGTTATGCTGCATGAACTCTGATTCCGCCCTGTGGTGATGTAATAAGTTATTGTAACTCCCTCTATTTGCACTCTTTTGTTCGATGTATGGATTATGGATTCAACTGTTATCGTGTAATATGATTTAAATGGTCATATTACACTCCGACACTGTGGATTTCCCTTCGCGGAAATCAAGGTCGTTTCAGATACCACTTGAAAGGACCTAGGATGTCGTCTAGAGGGGGTGAATAGGCGATTATCGAAAACCTAAAACTTACAAACTCAAATACAGAAGTTAAATACCTATCGAAAGTAGGACCGGAAGTAGCACCAGTACTACCGGTAGTACAAAAACCAGTACTACCGATGCAAACTTCTGGTACTACCGGTAGCCTACAAAACTACGAAATCGAAATGGAAATCAGAGTAAAATGAGTTGTAAATTTAGATCCAATTGTTACCACCCCTTTGTTGATGTTGCTGATGAAGATGTTGAACTTCTTGGAGCTTTTCATCGGACCAAATCGTAGATCGAATCCTCCAACCTAAGAACTTGGGGATAGGGATAAAGAACACGAAGATCACGAAGAACAAGGGTAGTTGATGCTACCACCACAGCAAGACACACGATTTAATCCAAGGTTCGGCAATCCCCACAAAGGAGTTCCTACGTCCCCGTTGTTGAGGTCACCAAAAAGGTTTCCTCCCTCAAGCAACTACGAAGGTAAACTTGAGATATTCACTAAGAATCAAAGGTAATACAAACACTTTGGGGCGCCCTCACAAATGAGGCAACACAGGCAGCCACGAAGAACACCTAGCCGGCTAGGGTTCCAAGAACCCAAGAGTAACAAACACAAATCAAGCCGGCAAGACGAGGAATCCAAGTGCTCAAGTCGTAGATCGAAGTTCCCACTCTCTAATCTCATGTCCCTAGCTCGAATCCTTGAGGGGTTGAAGTTTGGGAGCAAAGGGGGAGAGAGAGCAGGCGAGCTGGTGCTTGGGAGCTTTCTTTCTCAGGTGAAGAATGAGTGAAATGGCGAGAGCTGCCAAAAAGAGAGAGGTGAGGGGTATATATATGGTCTATCCAGAACAACTACCGGTAGTACTGATGGAACCACCGGTACTACCAGTACCTCACCAAATATGACCGTTGTCATGTCAGAGCATGCACACGATGACATACTGGTACTACCGAAAGTAGGACCGGAAGTAGGACCGGTACTACCAGTAGTACATTTTCTACGCAACTGGGCACCTTCGACTTGGCCTAAAAATAAATATATATATAGTCGGTACTACCGGAGAGCACCGGTACTACCGGTTGTGGAACCAGTACTACCGGTAGTATAAAGTTTTTTCAACTTTGCACATCTCGACTTTCTGAGAAAATAGCACGCATACTTCTGGTTTAAAACTCTAATATTTCTGGTACTTCCGGTAGGTCAGGCCGGCTGAAGCAAAGGACTTTTCTAAGTGATGTGAGTGCAACGGTGAGTCTCCAAATGCTCTAAATATAGACTTGAGCACTTTTAGACCTCGAATTACTAACCTAATTTGTATCCCTCTTGATAGTACGATGTTTCCTATAACTCAAGTAAAGATAAAAATTGAGGGCACTCTTGAGTAGAAATATCGTCCATCCAAAGAAACTTTGGGGTACTAGGATCACCAAATATCATCGTTCAAATCTTTCAATGTACTTCAAGGAGAGATAATATTCCAATTTTGATTTTTCTTCTTGAGCAATGTCATCTTGAATACGTGACTTGATTCTATTCATCAAATATAGGTAAATCCAAATATACCAAGTCACTTTTCATTCAATGTAGCAAGCTTCAAATATGATACCATTCCATATGCAATCCCTTATGTCTCATTATCTACCTCAATGTGCTTGCTTCCACATGAATCATAGAATTCTCACAATAGATAGGCCTTTATGTGAATTCTATTTGCATTGTTGTCTTGTGCTTATACAACAATGACACATTATTTTGCCTTTATATACTTTAATCAAGTACTTGTGAGATAATCAATTTCCTGTCTAACACTTAGCAGAGTCATTAGACCTTTAATTATGTTATCAATCAATTCACCAAAATCCACTAAAGGGCTAGATGCACTTTCACGCCCCTCAGAGTCCATATGCACTACGTCATCCGCATCCACTTCACTGCCTCAAACAATGTCGCGGAGTATGAGGCCCTCATCAATGGTCTGTGCATCGCAATCAAGCTTGGGGTTCAATGCCTCGATGTTCGAGGCGACTCGTAACTCATCATCGACCAAGTAATGAAAGCCTCGAGTTGCCACCACCCTAAGATGGAAGCCTACTGCAATAAGGTGCACGAATTGGAGAACAAGTTCCATGGCCTCAAGCTCAACCACATCGCTCGACAGTACAATGAAGCTGTAGATGAGCTCGCCAAGATTGCGTCTACTTGTGGCACCGTCCCGCCCGATGAGTTTTCAAGGGACCTCTTTGAGCCCTCTGTCAACTTAGGCACAGGGGCTAGCATCACGTCATCAACACTCGACCCCCTGCCCTCGAACGAGACTGAGGTCATGGAGATCGAGGGGTCACCTCCACCGTCAAGCCCACCACTAGACTGATGCGGTCCCTTCCTCGACTGCCTTATTCGTGGGGAGCTCCTAGAAGGCCGAACTAAGGCTCAACGGATACCTCGACGGGCCAAGACCTACGTCATCTACGGCGATGACAAGGAACTCTACCGACGAAGCCCGACAGGGATCCTCCAGCGTTGTATCAGCATCGAGGAAGGCAGGAGACTCCTCGAGGACATACACTCGGGGGCTTGCGGCCATCACACCGCCCCGAGGACCCTCATCGGCAAACGCCTTCTGGCAAGGATTCTACTGGCCGACCGCCATCTTCGACACCATCAACCTTGTTCGCTCATGTGAAGGGTGCCAATTCTATGCCAAGCAACGCACCTGCCCGCCCACGCTCTGCAGATGATCCCCATCATGTGGCCTTTCGCTGTCTGGGGGCTCGACCTCGTTGGGCCTGTGAAGAAGACAACCGGGGGCTTTACGCACTTGCTGGTAGCAGTTGACAAGTTCACCAAGTGGATTGAGGCTCTGCCTATTACCAACATCCGCTCTGAGCAAGCATTCTTGTTCCTCACCGACATCATCCACCGCTTTGGGGTCCCCAACGTCATCATCACCGATAATGGCATGCAATTCACTGGCAAGAAGTTCTTGGACTTCTGCGACCATAATCACATTCGTGTGAATTGGTCCGTAGTTGCTCATCCTCGAACCAAAGGCCAGGTCGAATGCGCCAATGGAATGATCCTTCAGGGCCTCAAACCAAGAATCTACAACTAGTTGAAGAAGTTTGGCAAGAAGTGGGCTGCCGAGCTACCCTCGGTCCTATGGAGCCTAAGGACGACACCTAGTCAAGCCACGGGATTTACCTCATTCTTCCTGGTCTACGGGTCCGAGGCCGTCCTCCCTACCAATCACGAGTACGGGTCCCCTTGACTAAAGGCCTACAACGAGCAGACGAACAAGGAGGACCTCGCAAATGCCGTTGACCAGCTCGAAGAAGCTCGAGATATGGCCCTCCTCCACTCCATGAGGTACCAGCAGAATCTTCGACGCTACCACGACAAACACGTGCGCAAGAGCATAAGCCATGCATGCTCAATACTCCTCCGCACCTCCCAGTGGTTTACCTGCGCCGCGCCATCCATCCAAACCACGGGGGTGCTGGGCTCCAGCAGGTTTTGGAGCGGGAGGCGCTCCCTACGCCAAGAGGGAAGAGCCGCCTTAACCCTCTCCTGCACCGTCGACCTGATGCGCTCCACCGCATCAGGCGAACCGCCATAGCGGGCCACCCGATCAGCCAAGGTGGGGAACAGCAGCTCGACCTCCACCCTGGCCGCCGACGACTCGGCCTCACCGCTCACCTGCCCCGCCAAGGCAAAAGAGCCGGGGTCGGGCCGGCAAGGGCTGCAAGGGGCCCCCTGAGCGACTGCCGCTCTGGCAAGAGGAAGGGCGTCTCCCTCCCCCTCACGCCGAGGCGACGGCCATGGTCTCTCAATAGCCACCTCCTTTAGCCGCTCCTGCGGTGCCAGCAGAACCACAAACACCTCCTGTGCCGTGTTCTACTATTGTGGCGGCTGACCCAAAGTAGTTGTAGCCTCCCCTTGTGGCTGCGGGAGACTCAAGGGTACCAGCTCCTTCAACGAATCATCCTGCCGCAGAGGTGGCGAGGCTGAGGGCACTGCACCCTCCGGCATTGGCTGCTGCTAGTGTTGTTGCAGTTGCTGTTGTCTATTGCTGGTGCAACTCTGGCGGGCTTGGTTCCAACCCCTCCACCTCTCATTGTTGTTCAGGCCAGCTCGGCTCAAGCCCCTCTTCCTCCTGTCACCCTTGCAACTCCTCCTACTACTGCTTCTGTAGCCGGTCTTCCTCCTCCTTCTTCTGTGGGCTATCCTGCTCCCGCTTCCGCTACACCTCCATCTCGTGCAGGCCCTTTGGCCATGGCTCCCACCCCTCTCGCTGGGAAGGAAGTGTTCCTACTTCCTGGGGGCACTCCACCATCTCCTCGATGGAGATAGGAGGAACTGTGGCCTCTTCGTCCCCAAGGACGATCGAGGCATTCTCTGACCTAGGCTCGCGGCTGTTGAGGGCTCCCTCGTCGGTTGTGGGGGCCTTGACCTGGCCAGGTGAAGGGCCATGACCGTCGAGACCGGGGCACCAACCCCACTGTCTAGCATCCACCCCTAGTCAGAGCAGTCGCCTGCCATGGCCCCCTCACCGCTCGAGCCTGCAACGAGACCAGAGCCCGTCAGCCTGCCCCGAATAATTGCTGCCTGGGCTTGTGATAGCCAGGTCACCTCTGATGTCGATAGGGCCTCGGGATCGCACCTATCCCTCCTACCGCCATCCTCATGGCCACATCCACCTTGAGTCGCTTGGCTGACAAAGGGTTCACCTCCTCCACTTGACATTTGAACCTGGGCAATGAAGGGAGACGCAAGAAAATCATGCAAATTCTATGGATCGTAGCAAAAGGGAAGAAAATTTTAGACGGCAAAACTTACCCTAGAGGAATGATGATCAACCCGGGTCCCCTAGAATTACCTGGGCGCCTCGATGGCACCCTCGAACCAGATCATGTCTGGAGCTAGAGCTGCGTGGGGCAGCCGGCTTGGACCTCGGCATCCTGAGCTCAACTGGAGCCGCCTCCCATGAGTCGTGCGTTGAGGGCGGTGTCGCCCACTCCTTCGAACCCGTCTAGCCTCAGGTCATCGCCTCGAGCGTCGAGGAACTGGTTTGGCAAGGCGAGGCACTGGACAGACCCCGGGACGAGGTCGGCGAAGTGCCACCACACTGGCAATGAGACAAGGACCCCACACGGGTCAAGGAACCCCCTTGCCTTCTTTCCTGCGGGCGCTCCAAGACGTCCTCCTACGCAGGAGGTGCATCAGCTCAAGGAAAGCTAGAAAGATGGGGCTCGAGATGCCCCGCCACTCCCTCGACATCGTCGTCATCATCATCCTCCATGTCCATCTCCTCAGGAGGGACTCCTCAATAGGAAACCCATCCCGCCTTTGTTTAGCCCAGCGCATTTTGAGCGCCTGGCTCACGAGGTTCGTTCTCTTCCTCTCCTTCTTCTCTGGATCTTTCCTTTTCTTTTCTTGTTGAGCGTCAAAGCGCCTCACCTGACGATCGGGGTCGTCTTCTCGAACCGGAGGCACCGAGACCCTGTAGTCGATGTTGCCCTGCGCTCGAAACCACAGCCAGAACATCAAAACAAGCTAAAAAAGAGGGGAAAAACTCGAGGATGTGAAATTGAAGGACTTACCAAGATGAAGCTGCGAGGATCCGGCAGCATCGGGACACAATCCACGTCCCTGGCCCGAAGTCACTGGCGACCGAGCTTCTAACCTGCTTTGCGACATCCTCAGGAGGCAGGTCCATGGGTAACATCCGGCACCCCTCGAGCTACTCGGGAAGCACCTCGGGCCCCATCTAATCTAAGTGCAATGGGCGCGCCATCAGAGGTAGGACATTTTGGCTGTGGCAGCCCGCGACAACGAACGCGGCATGCACACCCTGCTTGGACAAGGTGCACAGCGCATTGAGGAGGGGATTCAACCTCCGCTGGAAGGGCTGGGCCATGCCCCAGAGCCAGTGCTTCGGACGCTCCCCGATGACACACCCGGTGTAGGCGGGCAGCAGGCCGTCGTCGTTGCGGATGTAGAACCACCCGGACTACCAACGACCATGATTGGTGGACAAGCCCATCCCGATGTAGAGATCGGACTTCTTCTGCACCAAGCTACAACTGCCCATGCGGACAATCCTCCTCTTCCCCTCCGAGATCCACTTGGTGTAGTGCTCGCCCTTGAAAAGGTGGAGCCACAGTTCCCAATGCGGTTCCATACCCATGTAACCCTCGTAGAGCGCAGCGAATATCACCACGTTGGAGATGGCGTTGGGGGTGAGGTGTTGGAGCTCAACCTCATAGAAGTGGAGCAACGCGCACATGAAGCAGCTTGGAGGTGAACCAAATCCCAACTGGTGGAACTTGACAAAGCTCACCACGTAGCCCTCCAGCGGCTGCGGCTCCCTATGCTCCCTTGACGGCATGATCCACTCCAACCGCCCAGCCAAAGTGGCAGAGCGGAGGAGTCCCTCGTCCACCAACTTCTCCAACTCCCGCTGTGACATGTCGGAACAGGGCCAGGCCTTTGGAGGGAGGAATGTGGGCGCCATGGATGCAACTTGAATCTGCTCGGCGGACGGGCGACTGGGAAGATTCCCAATCCCGATTTCTCTCTCACCGGCTCTTCTTTAGCGCAGAAATCGAAGGCTCGAGTGCTCTGGTGGTGGTGGCGGAGGCAAGATGGCAAGATGGGGAATGGAGATCGTATTTATAAGCGATGGGGCTGAGAAACAACGGGCGGATCTGGCAACGGCATGGTAGTTCCCCACATTTAATGTGCTTAACTAACCACCCCGCGATTCCCAGAACAGGCACACACATCGCCCGAACAATCTCTAGCCGTTACCCGGGTCCACCATGACCGTGTTGCTTCAGCTCTTGCCTAAAAAGATGTGCCCAATGGACGGGAGAAGTTATCCAAAGCATTTCCTTCTACGGGAAGTAAAACAGACTCCGGTCCCACACCGAAATCCTCGAGGGAGCGGAGGCTGACCCTCGGTCAGGGATCGACAGCCACACTCGACTACCCGAGTCAGGGGCACCCAAGGGGAGCCAACACGAAGCTCAGCTCGAGGATGAACCCTCGAGATCCCCTCGGACGTATCCAAGGCAAAATGAAATGATTACCATGGAATCCCCACGGAGGGAGGCATCGATCCTCCGGGTCCTAATGAATGGCACCGGTATCCATATATCTACATGTGTGCATCAATGAGAACGCCTAAGGGCCACCAATCGACCCCATCGAATGGGGCACGAGCTCTCACTTGGATCTCCTGTTATCAGCTCACAGAGAACATCAAGACTCACCCAATCGAGGGTAGTACGATGCTTCTCACCTCACATCCGTTTCGAAAGGACTCGTGAGATGGACACCCGAGGCTAGCAAAACTCAAGCCACACGAGGCTCGAGGGCTCAACTATGCTGGGCACCCGTCGACGAAAGAGGGTCGAATACACCCGGGCGCTCGACGACTCGAGATACCCCTCGACTAGGTGCTATGACTCCAGTTCATGTTATCCTAACCTTTCAGGGACACCTCTCGGCAAAAGACAAATAAATCCCTCAGAGGAGTTTCCCCAGTCCTCCGAGGCCTAGGGGGCTACCCCCGAAGGGTACGCTCGTGCGCACCCTCCAAAAAATTATGGTCAACACATTAGTCCCGATTCAAGACCCCCCGCATGACTGCCAGCACTCACGCGGGGGCTCGGGGGCTACTGTTGGGTACCTAAATAAGGGGTACCGTTAACCCTCGATTAAGCAACTCAATCCCTGCATTAACAAACCCAAAACCACCATATTTATTCCCCAGCCCAAAGGTACATAAGATATCCGATCCAAGCATCAAACCACGCTGGGCCGGCCCACGAACGGGTCTCGATGAATCAGGCTACTGATCACTCGATGGGACCCTCTCGACTCAAGGATGTCCACTCGAGGTTATGGTCACCCCCTCGAGTGACGGACTCCCTCGGGCGAACGACCACCCGTCGAATACCGCGCATCCCCTCGACCTGCCTATTTCCCGTATGATTCCCTAGACATTTAATGCATTTCACCTACTCCCGCCTAACCTCATGGCTATAGTCGTGGTGACAGTGGACGGTACACCGGTCAAATCCTCCTTTTACTGCCCATACCCAGAAAATCGGCGGATCGTACCATACTGTTTCACCATACCGCGCACTGTGCCTCGTTCGGCACCCCCTCGAGACACATTCATCAACACAGACACCGCATTTCCCGGGGCTTGGTCTTATCTGTTTGGGTCTCGACCTCCTTGACTATGTTCGGCCCTCTCGACCACCCCCTCGAGCAAGACTTCAACGCCGTCGGACAACCCTCCAACCACTCCCGATGCGATAGCTACAGGGATCTGCACGTTCGCGTATGGGCACCGGTCTTTCATCGGACATCTGCGACGTCATCACACGCACGGGAAGGATGGACATCGTCTCCAAGCACATCGCTACAGGGCGAGTCACGCCTAAGGCATGCCTCTACAACAATGGCGACTTGATCGGCATCTCCTTCGACGTCATAACCTACGCCAGCCCTACAAGCATCGATTTTAGGGTTACACTGTACACCCGTGCCCCTCCTTTGCTTATAAAAGGAGGCGTTGGGCTAGCATAGATGGGAGAACGGAACAAAACAAAAAATAGAAGGCAAGCCAGAGCCTGTAGCACTCAAGTCCTAGCCAACACACACTCGCTCGCTTGTATCCACCCCTGTACAAGCACTTCGGTGCAAGATAATACAAACTCTCCCCCCTGCCCGCTAGATGTAGGGCCTTCTATTGCCTGAACCAGGATAAACCTTGTGTTTTTTCTTGCATCACCATCCGGGTTAGGGAGCATGCAGTACATATTCACTTGTTGGTGCTCGGCCCCCGGGGTCGAAACACCGACAGGGTCGAAACACCGACAGCTTCATTGTGGCTGTTGGTGAAGACCCTCCTAAAAATGTGTTTGGCAGAGGCGAGGTTGGTGTAGATGCTGAAGGTATTGGTGAAGCCCCCTTGTGCCAATGTGTTGACGGAGTCAAGAATTGTTTCAGTATGCTAAAGGTGTTGGTGAAGGCCCTCTTGCAAAGGTATTTTGGTAGAGATAATTTTGGTGAAGTTGCCAAAGATGGTGGTGAAGTGCTTCATGCTGAAGGGCTTGACAAAGGCCCTGCGTGTTGAAGGTGGTGTTGGTGAAAATGTCAAAGGTGTTAGTGAAGTTCCTTTTGGCCAAAGTTCAGAGAAGTCATGTGAAAATGCACCTTAGCTGATAGGGTGCATTTTTTCAGGGACTTCGGTTGAGCATTATAACTTCATTGAATATCGACATGCCAGTAGTAAGTCTTCTGACACTTAGAAAGATATTGGCCTTCTACATGCTACAAAAAAATGGTTGGTTATCTATAACCCTTATAAAGCTACTAAATCCCACTACAGGATTTCTCTACTTATGCGAGGTGTCCATATCATTCTCCACTAGCTGACATTACTAAATGCTCTATCTCTTCATGCAGGTGTCCACATCATTCTTCACTAAGTTCATATCATCCCTTATTAATTACAAAAAATATCCATATCATCTCTATTATGTGAAAATATTTTCAATCTTTAATCTATGAACAGTCATCTATGTATTCTATTTGTTTAATTTCATCACTCATTCCTCTACAATGTAGTCAAATATTTTATTGGTTTTTCCTCTATTAGTTTGCTGATTTTTTTACCAGATCTGGTGCAATAAAACATGCTAGTCAAATTCATATATATGTATACACATTATACAGAGTACCTATAGTAATGCTATGTATATAACAAACTTATTTTTAAGAAATTCCACAAAAACACGCGGGGTATAGTCCTAGTTTCATATAACACGCGAAGGGTGAAGTTTTTGAAATTTTTGAGAGGTCGAGGGTCCAGTACCACATGATTTTCATAGTGAAGAAATGACTAACTATATGCACAACATTTTTGTGGTGACCATTAGTTGACATTTTTATTGAGGGGGTTGCTTCCTTCCTTCATACAAATGATCAAACCAAATTAAACTAATTCATTGCCTCACGGTTGATTAGGATGTGGAAAATCATATACTCTCTTTGTTCAAGAAAATATGCAACTATGGGCTGCGTGCTTGAAAAAGTAGTTCACGTTTGATGAAATTTTTAGCGAATAGTATTTATATTTTTGGCCCCAAAACAATTTATTATAAAAATACATTTTGTAGTTAATCTAATGGTATTTATTTAATATCATAAATATTAATAACTTTTATCTATAATTGGTCAAACTTATAAGATACTAAAACGTGACAATGTATTAGAATTGTATGTTTTTTTAGATAGAGGGAGTACATTCATGTAGGATAGCTATTCTAAAAATGTATCGCTAACAATGGTAGGGGAAAGCATTTATACTTGCACTGTAGTTTACATTGGTCATGCATATTTTCCACTCCCCTAATTATCATATGATCAGTTCATTAACATTATCAAGAGTTGCTTTTGCGATTGTGGCAAGAAAATTTACAAGGTGGATAACATCAGTATTCAGATGTGGGATCATCAGGGCTAGTAAATGAAGAAAAACATAGAGACGGGTCAGGCATCCTGTCTAGCTTTCTGCATAGAAGAGACATGTGCCGCTGTAATAACGTCTTCCAACTTCCAAAGCATGTGCGGCTGTCTTAACAAAGGTAACTGGGTAATACTACTACTTCTTCAGTCATGTTTCAGTTTTATATTGGGAAGTGCTCAGTTTCATATTTCTTCTTGTTCCATTCATCCATTGGACTCTGTATTTTAAGAATATGTAAACTGTATCATTGTCAGCTTGCAGTCTGCCTGGGAAATGGAAACAACAATCAACACTAGTAATTGAGTTTGATATTTTTTATTTTTTATTTTTTGTTGGAGCTGCTTCCTCACGAACAAGTACTCACGTGGGTCTCTTCCACGGTGGTTCAAGCTGCACAAGCCAGTACAATGGGGACACACTGAGACTTTTAACTTTTATAACCACCATTTTTTTTACTTCTGTAACTAAATTAAATTTGTTAGGTGTCACATCTGTCCATATCGGCTGAAACAATTGCACTGCAACGGTGGTGGTACTGTTTCTCTTAGGAACATGAATTGTTGTACGGTTGTTTGTTGGGTGTGCAGTAGTTTCTTATAGTACAGCACAGTACGTACTGAATAACTGACTGATGGGTGCTTCCTAACGTTCATTGGAAGTTACCGTGGACAGCGCAGACAGTCGTTCGCGATGCAGATCCCATCCGCTGAAACCTTTCAAGATCGAGAAGACCAAATGCCATCGTGTGCAAACTGGTGATGGCGTTGCAGTTATACGGTGTCGCTTGATCCGGTATTGGTACTATGTTTCTGCCATAACATGGTACGTGCATGGTTGCTTGATCTATACCGATCAGGCAAGGTAGCACGTAGTCGCTCACTGTCGGCTCATGGTACCAAATGCCCGCACCAAACTACTACACACGGTCTACGAGTAACCACTACAGGGGAGCTAGTGACCAACTATAATACCCAAATTTATGTTGGCTTGATCGAAACGCGAACTTGTACTACAGAAACACAGCAGCTCATCATCATGCGTTGATTGCGAGGAAGGCAGAGGTGGAGCGTGCAGGACCCAGGAAGATGGGAGCAGAGATGGCCGAGGAAGAAGAACAGTTATTAACGCACTCCTTGACTGAACTCCTAGGCTCCTAGCAAATGAACAGGACATAAAGTCGTTCAAATGAAAAAAAGCAGAAGCCGACTGCAGAGATCACCATGTTTATTACACATCAACAACTTCAAGCTAGCCGAGAGCCCATGCCCATCAGACGGCGAAACCAGACGTCCGATGGGCGGTGGCCAGTTCCAAGCATAGACTGTACATTACATGCAAACAAAGATCGATAGCAAAGCAACTACACTCACTTATCAAACATAAGCACAACCGTTGTTATTAGCACTGTGAAGTCTGAACACTTATCGTCGTCCCAACTCCCAGCAGCACATCACGTGGCAAATGGCGGCGGCGTCAGTTCTCAGTTGGGCTTGAGGTCCTGGAACAGGCGGTCCCACCTGACCATCTCGTCGCCGCCGCCGCCCTCCACGTCGCCGACCGCGTGCACGGCCGCGGCGGCCCTCCCGCCGATGGAAGCCCTGGGCACGGGCCCCTTGGGCTCCGACTTGGCCCGCCGCAGCGCCTTGCCGCCACGACGCTGCTGCTTGTGCTTGGAAACGTCGCCACCGCCGCCGCCGAGCGGACTGCGGCCGACGACGTCGTCGGGGTGCTGCTGGAGGCTCGGGACCAGCACGAGCGCCGTGGAGTCCTCGCGGCGCACGAGCGCGCGCACGTACCTGGCGACGCGGCCGAGGAGGATGCGGGCCAGCGCGGCGGGGCGGGCGCGGGCGTAGCTCCGGCGGTCGCGCCAGGCGAGCTTGAGGATCTCGAGGCGGTGCTTGGCGACGGAGATGCCCATGCTGTGGAGGAACTCGTGGTCGAAGAAGGCCACGTCGTCGGCCTCCAGCTCGTTGCGAGCGAACACCAGCGCGTACTCGTACACCAGCGCCGGCTCCAGCCGCGCCCCCGACAGCCACGCGTGCCAGTCCATGCGCGGCACGCCGACCCGTTCGCTCGCTCGCTTGGCTCTGCTCTCGCGCTGTGGCACTGCCGGTGTGCTTGTGCGTGCGCGCTCTCGATCTGCAGGGCGCTGGGTATCGTGCTGGGAGCTGGAGTTTATACCGAAGTCATGGGGGTGGGTAAAACGGCCGGATGCTGGAATAATTGTACGTTTGCTTGTCGCGTCTGATGGACATAATGGGGTCATCCGGACTGTCCGTGTCTCCAACCCGACGTCCGACGAGTGGCATGGCACGGCACAGTTGGTGCCTGTGACTTTTGTCACGTACTCCACTTTGCTTGGCCACGAGGCTAGTGCTGCATCGTACTCCTGTCACGTTACATTTCGCTGTAGCTCCAGTGCTCCGATCGATCCGCAGCTAATATCTGTGAGCAGAGCCTGCACACATTCTGAAGTCACAGAGCTTTGCTACTACAATGTCAGAGTCATATAGTCTCATAGAAATGGGAGTCCAGGTCTGAAACCAGAATCCTAGAAAGAACATCTCCCTCTGACCTTATGAACATACCGTTTCGTAGAAATGAAAAAGGCGAAGCTGTGAAGGTGACTGTTGAACAAACAAAGACAAACACATGCCCTCTGAAGTCTGATGTGTGCTTGATCGATCAAGAGGAATTCAGGCAGTGTGGTCAGGATCACCTTAGTCATACTGTCGGACATGTGAAGGCTACTTGCCATAGTCTCATTAGTTCAGCTATTGTGACGAAATCAGCCACCCACAAAATTCTTGCAAGCTGCACGTGCAACAGGTACCTAGAATGGTTGTATAGGTCAATTTCATGCTTTTATAGTACACTGAAAAAAAACTCAAAAGGCCAATTTAGGGAACTTGACAAAATGACCTGATAATAGAAATAAAAAAAACTTTAAGGGAATACCTTGATGTGTATTATTGGTGTTGATCTTGTTGTTTGCTCTCTTAATTTCAAATTATAGTTCACTTCAGGTTTGTGCTAAGTCAAACTTCTCTAAATTTGGTCAAGTTATTAGAAAAATTATATCAACAACAATAATATCAAATCAGTCAAATTTGAAAATACAAATGTAACATATTTATTTATTTACTAAAAACTTGATTTGAAGTTTAAAAAGTTTGATTTAGGATAAAATTGAAGTGCACTATAGTTTGGAACAAAGTGGGTAGAATTGATGTAACACCACATAATCCGGATGACATGGGCATGTAGTCTTGGGACGCCACACATCAGCAAAGGAAAATGATCCAGTGATTAGGCCATCTCGAGATATCATATGGGTTCTCGAATCTCGATTACTTGTCCTTACTCTGAGTTCACGGACTTCCCAACTCTGAAGTCTGAACAGCCCACGTTTGTTCTTTCCCATGCGTCTATGACAATTGACAACCGACAAACACAGATAACCATGATACCAGTCGCAGAATTACCCGAGAAAATAATTGAGTCATTTCTGTTTTAAACTTTCAGATGCGCAATACCATACTGTACATAGCTGAATCGGATGCAGGAGGCTTCACGTACAAAACCGTGGTTGTCAGTCTAGAACAGCTCAAAAGCTCAATCATGGCACCGGCACGGCATCAAATTACATTGAATCTCAGTCAAGCTGCTTGGCCATGGCGCGCCGCCGTCGGTGCCGTGTGTGCACCATCCAGAAGACGACGGACAGCATGACGCCGGCGGAGATGACGACGAGGCCGATGTAGACGTCCCGGCTGTACTGCTCGAGCCCCGGGCAGTTGTTGTAGGTGATGGACGTGAACGTCTCCCGCACGAAGGAGCAGTCCTGCAGCTGCACCAGGAACGGGCTGAACTCGTACAGCCCCTTGCTGACGCTCGTCGCCGCCGTCATCTGGCCGTACGCCGCGGGCGTGACGCGCCCCGGCGTGGCGCACACCTCCGACCCCGGCGGCCCCTTGGTCTGGCACTCGAACGGCTTCCACTGCAGCGCCGCGCTATCGAAGTCGACCTCGCCGGGCGCGCACCGGCGGGGGCTCATGTCCGGGTTGAACGGGTTGCAGAGCAGGGGCATGAGGGGGCCCGACTGGTTGAAGTAGAGCGGGCGGAGCCCCGGCGGGAAGTTCTTGTTGGAGATGTTGACGACGACGTTGTTTACCAGCGCCACCAGCTGCGCCGTCACCTCCTGGCTCCGGTACAGCGACTCGTTCGCCGTCGCCACGTCCACGCAGGGGAGGATGTCGTCCAGCGCCGTGTGTGCTTGCGGGTGGGCCACCCAATCACCCATCGCCACGCACGTGTCCCCAACCACGCTGCAACGGCCTGTTGTGTCAGTGCCTGAACGATGCCTGCAGCCTACCGCATTTGCATTGCATATTTGCAGTTTCAGAGAAGGGGTGTGTTTAGTTCCCCGAATTTTAAAAGAAAATGTCACATCGTGTCACCTTAGCGTACTGGAACATTTTATTTGTATTTGGTAAAAGTTGTCCAAACTTTAAGTAACTAGACTCAAAATGTTCGTCTCGTAAAGTATAACAAAACTGTGTAATTAGTTTTTGATTTTATCTACATTTAGTACTCCATGCATGTGCCAGTATTTTGATGTGACGGGTGATAGAAATTCTACGTAGTAAATTTTGAGGTGATTTTATGGGATCTAAACACAGCCAAGAAAGCTTACTTGTGCAACAGGAGGAAAAGACCAGAACTGATGATGGTATTGGTGAGAAGGAGCCATGCAGCGATCACCAGTCTGCAGACAGGGGTATGAGAAGGATGCTTTGAGATGAGAAATTGACATGAACAATGGTGTGAAGTGAGCAGCCGGAGACGAATTTCATGGAGATTTTCACAAAACATGGTTAGATGTTAACTAGCCAGCTATGTGCTTGAGACCTTGAGTGCAATTCCTTATCTGAAATAAATAAAATGAATGGTACTACACAATAATGTAACTACTTACAGGGAGACAAGAAACCGCAACCCCAGTACAGAGAACACTGCCAAAAACAATAAAACAAGTTCAGAATTCAGATAATGAGGAAACCAGAGGGCACTGGACTCGTGTAGCCGAAAACAGAATCATGTATTCATGTCAGAGGTGAATGCTTACGAAATCCGAGCACTGAAAGGCCAGCCATAACAGCTGCAACACCCATCAATTCGTTCTCCCTAAAATCAGCAAAATGAAAGGACATGTGGTTATTAGAAACGCCCGTCAATCTGTTGATCTTTGTTGAGACCAGCAAAATTAAGAGCAAAATTGCAATGCAAATTGTGTTAACCCCCGCCATCAATACGCACATGTTGTTGAGCACCATCTTGATCTTCCTGGAGTTCTCCTGCAGCCGAGTGGAGAAGATGTTGGCGGAAGAGTTGAGCTTCTCCTCGACGACATCGATCTTCTGCTGGACATCAGCTGGCAGGAAGATCTGGTCGATCGTGATGTTCTTTGCCGCCGCCAAGCTGCTGGCGAAGCTCCTCAGGTGGTCCACCGTCAGGTTGCCCTGCCCGAAGACGTAGTCGACGGTCCTGATGGTGCTCCCGTGGAACAGATCGCTGCCGCCGTGCAAGACCAGGCACCCGGCGCTGGTGGAATCCGCAATTGAGTTGTGCATGGGAAACGAGTAGGATCGTCAGCTCATCACACACGCACGATCTCTCTTTTCATTCATGGCCATGGCGACATGTAAAGGAAACATGCGTGGTTGAAGAAAGAGAAGCAGCAGTCACATTGTGGCCATGGTGAGGACGATGAGAAGCACCAGGGAGCCCAGGTACCAGCCCGGCGAGTAGGCGTTGTTCTTGCTCCGGCAGAAGCAGCAGCAGCAGGAGATGACGAGCATCACGACGCCGAAGCCGACGAACCACAGCACGGCGATCAGAAGGAGGGGCGCCGCAGTGTACGCCACGGACTGCACTCAGAGGAAGCGTGGATGAGCGAAAAAAAGGACGAAAACGATCGAGACGAACGGATGGATGTGATGTGATGTGCCGTACAGCCCAGTAGTGCGTGTCGCTAATGTTCCAGCCGCCGCTGTAGGCGGTGAGGTTAGCGAAGGGGTCGCTCCGGTGAGTCCTGACCGCGGCCAGGAGGAGGGAGTTGTTATTTGGAGGATCAGCGACAGCGACGACGAGCGACCTCCTCCATAGCGCCGCCATTACCCCCCTCCCTTGGCCATCTGCTCGAATTCATGGTGCAAAATTACACGAGTTGATCGAGAGGGGAACCAGCCAGAGGATGGCATGAGCACAACAGACCCCACGGCGGCGCACCTGACAGAGCACTCCTAGCCAGGAACGAGCCGTGCGCGACGGAGGCGCCGGCGAGGAGCAGGAGCAGGAAGAGACATGCTACGCCGGCCGACGAGGAGGAGGCCGACGGCGCCATCCGACCACGGAATGCCGGCCGTCTCGCCACCGCCCTGGCGTGTGGAATCAGCTGGCCCCGACGACGACCTGACGACGACGCCCTCGAGGTGGTGGGTTGGGAATTGGAATTCTCACGGGGGATGATCCGGCTGGTCGATCGAGACCGGATTGCTGCCGAATGCGCACTCCCATCTGAGATGGGAGTGCGGTGGTGGCGAGGGCCGGACGGAGGCGGAGGAGGGTCCCGACCTGCTGCCGCGCCTCCAAAACAGGCATGCCAGAAATAGCAACAGAAGCGAAACAGGGGGGCGCCTCCCAAAATAGCGCGATCGGTTCGGCTGCGCGTGCACTGCATTGCATTTGCATCTCGGGCCTTGTTCGGCCCAGCTATCCGATCCATTGGGCCCAATCTAGAATCACAGGAAGTGTGGCCCTTGTTTGTCTCAGCAACGGGCCACCTCACAAAAAGTCTAGGCCGGGCCATCCAGTCCCATATTCCACTTGTCATTGGTTTGACTTTGGCCATAGGAAGAAAAAGGTTTCCAATCCAAACACTCTGTTTTTTGAAGAGTAGAAAAATTTATATTCAACAAAATCAATACAAAATATATTGGAACTTATAATACCGGATACTTTCTTCATCCTTAAATAAGTACACATTTTGCACCCTAAAAAGTCTAACTAAATATACACATAAATGTACTAAGGTTTACCGTTACCAAATAAACTTGATTAGATTAATAAAACCATATATTTTTTGTATTAAACCTATTAGATATACAAATTTCAATACTTTTTCTATATATTGAGTCAAATTTTAGATTGCATGACTATTCAAGATGCGAGGTGTGCATTTTATTTTGGAACACAGGGAGTAAGTATTTTTTTATGCCTCTCATCTGGATACAGCTGTAGTATCTGTTCGTGAGTAAGTATTATTACTTAGGACCATGAGCTATTCATAAAATACATCTTCATAACATATCTACTTAGGACATCTATAAAAATTTAGTATAATTTTTAAATTTCTAATTTTCTTCATTTATTTTTTAGATAAAGAACTTTTATTTCAGCCTTTGCAAGAGTTTGGTACCAAACCTTTCATTATTACGTAGTTTGAGCCACTAGAAGATGATGAAAAACTCTAAGCCTATTAGAGAGCAACAATCCATTCCTTGGGAAAATATCCATTGCTACATTCCCGTCACTCGGCATGCCTTTTTTTAAAATATGGTTGGTTGGCCTCTATGGACCAGAACCACGTCCAATGGGTCGCCCTAAAAATAACATGTAAATAAGAGTACGATTTTTTTTCGAAAAAAGTAGAGTCCGCTTGTTCATCGAGTCGCATAAATGCCACTCTTGTGACTAATTAATTCAATGTAAGTAGTTTAGCCCCTACTAGCTTTTTGCGAAATGAAATATTCAAAGGTGTGGTGCCAAAAACATGAGCAATTGTCATATGTTTCTCTCTTGTAACAAGGATGGGTATTGTGCTTTGAGAGTGAAGTTCCCTAACCACTTAGCCACTCAGGGCGTGTTTGGTTGGGGTTTGGAGTTGCTTTTGCTTCCCAAAAGTCAAAACCAACCAAGAGAGCTGTTTTTGGAGTCTGCTGTTTCAGAAGCAGTTGCTTTTTCGTAGTATATTTTTGAAAGCACCATAACCTTCTTTTGTCTTTGGCATTTTGCTTTTCAAAAATGCATGGATGGAATAGAGAACTCCTTCATAATTGTTCAAGAGAGATGAAGATAGAAGATATAAAGTTATACTTGTCTCAACCAACAGTTTTGAGCTTTTCCACAGCTCACAGCCCACAACCACATCTCAACCAAAAAGACTCTCCTCTCAAAACCTAACCTGAGCACCACTATGAATGTTAACGATGTATAACTTTTGGAATTGGTCTTTGAATCTTCATAAGGCCTGACTGAAAATGTGAATCTCCTAGCTTCCGGTATGCTTCACCTTAAGTTTTGTTTTTTATGTACCTCTTCCTAAGAAGTTCTTGCCGATCTCCACTTTATTAATGAGTTTTTAAAGCCATTTACTATGCATGCATCGATTTTGTACCACAAGATTTGTAATTCCTACCGCCTTGTTCCCAGGTAGATATAAAATCCCCCATTTTACCACCATATACTTTTGGTTCAAGTATAAAGTATAAACTACACTCCTTTAGGACGAGGTTTAGTACTGAAAAGTATAATAGCCTCATTCAGATCTGAACCTTTTTCTACCCATTCCTGCTCTGAGGGCTGAGGCCCCTGCTGCAATCCAGCATAATATTGTAATATATTCAAGGAGACAGTTTGGTTTTCCAGTTTGTCTCGTGTATTTTATACATTAAAAAAACAAAAGGAGGTTCTCAAGTCTTCTCTGCACTGATCTCTGATCGAACAAAATAGGATATGTACTCGATCAAGGACCAGGGATGGGCGCGCGCTGAAGAAATCCTATCCATCCTCCTTGTCCGTGATGCCCGGCCCGCCGCTGCGACTTGTTTATCTCTCTCTCTCGCTCGCTTCCGATCCATGAGAACGGCGCAGACATCAGGCCAGGGCAGGCAATCATCAACATCGTCAGGTGGTTGTCAGCGTACAGCCATACAAAAACGCGAGCACAGACTACAGTGTAAAACACTAAACAAAGGCTCCCCCGTCAGTGCTGAATTTATACGCGTTCCGGCCGGCCGGCCGGTGCTTCCACTACTCTGCATGACTGCCCCTCCTGGTCTGGTGACTACTGTAGATACACGTCCCAAAGCACGCATCATGCATGCGTACGTACGTACATGTGCCGCAGAGGAGTCACGATCGACTCAAGACCCGGGATCGTCGAAAGCTGTAGCGGTACGTCAGTACTGTAACAGCCTCTGGTCGTCGTCGTTACAGTGGTAACGAGACGCAGCATCGTCCCATTCCCCGCATATCATCATCATGCTGTGTGCCCGCATGTGTGCCGTCCCGTGGCGCGCGCAGTGTTTTTCTGCGCGGTGGCGTAGCGTAAGCGAGCATGGAGGTTTGACAGACAGCGCCGCGCCGTCCCGTAATGGTGGCGTCCGGAGCACGTACGTGGTGCTGTGCTCGTCAAAGCGCGCGCGAGCAACGAGCGGCGAGTTCCCGGCCGTGGGCACGGCACGGTGCGCGGCGCACCCCCGGTCGCGCCTCGCTGTCCCGACCGGCTTGCCGCCCCGCGCGCGGACCGCGTCGCCATCGCAGTGGTGGCGCCCGCCCGCGTACGTCCCTGCCCGTGCCCCCCAGCCGGGGTGGCCTTGCCGCCCTGCCGGAAAGCGACGCGGCTCGGCGGGCGCGCGACACCAACGTGCCGTCCCTGCTCCCACCACGGCTAGCCCAGCAACGCACGCACGGCGGGTCTCGGCGGCACGCCGCTACGGACGCTTAACCCACCACCCGGACGCGGGCGGCCTAATTAATCGAGCGCGCACAGCCGCATGTGGCAGATCGCTCCCTGTCGATCGCCGGCCGGCCGCCTCACCAACCCGTACGTCCCCTGGTCTGATTGGAAGCTTTTGGCTACTAACAAATTAGTAATGAGCAGATTACTACAAGTCGATGGGTCAAGATGAGTACGTACAGCATAGTATCAGTCATAAACTAGCTAGAGCGCGGCGGATCTGATCGAGTTACAAATAAAGAAATGTAAATAAAAGGGCAAATGCAGTGAGTGTGAGAGGCAAGGCATGTTACATTACATTGAAAAAGATGTTACATTACGTCGTCGGTCCGCGGGGGGACTCGAGACGGAAAAACGCCAAGGAAGCATTTGTAGTACTAGTAAGTATCGTCGTCACAAAAGGTGCAGCATTTCCTGCGATGCTGTCCAGTATCGATGGGTCACTAGACTGTACGCGCGCTATTCTATTCAGCATCAGCACTCGCTAGCTACTAGGGCTAGCAGCTAATATAATGAACAAACAAACAAACAAAGCTAATAGTCCAGTCGCAAGCACCACTAGCTGAGAACGTAGGCCTGTGTAGCTAGCACTTGTGCTGCGTGCACCACTCACGTGCTGCTTCTGATCTTTGATTCGATCGTAGACCACCAAGCCCGGCCCCCGGCGTTCAGTTGTGGATGGGAGGCTTTCGCGTGGCCGGCGAGTAGTCCATGCCGGCGATGTCCATCATGTCCGGGTACGTCGTCTGCTGCTGCCGCGCCACGGCCGGGCCCGGCAAAGAAGAAGCCGCGGAAGATGACGATGCCTCCGCTTTGTGACGCCGCCCTTGCTGCGTGACGGCCTCGCTGTCCACCGTTGTGCTGCGGTGATCGTCGTTTCCCGTCGAGATGCTCTGTACATAAGTATAGATCGATATCCAAGAAGTGAGTTGCGCCAACATGAATGGAACTATGGAAATGCCATGCATGACACTGTGAGAATGTTCAGATGCCCTGAAAACGCACACTGACCTGCTTCTGCTTCGCTTCCAGTGCTGCTTCAGCGTGCACCAGTGCCTTTTTCACCTTTCCTGCAACATCAAAGGTTACAAACAAGCCACCTGTTAGATTAAAAGGTTCTTGTACGGGTGCAAAAGGTAAAAGATGCCAAAAGCTTGTCTAGCGTATGTATTCTATCTCCCAACTTGATGCAATTGACTACTGCACGGGACCAAAGGGTTGTGCTTGTGCAAAAACAAATGTTACTGTAGTATTGCCTATAGCCGTAGCCGACTGACATGCTGAATTTCCTATTTCTTGCAGTACCGGCATCTATGCTAGTACCGTTACATAAAACACACTACTGTGCATAGAGTTGAACCGTGGGATTGGTCTCGCACGTGAATAAATGCATGCATCCACAGAGAGAATATGAAGAAAAGACCGAGCAGGAAAGACCAAGCTGGGTGCAGAGCTAGAATGTGCTTAAATCAAAAACTAGATTACAAGTACCCATACATAATAACAGGGATAACTAGTGCGGAACAGAACAATGCTACAGCTAGCTAGCTAGCTTCTCCCTTTACATTCTTCATTCATCAAGCCAAGATGACGAGGACGTACACGTACGAACAGAGAGAAGAACAACTACACGGGTAGCTAGCTAATAGGCTAGGGGATGAAGAAAAACTGAAAAAGGGTATGCAGATCGAGGTGGAAAGTCAGTGGTGATTAGGCTCATGGCCACTTGGCCCATAGTAATCCTCATGGAACCTCGGTGCCGCATGCGCACTGATCATCACTTCGCTATCCCTGGCAATAACAGGAGTAGGGGTCATCTGCTTCGCTGTACCTGAGCAACGCCCATCGGGAGTGCAGTGCTTGTTCACCGAATCGCCGCCAGCAATGGACGATGCTTCCGCATCGCCTGCCTTGCGATCGGCCATCTTCTGATTATTGGCACGGAGAGAAGACAGCAAAGTAAGCGAAACACTGCAAATCTGATCTAATTTCATACTGTAGGAATTGAAGAAAGTGCTTCGATCACAGTAGCTCATATATACTCGTATATATACTGACCTTGCTGTTGATTGCTTCATTCAACTGCCTGTCCAGCCTGATTCCTGGTTGCAGAAATAGAGAGAAATATACATGGTCAGATCAGATCAGTACAGGACGGATACACCTCACAAGGAGCACTAATGGAGGAGATGGCCATTCATGAAGCAAGCATACCATGTGCTCTTGTAGCCAGAAGAAGCAGCATCAAAAGAGCAGCAAAAGCGACAGCAGGAGTCCTCATCTTCATCTCCTCCTGTGCTGTGCTGTGCTGATCCAAACAAATCGATCGAAGAACCAGATACGGCGGTTTGTCCTGCTCCTGAATGTGAAGTGGCTAGATCGAGCAGTAGGATGGAATGGGAGCAAGCGGCAAGGCTGAGGCCAAGTGACCTCAGGCGCCTGTATATATATACACCGGCAGTGCCCGGCCTTGTCCACTGCAGTGATGGAGCACTGACATGTCAAACTCTCCCCAATTAAGGACAGCTTAAAAAAAACAATTAGGAAGGCTGGATCGAAGGCAGTTCTTTAATCCAGCGATGTACCGTGGCTGTATCTTGAGTTTTGGTTGGGCTATCACCTTTTAAGGAAGGATGTTCCCTCCAAATTAGAACTTGGTACTAATACTTTATCTCACTTTGCTTGTCGTGACGCAGTTATTATAAAACTACTCCTAGCAACAATGGAGCACGCAGTAGGTATGCTGCCCCTGATTACAGTTACAAACTCGCCTGCAAGAGCTGAGTCTTTGCAGGTTTTTTGAGATGCTTGTGACCACTGCTCAGAAATCCAAACACCCCTGGGTTTTCTGATTTCTGAATCTTAGCAGAAGACGAGGTGGGAGTGGATGGTCCCTGATGCTTGCAAGTACGGTTGGATTCAGATATGTTACCTTAACTGATTCAGAAGTAGGTGACTGCTACTTTTTTGACTTTTGGATCCTCTCTTTATATAGGAATAAAACATACGGCAGTCTTAAGGAAGGAAGGTACGTACTGTTGACTTCAACTCTACATATTCTGATGTAAGCTCATAGAGAACAATTCATTTTATAGTTAACTCTGATATATAGCCAGAGATTGCAGCTGGCTGGTGACATTGCAAACCATTTCTGTTCCCCACATATTGGTAAATCATCAGAGGTGCTAGAACAATGCTGTCATGAAATAATTGAATGAAATTAAGTACAGTTGAGGTCTTGTTCACAAAAAAGGTACAGTTCAGGTCTCAGACAAAAGTAAAGCCAAGTTTTTGGGGAACTAATTAACCTGCTCCAAGCCTCCAACCATGCAAATTAGATACCACAACTATTTTTGTTTGTTAAATCGGATGAGTTACATATGCTAAAGGTAAAAAGGCGAGTTTTGAGTCAAATAATCCTCACTAAAAATGAAGGGAGGGAGTGTAGGAGTACCTTACCCTTTATGCATGGTGATACACTATATTTTTTGGTAGCTAGTGATACAGCATGTAGGAACTGCAAATAACGACAGACATGGTTGTGGTGGTGGTGGTATCGTACGTGCGCACGATGCATATGGGCTAACATAACAAAAAGAATGTGAAGGGGAGTGTACGTTAGTTTGAACGAATTTCGTTCCCAAGGCAAAGCTCTCGAGTTCCAACCGAGTCAATGCCGCTCATACAGCAAACATGTCATGTACCACACCTGATCTCGCGGCTCTCCTTCGGACCGGCACATCGCCACATGCGGGATTATACTACTCCACTGACATGACCTACACTAAACCCATTTAAAACTAGTTAAGCCCTACCGTACCTGAACAGCAGCACGCACATCAGAATGAAAACACTAGAATAATGCGCGGCATTAGACTAGATACACACAAGATCCTCCAGTGACTGGAAAGGACTCAAATACTATTCTTTTGAGAAGGTCAAATAGAATTCCACCTTAGCATATGCTCCTACTCGCCGGCTACTCGTATATAATGGATGGTTCAAGTGTACCGGCCCGTACTGTGGCCATAGCTTCCCTGTTTGTACTAGCACCTGCAGGCTTTTGTAATGAACAAGAACCCTGTCCCCTTCTCCCAGCAGTGCATGCTGCATGTCAGTTGGGAGGTTTCCCGGCCCTAGCTAAAAGTAAGTTGGAAAAACTACTAGCAAGATGAGGTTTGTATGATGCATGAGGATTGAGGATTAGTTCTCTTCTCCATAGACTAACAAAGCACGCACGCATGTGTGTGTGTGTGTGTGGTAAAAGTTGGTGTGTAAAAAGAAGAGGTGTGGATGGGGTACAGACGTTGGAAGGGGAGTGGAGGAGTAGAAGTGGAGGCCCTGGTAATTGGGAGGCAGTACTAGTACAGTGTGGCCTTGGCCTCTGGCCTGGCCAGGTGGACGTGGGAGTTTGGGCACGTTGGAACTTGGACACCGTGTAGGCGTATCGTAGGCTCATCGATTCAGGGCAGGGCTCAGGGGGGGGGGGGGGGGGGGGGGGGGGGGGTGTGTGTGTGTGGATCAGGACAGTGCTCAGGTATCACTAGTGCTCTCGACTGGTGAGTCCAGGTGGGAAGAGATCCGATCCATCAGCTATCATACACCTCGACGGCGCCTTTGACCAGATGCTGTTCAAAGCCAGGGCACCGGGCGCGCACGCCGCGCGCGCGTAAGAGGACGCGCCGCGCGCTCTTGTGCACGTACAGTACAGTGCTCCTAGGCTACTTGGCTACCTGCCTGATTGCCTGAACATTCCTTCAAATTACTGGAGTATATATATGCCCGTTGTCTCTCTTGCATGAACGTACGGCTGAACTCGACATCTCATGATCTGGAACAGGGGTGAGCTGAGCAGCATCATGGTCTCAATCTCAACTCATTGTTGTCAAAAAAAGGAAAATCTCAACTCAAGGGGTCACCAGAGACACATGCATTGCATGCAGATGCAGATGCAGATGGTCAAAAGACGAACAGACGATGACCACAGCAAATGCTGGAGGGCCGAGCTTCAAAGGGCCGAGGAGGCCGCGCCGTCGTCCAGTCTCCTCCTGTCTCCACTGTCGAGTCCACGGACGGATGGACGGTCGATCGGGCGACGCGGCGCACGACGCGAAAAAGGAAGGCCACTTTTCCCTCTTCTCGCGCATGCGCATGGCCATGGACCCATGGAGTCATGCATGACCGAGGGGAGGCGCGCTTTGCGGTACCGTGCCACTGGTGGCTCAAGGCGAGCTCGGCCCGGCCTAGGCACGTACGACGCGTGCGGCCGGCGATCGTGCCAGTCGCCCTCGCCCCGCAATGACGCGCGCGCTCCCGGTTTTTGATGATGCGCGCCGGATCGATTGGACGTCTGACACCGATAGATGATCGGCTCGTTGGGGCCGGCCGCCACCAGCGCCCGCGGGCCGCGGCCAACGCCCCCTCCCTCGTCGGCCGTCACTAGGCTACGACCATTATCCGTTCCTCCGCTACCGAGCAGTAAAGGCCATGTTAGCAACGAAGGTCAAAGAAACGACTGGGTTCACTTTATTCTGTTATATATAGAAAGAACTTTTCGGTAAAAAAAAAAGAGGAACAAAGACATTTTTTCCTGAATCCAAGTTTATAGAAAAGCAATAATGTTTACCTTACAATATTGGGGGCAATATTGGACTACCTGCATTGCGTAAAATCAGTTATTTATTCTGTGCAACCAGTGCTGGTTCAATTCAAATCAAAACATACAAAAAATTCATAATTTCCGTGGGTTTTAACTGCAAGGATTTAATAATGTACAGCAAACGTCGTATACTTTTCGTTATAAAATGCAGAATTACGTTGACAAATCCGAAACGTTTGTGAACAAGCATCATCACCTTGCAAAGAGGCGAGTGCGTGTGGACAAAACTTGCCAACGCCAACAATGCAACAAGCAGAACCGGCCGCCGTGGTTGTAATGCAGCGGTTAGCCCGTCGATTCGAGTCGAGGAGCCCAGCTCATGTTCTGTCGGGCAGCAGGCCGCCGGTGCGCACTTGCCATCTCCATCAGATCAACCGAGGCAGTTCACCGATCGATAGATCCGTGACCGGCCGGACCTTGCCTGCTGCCACTGCGGTGTCGCAGGCATAGGGAGCCACAAGCTGCTGCTGTCACCAAAACGATAGACGCAACTAGCTAGGAAGCCACCATGGCGATGGATCGATAGGCGCGTGCGTCGTCGTCGTCTCTGGCGACGGCGCGCGGCCAGGCATGCAAGTGGCCATTTGGGCATACTACGCCGCTTTCGATCGCGGCTTGCTCCGTCGACGGACGGCCAAAACGAACGTGCCCGGCGTATGTGTGCCGGATGAGTATCTTTCCCGCCGCGCCGTGTCGGCGACAGCGCCGCACGCCATTGCCTGCCTGAATATGGCACGCACGCGCGCAGGGCCATGCGCTGGAGGATCCGGTTCGTGCATGCCTCGACCCGACGGTCTGACATATGTGCAATTAGTCACCGTAAGTGTAACCACCAAGGAGATCGATCGATGGTCGATCCTTCCATGTCGTGCATCTTGGCGGTCGTGAGAACGATAGACATGGCTTGATCACGATTCACGCAGATCCGATTCTGATACGACAACGAGAGGGCTCGTGTGAACACACGTCTCAGGTGGCGAGCCGGCCGGCCGGACCTTTCCGTGCGTGGAGCCTGGCGGCGCACGCAACAGTGAGACCCATGCAGCCGGCGCGTTCGTTTTCCACGGCGCCGCGCGCTGACGCAGACTCGCTGCACCGTCCGCGCCCCGCGCCCTACCGACGGTTGCGCGCGCGGAGGTCGTTGGCCATGGCCCACCGGCGGCGCTGTCGCCCCGCGCGCACGCCGCCTTGTCCGGGGACAACGTCGTTAACGCACGGCCGCGGGCGCCATCCAGCGGATCGTGAGGCGCCCGTCGCTGCATGCGCGCACGCACACACGCGCCGCGGTCGCGGCCCCGCCGGGGGCCTCGCGTGTCGTCGACATGTCCCAGGCCGTCGGCACGGCGCCATTACTGCGTGGCTTCTCCCGATCGACGCATGGTGCGGTCCTGGCCGATACGGACCGCACGGACGGCTCCAGCCACGCCGGCGCCAGCCCCGCGCGGCCGACGGCCAGACGGATTCTCCCAACACAGGCCACAGGTGCAACGGTACGGTTCATCGGCGATACGCGGCCTGCAGCTAGCTCGATCACCTGCGTGCGTACACGGTACACGGACGTGCAGCAGCAGGACCCGTCTCGATCTCAGGCAAGTCGTCGTTGGGCCAGGGAGGCAGTGTGGTAGCTGCCGGTACGCGCGCCTGCAGACATGGGGGCCATGAGATGAGCGTACAGGGAGCAGGCCGTTCCTACGTGCCCGTGGCCGGACTAGGCAGCAGGAACAGCACGCTGCCATTCTGGTGAGGCTGTCGACAGTTTGGTGGATAAGTTGATATACGAGCATTAAGCAGCACAGAGGAGAGTGGAGACACATGGTAGATTGTCTGGTTGCCATCAAGATTATGCATGTCAGATACAGATTCAATACGATCGTACTACATAGGGTCCAAGCATTTGCATTTGAACGATTTGACAATAATTTCATACATGATTGCCTGGATTCAGTTATCCGTATGTCACAGTACAGTACAGTACTATAGAGACCAAATAAAGGAACATATATATTTGAACAATTTGATAACAATTTCATACATGATTGCCTGGAATCAGTTGTTCGGACCACAGTACAATACTATAGAGACCAAAAAAATAAAAATAAAAAACATGTACTGAACCTTTTTTTTTCCCTGCGTGTCCCAGATGATGCTTCGAGAAGGAAGCTATGAAAGAGAGTTAAGGCAATGTATGGTAGAAGTTTGGAGAAAGCTATTTGTCGCTAATAATATCAGGTATCAGGAGAAAGATTTTTCATTTTACTACACTTCATTCAAAAGAAAATTGGATTACTGATGCCTTGATGTCCTTTATATCCTTGAATTCCAGGAAGCAACGATACAATGACTAACTCTGATAATGCTAGGAGCAACTACTACTCATTCCATCTCACTTCTTAGCATCAAACTCCTTCAAGGCAAGGCATCTAACATTTTACAAGTTTCCAACTTAAATCTTCCAAGTCCATGAAAACTCCACATTGTTCACAGGTCTTTCCTCAACTATTTTGTTTAGCGGAAAATGGCAGATAATCTGCCGATTCTTTAAAGGGAGTCAAATTACAAAGGTGGCATGACTAATGTATCAGCTAAGAAAACTAGAACCAAAAAAGAAAAAGAAAAGGAGGAGGCACTACTGAAAAGCTTGGAAACAGTAAGCAAAGGCAGCGATGCGGACTTCCTACAGGATTGTTGACAGCACAGTACGTGGCATGCCTGCCAATGTCCTCCAAGCTGCTCAGAAATTTTCGCTTGTTTCTTTCAACCATCCAAAGATATTCTCAACTTCCCTCAACAAGCTTGTGTCACCAGTTTCTCAGATCTTGTGAAGCATTTTGAGGCTCAAGAGATTCTATACCTGACCAAGTTGCCACTGCATACCAAATCTGTTACGACCAGACAGTTCATAATCAAGTTGAGTTTGCATGCCAGGATTGTCATCCATCCCCTGGCAAACAGTTTGTCTGCTGTCAAGACTTCACTGAAAGAGCAACCACATGAAGTTCCGCATTTCATCTGCAGTTCCGTGTTTCAACTATCATCCATACTAAACTCAGTAACAAATGAGCTAAAAATTGGGTCTGATATGACGACTTGGCTGAATAAATACCATGAGGCTGTTTAGCAACCTGAGCCTGCCTGACTAGGGACCATAGTTTTTACAAACTACATGGGCTTTGCTCCACTGCTGATACTTCCTGGTCCTCTCATCCACTTCTTATGTCACCTTGGTGGAGGCCCATGAGCATATCATAATTCTTTTTCCCAACACACGTGACCATGTCCACGTATGATTCCAGGAACACATAAATCTCTGGAGGCCCAAATTTGTTAGATAATAAGCTAAACTTAATTGACAGCAGTGCAATATAGAGCAAACCAAGCAAGCAGCCGTAGTTCAATCTTGTTAGCTTTTGATGTCATCATTCCTAACTTTTGATGACATCAGCATGACCTCATCTTGTGAGTTTTTGCCATTTTGTTTCATGAAAATAAATCCTAAAATACAACTCAAATATGTCATGAATTTGATCGCTAAGGCCATGATTCAATCTGCCTCCAATTCCATATAAAATCCATGAATTCATACTAGAACTCCTTCAATAAAAAGCATTCTATGTTTGGGAACATGAGCATATTCAAATCATTGTTCAATGACAACAATGGGTAGTAGAACATGATAATGTTCATTCCTGTCTAGCTCACAGAAATCAAAGCACACCGTTTAATGCATTATCACTATCAGTGTCCTAGGTAAACAATAGAAACGGGACGGAGCATATAACTTATCCAGAGAAATAAGCTCCAGAAGACCAGTTGGAAAAACACGACCACAATTCCACGAACAAGCCTGGACAGCGTAGACGAGCTACCGTGATACTGTATCTCTTCAACTAGGGCCTCTAGTTCCTAAAATTTTTAGTCTAAAAAATACTGTAGCATTTTATTTGTATTTAACAAATATTATCTAATCATAACCTATCTAGGCTCAAAAAATTCATCTCGTGATTTACAACTAATCTGTATAATTAGTTATTTTTTAATAACATTTAATGCTTAATGCTCTATGCATACGACACAACATTTGATGTGATAGAGAGAAAGTAAAATTGCTTGGCTTTTTGAGGCAACTAAACGAGGCCTAGTTAGCATAAGACCATCTTCTTTTGTGTAACATTATTTTTGCAGCAACTTTACTGTCACTATCACCTGTGGCTGTGAGGCCATCTTGGACCTTGTTTAGTTCATTAAATTTGGCCATCAAATTCATTATGCAGAATTTCTATTCCCCATCACATCAAAATGACGGCACATACATGGAGTACTAAATGTAGATGAAATCAAAAACTAATTACACAGTTTTGTTGTACTTTATGAGACAAACATTTTAAGCCTAATTAGTCAAAGTTTGTACGTTTTTTACCAAATACAAACGAAATGCTACAAGAATTCCGCTGCAGGAATTCCAGCACCAATTTGGCGAACTAAACAAGGCCTTGGGTCGACGACTGGACCACCGGCATCTTGCAACTCTGACCTCTGCGTCTTTTCAGCCATGGTGTCCATTCCATCTAGAATAGGAGGAGCCAGACAGCAGAGGAACTCCCCTCCCATGCCCAAGCTCTTGGCGTGCAGGTACCCTCTGCATCTTCTAGCGGAGAAGCAGAGCATCCCACACACCCTGCACCACCCTCCATATCTTTTCCTCGTCCAATTGCAAGCCAGTGGAGCTCATTGGCGATTGCTCAAGCGTCAATGCACCATGCGGTCCATGCCTGAGCCCTCTGTACCCAGTAACCTATGAATTATATTGTGGGCGAGTTCTTTCTCCCCTAGGGACACCGGCTCGTCGTTGTATAATAGAATGCCCTTGTCTGGCTGCGTCTGGTATCGGTGATGAGCATCTTTGGGTTGGGTACACCATGTAGTTGGATATCTCCTTGCTGCGACGGGCAGCTTCACAAGCTATCGTGTGAGCAGGAGACGGGTCCATGCGAAGGATGCAGAAGTCGGTGGAGAGATGCCTGAGGAGGACGCTCTCATCGAACTACCACCGTAGGCCCCAATCGAGGCTACGGTTGCACCCCTCCTGCTTGAGAGTCCATAGGTCCTAGTTGTTGTTGAATGCCTTGAAGGTGTCCATGTCCTTTATTTGATGTTGCGTCTGAAATAATTCCGATCTTGGTGAGAGAGCAGGAACAACGGACACACGAACACAGGTGAACACACGATATTTGGTGCTGCAATGTGGCAGCTTTTTCTATTGATTGTTCCTTGCTATATAAACGAAGTACATGTAGGAATATATGGTTACAAATGACTGAGACAATCATGGCATGCTCGTGATCAATTATTGCCATCCCAACAACCTGGGACATGCCATTCTTAACACAGCCCCTAATGGCACTAATTGCCTCGATTTACTATAATCAGCATGCTCAGGACTTATTCAAACATTCTCCTTGTAACACTCTGGTGTTAAGAATGCATAATCACTTGTATTCTTAAGCATAAGCATCATTATGCATAGCATTGATGAAAAGAGCAATTGTTATTTTATGTGGATGCTTGAATTATTCAAATTATGGTTGCATTTCACATGAATTGGATAAGTGGTATGAGTGTTTGGTGTTTGATGACCTCTAAAGTAACCTAGACATGATTAAGACACCAAATGAATCTAGGTTTATGTTCATGGTTTTGGTTAATTAAGCTTTGATGTCATAGTTGACCAAGGTGGACCATAAAAGTGATTTTGTTTGACTGATTTGAAAGTGGTAGCTAGATTATTTACATATGTGTACACCCTAAATAAAGTTTGTAGAGAATTTCATAAGGAACAAAAGTTGTTATTATCACTTTTCATAAAAATGCTTGGAAGATGTTCAAAAATGTTAAAAAAGGCAGATTTGGGGGCTGTTTTTTCATTTTAGGGGATTTTAAGGGTATTTTAATTTGGATTTTTGTATTTCAAAATCTATTTAGAATCTGGCTATACTTTGTATAGATGAAATGTTCTACTCTTCTAGAGCTATATTTTCTTCAATATAAGTTTTGGCTAATTCGGCTTGGTTTGGGAGTTATAGGACAGAAAAGTTTGTATTAGAGGTCATGAAAATAGCATTTCAGTGACGGTTGGTCAAAGCCGTCAGGGAAATGACCGGCCACCGCCCATCGCGCCCAGCCCGCGCGCTCCACGTGGCGCGCGTACACCGGCGGTCCGGGGCGGCCGTGACCGTCCCGACCGCGTTAAAGCGAGTGCGGCAGCTCCATCCGTTCTGTCCCCTACTCATTTTCCCTCGCTCCCCGCCTCTTTCTCCCGCTCCGCGAGCTCGCCGTCGCCGCCGCCGAACGCGCTCCCGTCGCTGAGCCATCGCCGTCGCTCATTTTCTTCCCCGAGCACGCCACTAGACTCGCCTCGACTTGCGCTTGCTCGTGCGCCCCCTAGCAGCCATCCTCGCCGAGGGTAAGACCCCCAATCGACCCTTCTTCTCCGCGGCCGGCGAGCCGGTGACCGCCGCCGCCGCGTTCCGATCGATTCGGCCGTCCTCTTCTCTCTCTGACTTGAGCTTTAGCTGTGCCTTGACGTGTAGAACTCGTAACCCTAGTTAATGGAGCCGCTGCGGGTCAGTCCCCGTCGGAATTCTGCTGCGTCGCCGACGGGAAGCCGCCGCCCGCCCTGCGCACGCGACCGAGCCGCCACGGCCCCGCTCCGACCGCGCTAGGACCTCAAATCGATGCGCCTAGACCCGCTCGTGCTATCCCTCGGTTCAATTTGGTCGGGGAGCCACGGCAACGGCCGGCAAAGCCGCGCCGACGCCGTCGACCTACCCTAACCGCCTGCAAGGACCTCGTCCTTGAATACGACAAAAGCTAGGGTGCCTCGTGCATATCTGCCAGACACAGGGAGTTTCTTTATCGGGCTTAGTGGATTTCTGGTAAACTCAGGGTCTTCGGTGCAAAAGCGTTTTCCTTTTTCTTTTAAAGAATCTGATTCCAGATTTTTGTTAAATCTTTGAAAAATCATAACTTCTTCATTTTTTGATCCAAATGAGTTGGTTCAACTTGCAGTATTTTTCGTATGAGAAGATCTATGCATAAAAAATATGAAATATGAAATTTGTGATACTTTTCTATATAGATTTATTTATCTCTATTAATTGCTTTTATCTTAGAAAATACATAAGTAATTCTCTGTTACTCAGAAAAATGTGAGACTAAGTTTGTTAGTCTTTTTATGTCATGCTCTATCTGTGAAAAATGTTGTGAGGCTATGTCCTGTGGAAAGTTTGCTCTGTCTAGTTATGGTGCCTACTTCTATTAGATGATAAATAATTTATAATAAATAATGTATAAGCAATTTGTGCATGAAACTTTCTGGAGAGTGTTTTTAGGCCAATCTAGAGCTAATGATATTCTGAGATCTGTTGTTTGACATATTCCTATGTATAAAGTATTTTAGGTCCATTAAATTATGCTGCCTTGTCATTTTTTGTAGGATAAAGTACTTATTATTTTGACCTAAAATTTCTATGGTAGTCTACATTAGACATGCTTAAGCTCCTGTAATTTTTACAGAATTTTTTGAATAGTCTAAAGTCATGTTGCAGTTCTACCCTAGTTTCTTTTAAATGCTTAATAATGTTTTAAGTTACTATTTCATGTGTATAATAATGTTTTTTCTGATGTTTGTGATGTGTATAATCTGTTATTAGTTGTGGTTCAGTAGAAGGTAGTGTGTAAAATAGTGGTCGTTTATAATTGCTTTTAATGTATAAGTAAATTGTAATGCGAGGCTTGTTTAAGATTTATCGGTAGAAGAGAATACAGATGACATATGCTTATCTTACATGTTTCAAAATCATATCATTTATCTTAGCTGAGCATTCATTCACCATCAGTATCAGCATTGTATTTCTATGTATACATGATATTCATACTCATTATGCATCATACAAGATCGTCAGAGCTCAAAACGATAGTTTCCAGAGCACCAGAAGAGGAAGGCCAGCAGGAAGCCTTGGTATAAGGGATAGCAGCAGAAGAGGATCCTGAGGTTGATCTTCCCAAGTGTCCCGACCATCAGCCAAGCTCTTTCCTGAAAGGCAAGCCCCGGAGCATTCTCCCTGTGGTTTGCAAAATATCTAACTTGAGTCCTTTACTTGTTTGATGCATTAAGTTATAGGTGTTGTTTTATACCGTTGTTGCATTACTTATATTCCTTACCACTGCTTATACTTCAACCCTGTTAGGTTCAGGTACGATTATTTGCTTAGCCCTGCTTTAACTAGATCGGTAGAAGTCGGGTGATTTCCTGTCATCCGCGAGTTATAGGTGGTGACTCGGAATGGTTGAATACATTGTTATCTTGGATAACCATGTAGAGATAATAAATCGAGACCGGGTGGGATTGGTGTTGAGACTGAACTGGAGGTTCGGTGTGGTTATCCCGTCTGTGTCGAACTAGGACCCGTCCGTTGTACGTCCTCAAGTCATATTGAATTTATGCCTCACATTTAGCTGGAAGGATAAGTCGTTCTGACCGTGAAGCCTGAGTTTGATTTGGACCGGGAGTCGACCTACTGTACGTATCATATTGGAGAAGATGGGAGACCACGGGTTACACAAAGAGTAAGTCCGAGGTCAGGGTCGTCCTGAATAAGGCAGCCGGCGGTTCCTGGATACGATGGTACCTGTTGATCCCGTGACTTATCCGAATTGAATCTTTGATGGTCTGTAGCTCACCTTAGCAGGTGAGTGTGGTTTATGTGAGGAATACCCACCAGCTGGTTAGTAATAGATTATAATCACCATCGTTCCTGGACAGTGAACACTTGACTTGAGCAGCGGCATCGTAGTAATAACTTGAATAAAGAGATGAAATGGTTGAGTCGTGCTGTTGAAAGGCACTCAACCGGAATTGGTTACTATTCTTGTTGAATAATTCTTACCATGCATGTTTAGTACAGGTGCTAATTTAGCACGATAAGGTTAATCAAATTAAAATACAATGCTAGAAGGTTATGGTCAAATCTTTCTTTAATGCAAGCTTTTCTGCAACTGATGAGTCAGCTATCCAACTTATATAGCCTTGCATACTTCTTGGAGTCAATTTATTTTTACTTTATGACGGGTAAGTCTAGCTGAGTACATTCTCATACTTAGGGTTTTATTTCCCATGTTGTTGCAGATGGTGAGATGTTTTATGGCTATTGTCAGCACTGCTTCTATCCCGCCTTGGGAGATGACTAGACCTTGGGCATGGTCACTCTACTCTACCTTATGCTTTTGTTGGATATTGACCGAGGACTGGCATAATATTTGAACTAGTGTGTGTGTATTTGAACTTAATCACTTTCGCTATTTTGAAATTTGAACTTGGTTTGTAATAACTTATTTTGAACTCCGATGTTTTAAACTATGTGCGAACTATGTATGTTGTGAATGGTGACGGCTAAACTTATTACGATCTTGGTCGTGCTGGAAATGTTTGAAATCCTTCGAGATTTCGGTATGACTACCGGGTTTATTAGGTCTCAATCATGTAGTTTGCCATCTTAATGGCGAATTATGTGCTTGTGCTCTAATAAATTGGTCGGTTCTGTTACACTCCTCCTAAGTCCTAGAGCAACTAGCCTAACTTCTTCATGCTGATCTGACCATGAAGCTCTTGAAACCAAGTACGTCTGAGTGCTTTTGTGAGAATGTCCCCCAGCTGCAGCTCAGTGCCAACGAACTCGGCGTCGATCAGCTTCCTATCGCAGCACTCCCGGATGAAGTGAAACTTCACGTCAATGTGTTTACTCCGGTCATGATGCACAGGATTTTTATCAAAGCGATGGCGGACTTGCTGTCCACCTTGAGCTTGGGCACGTGAACTGCCCCTCTGACGAGCTTGGCCAGCAGTCATGCCAGCCAAATTGCCTCGCACGTAGCTGCGGCAGCCGCGATGTATTCCGCCTCACAGGAAGACAAGGCGACCACCTTCTGTTTGGCCAATTGCCACGCAACCGGACCACCTGCCAGGAAGAAGATGAGCCCGCTGGTGCTCTTGCGGTCATTGATGTCTCCGACCAGATCGCTATTAGAGAAACTTTGGCACGCCTCCATTCTTCTTGCCTGGGTGATAGTGCAGCCCCCAATGCACCATGCCTGCCACATATCGGAGGACTCGCTTGACTGCAGCGAGATGTTCTTGACGCGGCGCCTCCATGAACCGGCTAAGGTATCCCTCCGAATATGCCAGGTCCGGCCTGGAGTTGCACAGGTACCTCAAGCTGTCGATGAGACTATGGTACTCTGTGGCGTCCACTCTCGGTGTCGTCCCGTACTTCAGCAGTTTCAGCTTCTGCTCCATGGGCGTGGCACTGGCGTTGCAACCAGCTAGGCCCGCCTTCTCGAGCACCTTGGTGGCGTAGGCGCTCTATCAGAGTGTGATCCCTTGGGCTCCCTGGGTTACCTCGAGGCCAAGGTAGTAGGAGAGAAAACCAAGGTCGCTCATACGGAAGATGTTCTGCATCCGCATCTTGAACTTGCCACGACGCCCGCATCACCACCAGTGATGATTAGGTCATCGACGTACACGCCCATGATCAGGCGAGCAACCACCTTTGCTGCGGGTGTACATCCCATGCTCGTTGATGCAGCACGTGAACCCAAGTGACAGCAGCTCGGCATCGAGCTTCTGGTTCCAGGCACGTGGAGCTTGGCGGATACCATACAAGGCCTTGTGAAGCCGGAGTACCTTGTACTTGTGCTTGTCGTCGATGAAACTGGGGGGTTGCTGAACGTACACTTCCTCCTAGAGCTCCTCGTTCAAGAATGCCAACTTCACGTCCATGTGGTGCACACCCCAGCCGTGGTGCACTGCGATGGTGAGGAGCAGTCGCACCGACTCCAGTCATGCAACCGGTGCGAAGACCTCTTCAAAGTCGACGCCCGGCTGCTGCACATAGCCCTTGGCAACAAGGCGGGTCTTGTACTTGACGATGTTGTCGTTCTCATCATGCTTGACCTTGTACACCCACTTGAGGCCAATGGCGCGGTGACCACGTGGGAGCTCGACCAGTGACCATGTCTTGTTGTCACGGATCTAGGACAGCTCCTCCTTCATCGCGGCAACCCAATTTGGGTCACCGTCGGCCTCCTTTAGTGTCCTTGGCTCTTCCACGCTCACAGCGTGCAGCTCAGCTTCCACGTCATTGTGGTGCGCTAGTCCGGGTGCCGCATCCATGCCGAGGATGTTGTCCAGTGTCCGGTACTGGCGTTCCACTTCCTCATCGTCATCAGCATCGAGGTTGGGGTCGGTGGTGAGCGGCGTCATGAACTCAACGTGCGTCCCGGCAGTAGGTGTTGCTGATGGCGGAATGTTGACCAGTGGAGTCATAGCAGGTATAGGCGATGTAGCAGGCATAGGCGATGTCGGGTCGGTGGACGGTGTTGCTGGTGTAGGTGATGTCGCAGCAGACGGCGGTACACCAGTAGTATGATGCTGGAGTTCGTACTCCTGCTCGATGGTGAACGGGTCCAGGCTGACGTTCGTGGAGGCACCATCCCAGTCCCAGCGTGCGTGCTCATCAAACACAACATCACAGGAGACGATCACACGGGCATGGATAGGATCATAGAAGCGGTATGCCTTGCTTCCTGCTTCATAGCCGATGAAGACAGTCTTGACTCCACGATCTTCCAGCTTGCCTTGGTGTGGACGGAGGTGCTTGACATAGGCAATGCACCCGAACACCCTGAGAAAATGCACGGGTGGTTTCTTGTCGTACCAAGCTGGAACAGAGTCATGCCGTCGAGTGCATTTGTAGGTGATCAGTTGAGGAGGAACACAATAGTGTGCACTGCCTCTCCCCAGAAATAGCCTAGCATGCCCCGCATGCACAGGATGCTCCTTGCCGTGTTCATGACCATCTTGTTCCAGCATTCTACGACGTCGTTTTGCTGTGGCGTGTAGAGCACCGAGTGATGATGTTGGATGCCTTCTCCTGCACAATATTTGCCAAACTCAACTGAGGTGAACTCACCGCCATTATCGGTGCAAAGCACCTTCAGCTTCTTGCTGGTTTCACGCTCGACGCGGGCTTGGAACACCATAATCGTCGCCGCTGCATCCGCCTTCGAGCGCAGCAGCGTGAGCCACATGTATCGGCTCATGTCATCGACAAGTAGCAGGAAGTAGAGGTTCCCTGCAGGCATTGGTGGAGAGATTGGGCCACACAGATCGCCATGGACCAGTTCAAGCTCCTCCTGAGCCCGATACTTGGCAGCCTGTGGGAACGGCGTCCGTTTTTGCTTCGCCAGGACGCAGTCCTCGTAGACTTGGTCCACATGGTCAATCGGCGGCAGTCCTCGCACCATGTCTGCGCGCCCGAGCTTGCGCAGTGCCTAGAAGTTGAGGTGGCCGTAGCGCTCGTGCTAGCATCACGCCACATCATCGACCCGCACGGTGAAGCACACCGGAGCAGCGATGTTCATGTCGAGGAGGTAGAGCCGGCTCGGTGTTCGGTGCACCTTCGCCAGCAGTTGCCGCTGCAGATCGTACAAGCACAGGACACCTGCTTAGATGTCGATCTTGAATCCATCCTCGTCCATTTGGCCGAGGCTGATGATGTTGGTGGTGAGCCGCGGGATGTAGTAGACGCCGTCGAGCCGACGGTGTTCGCCGGATTTGTAGGTAAACAGCACCGTGCTCTTTCCCTAGATCTCCACTAGGGACCCATCTTTGAACTTGATGGTGCCCATCACGCCGGAGTCCAGCTCGGCGAATATGTTGGCGAGCCCGTCATGTGGTTCGTCGCCCCGATGTCAAGTACCCAGCGACGAGGCACCACGGCCTCCTCCTCCTGCTCCTGGCTGAGGTGGAGGAGTACCTTGGGTTCGATGATGTGGACGTGCCCCTGCATCTCAGCTGTAGATGCTGGTGAACTGGAGTGGCAACATGACACGGGCGGCCTGATTACCTCCATGTCCGCGGCGATGTACATCAGCGCGCGGTCATCAACCTCCTCGTTCTACGCGACGTGTGCCGCGGCCTTCTTCTTCCCGCGGCAGTCCTTGGCCCAATGGCCTTTCTTGCCACAGTTCTTGCAGCGATCGCCTGGGAGTGGGCGCCCGCCACCGGCGTTCCCGGTTTCACCGGTTTGGCCGTCGCGTGACGAGGAGCCTGAGTCGCCGCCGCCACGGCCGCGTCCTCCGCGCTTGCTGTGATTGTTGGAGCCGCCGCTGCCACAGGAGCTCTCTTGCTCACGGCGGGCCTTGCGACGCGCCTCCCAGTCTTCCTCACAGAGCATCAGGCGCCCATGGCGTCCATGACCTCCTTTGGCTTTCGCGCTCCTCAAACACGCGCAGCCGCTCGATGACCTCCTCGATCGACGCCTTATTCAGGTCGAGGAACATCTCGAGGGAGACCGCGGCCTAGGACAACCGGTCTAGGACCATCTGCAACAAATTTTTCACTACCTCAGCGTCCGTGATGTTTTCACCGAGGATGCGGAGGTTGGTGGCGAGCATCGTGATGCGGATCCCGAACTCGATGATGCTCTCACCCTCCTTGAAGGAGAGGACGCCGAATTCACGACGGAGCTACTGCGCGCTGGCGTCGCGCACGCGATCGTCCCCGATCCGTAACACCTTGACCGCGTCCCACGCGTCCTTCACGGTCCGCTTCCGGGCGAGGGTGCTCCACATGTCAGAGGGAATCGAGCGCACGAGCCCTGCCATCACCTGGCGGTCGTCATGGTACTCATCCTCGTCGAGGCCGTTGTTGATGCCGAGGTCGACGGCATCCCAGACACGGAGGGTCTGGAAATTCACCTCCATCACCAAGGCCCACTCCGGATAGTTAGTCCGGGTCAGCATCGGCCACGCGACGTTTTGCAGACGGCCGCTCAACGACGCGCTCGACGATGCGTGACCCGGAGCAGTTGCGCGAGCGACGGCCTGAGGAGCGGCCACAGCGACGTGGCGGCAAACGCGACGGCTTGACCTTCTTCTCGCCGCTGGAGCCATCACCGGTCTCCAGCTTCTTGGAGGGAGACTGCGAGGCCATGACGACGGCGGCAACTGGCTCCGATGCCAATTGGCACAATTCGGATCTCGGCAAGAGAGCAGGAACGACGGACACACACGAACACAGGTGGACACACGATATTTGGTGCTGCAATGTGGCAGCTTTTCTATTGATTGTTCCTTGCTATATAAACGAAGTACATACAGGAATATATGGTTACAAATGACTGAGACAATCACGGCATGCTCGTGATCAATTGTTGCCATCCCAACAACCTGGGACATGCCATTCTTAGCACAGCCCCTAATGGCGCTAATTGCCTCTACTTACTATAATCAGCACGCTCAGGACTTATTCAAACAGCGTCCACGCTTGGGCGATGTAGCCATGGACAAGCTTGGTGATCTCGTGGGAGGACTTGGACGACTTCATGCAGTAGAGCTAGTCGATGTAGTCCTTGTAGACTAGCAATGTCACAAGCCTTCTGAGCTTCATGTGCTTCTTGTTGCGAACCAAGTATCCTATGAGGTTGTACTGGGAAACTTGGTCTGGCCACCATCTCCCTTTGCCAAGTGGTCGAAAAAAATCTAGTACTTTGCTCCAAAGGCGGTAAAAGGTAATCCAGGGCAAGAGAGAGCAAGATGAGTGTGATCATGAAATTACCATTTTGTTCTAAACCAGCAGAAGACTCAGACCTCGCTATTGATGCTAACCCTCTCTTCAAGTCCCAAGGGATCTCTTTGTTGATGCCTCAGACCTCCATGTTCATTAGTTCTCACGGTTATTTATTTATATTTTATATTCAAGGAAAGATAACTCAAAACATAGGGAAAATGTCGATTTTGTCCCCCACGTTGGTTGACGGGGCTAGGGATGGAGAGATTTTGTCCCCCGCGATGGTTGACGGGGACGGGGATGGGGAGCATATGCCCCCTGCAGGGACGGGGATGAGGACCTAGAACCCGAGGGGGAATTCCCCGTTGACATGTTGACTTGCACTAGCCTAAGACACCTCTGTTAGGACTTGTCACCTCCATAGTTCGTGTCTTCAATGTTATAGGCAATAATGCCATCTTGCCCGCCAAGGTGTATCAAGAGGATGGGTGCCCACAACACCTATAGTGTGCAGACAACCAGTCTTGTGTCCTCTGCTAGTTGAAGAGGGTGGCCAGTCCATAGATGGCAACAACATCGCTACTAAAGTAGGTCAGTCAGATCAAGAGCCTTAGCCAAGATGGGATTTATAGCTTGTGAAAGATGTCGTCAAAGCAGAGGAGACACTGGATGAAGACGCTGGCCAGGACGAGGACGCGCAACTGGCACTCCTCCCACCATTGCACTACCTCGGAGAAACCCATGGATGTGCTTTCACTAGCTCACTCTATTCGTCTCCTCAAATGCTATAGTGATGTCTTCAGTTAGCTCAAATGGTTGTTGCTATGCATTGCAGGACCCTGGTGGTAAAAAGTTTCACTCTGGAGTCCGACCACAACGACGGGGACAAAATCCCGGAGCAGCGCCAAGGATGGGGAGATTTTGTCTCCGTAACGCTTGATGGGGACGGGATGGGGAGCATATGCCCCCCACAGGGACGGGGACGAGGACCTAAAACCGGACGGGGAATTCCCCATTGATATGTTGACTTGCACTGACCTAAGACACCGCTGTTAGGATACGCCGCCTCCATATGCCTGCTGTATCGTCATGGTGTCCGGACCACCACTCCTGCAGACATGGGGACCATGAGATGAGCAGCCTGTAGCGTACAAGGAGCAGGCCGTGCCTACGTGCCCGTGGATAAGCGGCCTGTAGCGTACAGGGAGCAGGCCGTGCCTACGTGCCCGTGGCCGGACAAGGCAAAAGCAGGAACAGCACGCTGCCGTTCTGGTGAGGCTGTCGACAGTTTGGTGGATAAGTTGATTATACAAGCATTAAGCAGCACAGCGGAATGCATGAACCTACAAATGTACGCCTGGAGAGTGGAGACACATGGTCGATTGTCTGGTTGCCATCAAGATTATGCATGTCACATACAGATTCAATAGGATCGTACACATAGGGTCCATGCATTTACATTTGAACGATTTGACAACAATTTCATGCATGATTGCCTGGATTCAGTTATCCATATCTCGTAGTACAGTACAATACTATAGAGACCACAAAAAAAACATGTACTGAACCTGTTTTTCTGCATGACCCAGATGATGCTTCGAGAAGGAAGCAAAGAAAGAGAGGGCATCACCTGAGTCATAAGAGAAAGTCAATGTATGGTACAAGTTTGGAGAAAGATATTTGTCGCTAATATCAGGTGTCAGGAGAAAGATTTTGCATTTTCCTACACTTAAAAAGATAATTGGATTCATGTTGTATTGATGTCCTTTATATCCTTCCTTGGATTCTCAGGAAGCAACGATACAATGACTGACTGATAATGCTAGGAGCAACTACTTTTCATTCCATCTCACTTCTTAACATCAAACTCTGACCTTTTAGAAGTTTCCAACATAAAACTTCTTCCCAAGTGCATGAAAACTACACATTGTTAACAGGTCCTTCCTCAACTATTTTGTTTAGCGGGAAATGGCAGGTTCTCTGCCGATTTTTTGAAGGGAGTCAAATTACAAAGGTATGTGGCATGGCTAATGTATCAGCTAAGAAAACTGCAACCAGAAAAGAAAAAGAAAAGAAAGAGACACTACTGAAAAGCTTGACAACACAGTACGTGGAATGCCAATTGCCAATGTCCTCCAAGCTGCTCAGAAATTCGCCAGTTTCTTTCAAGCATCCAAACATACTCTGAATTTTCTCCTCATAGGTCTGCATGGTGCGTCTCTCAACAAGCTTATGTCACCAGTTTCTCAGATCTTGTGAAGCATTTTGAGGCTCAAGA
>CM041642.1:4986304-5043238 GCA_023333625.1 Bothriochloa decipiens
GGGGGCGCATTTGCTTTTCCATATCTAATTCAAGGGATAATAAGGTGGCTACACGGAAGAGAAAGTACGGGGTATAGTATTGCCAACGTGTATGTCTCTAACAAGACCCGTGAGTGAGTCTATATGTCATTTAGGCATGCTGATTTTGCAAAATGTTCAAGACTAACCCATAGAAACGTGGAGAAACTAATTCATTATAAGATTGCAAAAATGAACGGGGTAAATAAGAGATGACGTAGTTGGTCTTCTTGAATAACTCTGTAGATATGAATTTACTGTCACACCCTGATTTCAAAGGAATAAAACCAAGTCAAAAGCTCATGTGCGTCAGGAACAATTTACACACATGAACGATAAATTATATGGTCCAATAAACACAGTGTTCGAATAATATAACGTTTACATCGTACCATTATTACATAACTATTATCAGAGTAAAGCGGAATATAAATAATATCGTCCAAAGCGAAAGGCAACTAAAACGAGGTAGACGTAGCGACTCCATCTCGCCACAGGAAAGTCGACGGCAGTATCACGACGCCTAACATCCCGGATAGTTCTCGGGGAAATCATCATCCGAGTCATCACTCGAGCATCCTTTGGTTGAAAAATAGCAAGAGTGATTTTCATGTCGAAACTCAGCAAGTACAGGCGGAATAGTAATGACATGCAAGACGAAAACAAGGTACAACTAAAAGGCATACTGCGGTAGCATTTTAAAGTAACAATTAGGATTTTACTTATTACAACCTATCCTCTAATCCACTTGGTTGAAACACCCAACCTCTAATTGAGGTTCAAGTAGCATTTAATGTGTCATTTAGCATCATAGATATAAACATATATTGTTAACAACATTAAACATGAGATAGCCATCTCAAAGGAACACAGGATAGCCATCCCGATAAAACCCGAGGTAGCAACCTTAACAACATCACCACGATTTCACAGCTTAAACAATTTGGCTAATCATGCGAGGATCTGGGCCGCTCGTGACCGTGAGTACGGACGATATACCGATTTTAACTCTGCGCAGAGGTGTACACTTTCACTCCAGATTGTGATTACTCTTGGTGCCCGAGGTGATCAGCCTCTTAGCCCATTGCCGAGATAGGCTGACAGAGGTCACAACAAGGTTCTTCACAGGGTCATAGGCAGTGGTAACCCGATCCGCGATGTCCCAAGCACATGAGAGACATACTCGTAGCCGCCGCCCCGGTCTACGGATCAACCAGAACTCCCATGCTAGAACTTGTAACACCCTTCATGCCATAGCTATGCTACCCGTCGGTAAGCCACCCTCCTGCCTATGATGATCCTGCTAACAGACCAAGCCAGAGCCCATTAGCCTAGAGATGTACGAAAGTCCCAAGTTGCCACTGCATGAAAGGTCCACAAGGGGGAGGAGATATGGATACCCTCATCAACACGAGTCCCGCTAGCATCTATTTCCCCCGTCTTTCACCGCCAACCAACGATGCGGATCAACATCAACTTCTCTAACGGCCGAAGCCAAGAGCCCATGGCTCCAACATCTTTTAAGAAACAAGTATTATGTTCATTAGGCAGGTGAAAGGTGAGGTAGAGCACTAGCAACGTACTGACCTATCAACTAAAACCCCATAGGTGATATATGGATAGAGTGGCTAGTAATCCCTATGGTTTGCCGATTTAGAACACATGTAATGTATTAATTAAAAGTGAATAGGCGCAATATGATCAAAGGTACCTGCACTTGTCTTGGTTGTTGTCCTGCTGCACGTAGTCCTCCAGGTCTTGCTGATCCTCGTTCACCCATGTCTCGTTCTCTATACGCCACAATCATCACACACGCACAATACATGCAAGCAAACATACTTTAATTAGAGCAGTACACCAAAACATCTCAACAGTAGCAAACAATACCATAGAACTATTCTACTCATCGAGACGATTCCAAAAAGTATAAGTTTGTTAAAATCAGAGTTAAAACATGAAAGTTATGGCCTATACAAGACTAGGGGCTAATCTACAGAAAACAGGACTAAAACCTAAATACTTTTAAACTACGAAGGACTAAATCATAAATAAAAAAGGACAAGGGCCTTTCAACAAAAGTGCCAAGGTTGTCAGCGGCTGACCGCGTTGACGCGGTCAGCGCACACGTGGCGCTGGCGTGGCAGCCAAGTCAGCTGACACGTCAGCGGCGCGGGCCCCTGTTGACCCCATGGTTGACCGGGGGTCAACAGTCGATCTGAGCCGCTCGGCTCAGATCCGATGGCTGGCGGCGTCCGACAGGGCGGTGTAGCCGGAGCGTCGGCCGGGACGGCGATGCGCTCGCCGAAGTTGGCCGAAACGGCACTCCGGTGCTCGGCCTGCGAGGTGGAGGGTACGGGGGTGACGAGCGCGACCTCGCGGACTCGACCGCGGGGTCCGTGACGGCGGGAGATGGCCGGAGGCGGCGGTTCGTGCGGCGGCGCCATGGCCGGCGACGGGAAACTCGGCCGGGAGACGATGCGGGGCACGGAGAGGCAAGCCAAGGGCACCGGCGGGCGGCTCACCTCACTGCGCTGCTTTTGGCGGTGCTCTTGTCAGTGGAGACGAAGCGACGGCGGAGATCGACTGCGGCGGACGGACGACGGCGGAAGAACCGGCGGCTAGGGCTTCGTGCTCTCGACGAATTGGATGGCGGCGGCGGGCTAGGGCTTCGAAGGGCAGCTAGGGAGGCGGCGCTCCCCCTTTATAGGCGGCGGCGATCCTCGAGCTGTGCGCTCGCGCGGCGCGCGGTGGCGAGTTCGGGCCCGCCCCGGTGTCCGTCTCCGTGAGGGAGACGACACTGTGCAGTTGGGCCCCAGCTGTCAGCGGCTGTGGGCGACGACGCGGCGCTGGCACCAGCGGGCGACGCGGCGCGACGCGGGCGGCGCGCGGTGGCTTGTTGGGCCACTCGGCACATCAAGGGGCGCGGCGGCAGAGCGGCTGGGGCGCGGCTGGGCTCCGCCCACGCGGGCGGCCTACCTGGCACACGCGCGGCTACGGCCTGTTGGCCGGCTGGCCCGGCCGTGGCCAAGCCTGGCCGCTGCTGTCCAGCAGTTGCTACTGCTGGTCTCGGCCATGGCTGGCCATAGTTGGCCATGGCCGGCTGTGGCTGGCCACACTTGGCCAGGAGAGGCTGGGGTTGGCCAGGGCCCATTAGGGACTGGCCTAGGCTAGTTAGACTAGGTTAGGTGAGTCTAGAGTTAGTGGGGACAAGTTAGAGCATGTGAGAAGCTAGAAAGCATAGCAAGAATTAAACAACAAGCTCAACCAAGTCAACCAAAAACTGTGCTGCAGCATGAATGCAACAATGCATGGTTTTCAACGTGCTATATATTTTAAAGTAATTCATAAAACTATTATAGTTAGCCTATGAATGTAAAGCATCTATGCAGAAATAAAATCAAATTCATTTAAGGTTTAAAGTTCAAAATCAGGGTGTTATATTTACCCTTTACATATGGGAGCAAGCTAGCTAGAACACTGTCAAGCCAAAACAATATCCAAAAGAAGAGATTTTTAAAACATAATTGCAACGTCCTTGGTAGGTTCACAATTAGTCAAATTCTTTATTAAAAACATGAAGCATCATTACATCTCTACCGAAAACTAACAATTGTCAAGAAAGAAATGCAATATATGAACTCCATAGATCAGTGGACCATCACAAGTTAGCTTATTTGAAATACTCCCTCCTCCCCCCCACCCCCACCAAAAAAAAGTGTTGCATAGGTTTTCGTGTTGGTCAAATTTTCCAAAGGTTTAACTAAGTTGGTAGAATGGACATTTGCACCATAGATACTAATATTCTTTTTTTATATTTTTGTTAAAGTTAAAATGTTTCATTTTTTAGGAAGTGAGAATGCCACTCTTTTATGTTTTCATGCACCGAGTTTATTCTTTTTTTATGTACATATTTTCTCAAAATCAAGGATTTAGAGGTTTTTTTCTTCATCGTAGAGGCCTTATGATTCAAAAACTAACATACACTTGAACTTGACAGTGTCGTAACAAGCCCATATACCATGACAAAAGTGAGTAGAATAGCAAGAGTATTCGCAATCGCGTGGAAATCACATCCTTCTTAAAATTTAAATTAAAATGGACTCATTTTTTTGGCAATTTAATTAGTTCATATAGAATTATTAAGGAGTTTGCTAAAGATCACATCAGCAATTGCAGCCTCATGCTTCTTGTTGGGGGGACAACTTTGACAAAGAAACATCTCGTCCAAACTTTACAGTAAAAATGAACTTTTGACCAGATAATATATAAAGAGGAATGAAAACCAGCAAAGATGACGTGGCGACTTTGCATATCTCATTTTGGGCTTCGCTCGTTAACTTTCATCTTTTTTAGGTCAAGGAGTGAAAACGGCTTCGCGTGCTATACGGAGCTTGGCGAAGTTGACGTGTCAACTTCGCTCGAAGGTCTATTGCGACATCTGCCAAGTCCAGAAATGGTGTCAGAGCCAAGACCGTCTTGAAGAAATATATAGAAGAAGTGAAGTGTGTTTTATCACTTCGTTCACTATCTTTTAGTCAAATGTATAGGAAAATCACTGTTATGCTTGTAATTTTCGTATAACCGTGAAGTCAGGGGTCCCTAAAAATACCCCCGAGGTGTAAAATTATGATTCATAATAGAATTCAATTGCGATCAGCAAGTTGTTTTCATCTCGTGCATGTTTGTGTGATCCTATCACCGAACACTTTTCCTAGTTAGATGTGATCAGCCACGACAAATTGACAATAGTAATGAAGTAATTAGTGTGTTTCCACCTTTTTAATGTTATTATCTATAGTTTTATGGGTCACTATCATGACTTTTGATCCTCATGTTCAGTCAAAGTGAATATCACATGGATGGACAATTAGGTGCATGTGTAACCTACCTACCTACCTACGAAATGGCTCAATGAAATCATGTTCAGTCAAGTGAATACCGCGTGGATTATATCATACATATGTGCTATTTTTTGTTTTCGTATCGAATTATGGAGTTGATTAGTTTCCTGTTATAATGTTGTGCTATACTGATATAATACATAAATCGGTGAGTGTGTTATATTGTAGTACCATGCTACACTAAAAAAGAGAGCATCCTGTAACTACCTTATACTGCATAATTGAATTATTTATTATTACAAGTAGGATTCTTTTATCTTGACATCAATATTGCTAGTACCACGTCAAATGTTTTTTTAACAACAAAACAACAACAACAACAATAATAATAATAATAATAATAATAATAATAATAATAATAATAATAATAATAATAATAATAATAATAATAATAATAATAATAATTCACTGAGAAACAGTCATAGGAGTACTGGCACGCGCACGCCCGTAGAAAGCGAGCAGCTTGGGTTGCTCCACCCATAGGCCATAGATTGGTGTGCGCCGGGGGAAGAAGGGAAAAGCCATCAGGCTGTCTCCAACAAGGAACCCAAAAGGCAACCCAAACCCAGAATAGCTAGTGTACAGTTAAAAAATAGCCTCCAACGGACAACGCAATGCGAGCACCGATTTTGCATCAGAGGAGAGAGGGAACCCAATATTGGGTCACTCTCCTCAACCCAAATCTGCGCCATCGCAGATGGTGGGCCCGCGACGGGGAGCTGCCGGCGCGGCCTGGCGGGACCTTGACGGGGAGCCGCCGGCGCCACCATGGCGGGTCCTAGGGAGCTCCGCGAGGACTCGCAAGAGCACCTGGAAGCTCCGCCAGGGGAGGTCGCGTCCACGCCACCGCTCGCCCATCCGCACCACTGCTCGCCGATCTGCGCCACCGCTCGCTGGTCCATGCCGTAGGGGCTCGCCTGGATCTCGCCGGTCCGCCCCGCCGAGGTTGGTCTGAATCTCACCGGCCGTCGAGGAGGCGCAGCCATGGCGACCTCGGTCCCCGCCGGTGGCCGCGCCGCCGCCATCAGTGACGAAGGGTACGAGCGTGGATCTACGAGGGGAGGTGGTGGAGGAGGCCATTGCGGGAGAGGAGGCGGTGGCTACGGAGTCGGGGGTCGGGGCTCGGCGCTCGCGAGAGGAGAGGAGGCAGACGGCGGCGGCGGCCACTGAGTCGGGGTCGGGGCTGGGTACTCCGCTGCTCGCGAGAGGAGTGCGTGGGCTCTGTTGGGTCTGCTGTTGGAGAGGAGAGGTTATGGGCCCTGTACCGTTTCGCTGTGCTGCACCCAAATTGGTGAATACATCTTGTTTTTGGGTCCAGACTGTTGGAGACAAGTCTCAGCCACATCGACCTCTCTCGTCAAAAAACCTCTCACCAGGGGGCGGAGCTTTCGAAGCTCCCCCACTCCCTCCCACCCTCGCAACCATCACCGCCGCCCACCGTTCCCACCGCCGCGGCCTCTATTTCTCCCCCCCTCCTCCCTCGCATGCCCCGCTCGCCGCCGTCACTTCCCCTTCCCCCACCTCCTCCCGCCCCCAGGGGACTGTGACTCTCCCTCCCTTCGGCGCCCGAATCTCCATCTCTGCTCCCCAGTCCCCGCCCGCCGCGAGATCTCCGGCTGCCCGCGCCATGGTCGCCGCCTCCGGCCTCGCGCTGCCGCGGGTGGCCGCACCCTGCCCGGCGCGCACGCGGGGTGCCCTCCGCCCCGCTTTCCTCCGATTCACGCCCCCCGTGGCGCTGCCACCGCGCCAGCAGCGGTGCTGCGCGTCCACCGTCGACGATGGCGTGGCGTCCGCAGCGGCCTCCAAGCCCCGCCTCCCCAGGTAACGCCGGTGTCTCATCTCTCCCCACCACCTGTGAACCTCATTCGCACAATGATTGGGCGGGCGAGATGTGATTGTTTCTGTTGAAGGTGGATTGGGTGCCTCTAGTCTGCTCTCGTTCAAAATGGTGTGATGTTCGTGCTAGTCGTAGATACTGGGTGCGTTGCACTTCAGCCGTTATTGCGCGAGAAGGGGGATTTGCTTCGTTGTTTTTGTGGGAAATGGCGTGATATTCACGACACACCTATTTTGGTTTTGCTTGCCAGTTTGTTTTGCCACAAGGTTTGGCTCCAGCCGCATAAGGTAGCTCCAGGACTTGCTTTTCTGTACTGTGGGTTATATGTGCGTCTTATGATAGAAATCCAGTAGTTCCATGTAGGCAGGATGTCATAACTGTTCCGTATGCTCCATCCTCTGTGTGCTGTAGTGTAGACGCCTCAAGTTGATAGTGTTACTGTGTCTATCTACTCACCTAAATAGGCCACCCTGATGTATAGAGTAAAGTCGACGGTGGGTCGTGGTTTCTCTGATTAATTGTCTGGGATCTGCCTGTGCTCCACTTGCTATTAAATGTGATGGTGAATATTTCCATTTTTGTAGCCTCCGTTGTATAGCTATGCTTGTGCTGGCCCAACTGTATTGCAGGATAAATTCATTTATCTGTGCCTTTTTTTTAATCATGGAGCCTACAATATCCACCAGCGTTATGACATCTGCTGAATGATATTACAGGGTGGTTGGTATGGGTTCAAAGCTTGTTGGTTCTGGATCAGCCATCCCAACACTTAGTGTTTCAAATGACGACCTTTCGAAAATAGTTGAAACATCAGATGAATGGATTGCGACTCGAACTGGGATTCGTAACAGGCGAGTTCTTTCAGGTAATTATGTTTTTTTATTATTTTAATTAAATAACCAAATTAGGGACATTTGTGTCTCCTAGATTAGATTTATACTGCTTTTGTTTGTTGTTATTCACTTTTTTGTTGAGTTGTAACTGTAGGGGATGTGCACAAACCGTTTGGCACATCAGTTTTTATTCAAGTAGTTTTTTGACATGAATAATTTTTTTTGTCAAAACAATACCATATGGAAATTCTAATATATGATAAAATAATAAAATAATGTTAAGACTATTATAAACAAAAACAATGAGGTTACAAAAGTGAAAGTACAGTGATATTAGGAGTCTATGCCTTATTATCATAAATTCTTACAAATAAACATTGTATCTTTTTTTTGGGTAGTTTGACTACTGATTTTTCTAGTTACCAGTTAGGCTTAGGACAACAGCTAGAAAAATTCTTTTACCATCCTTTGATTGATACGACTGAGGCACTGATCATAACATGAGGTACTTAAATTTTAATTAGGCACCAAACTCTAGTACCTCTTGGTACTTTCCCAAAGACCATGGAAAATATTAACCTAAAAATTGATTTCTGTCTAGCTCTTTTTGATAGATCTGAACAGAAAACTGTTGATTGCTGCTGCAAGTTTATTTGTAATTATTTATTTACTATATATGTGGGTAATAACATTTAAAGCTGGTGTCTGAGTGTCAGTGGATAGCATACTTTATTGTCACAACAGTGCCTTTGTGTTAGTTGGAAAGCATATTTATTGTCACAGCAGTTTCAGTTGCAATAGGTTCTTAGTTTTGCTTCTTTTCCTCATTTTTCCTTTCTACTTTCCAAATGTTGACAGGAGATGAAACATTGCGGGGGCTCTCAATACAAGCAGCTCAAAGGGCACTTGAGATGGCCGAAGTAAAAGCTGAAGACGTTGATCTTGTTCTCCTTTGTACATCTACTCCAGATGATCTGTTTGGAGGTGCCGCTCAGGTATCTAGTAAATATACTTAAGTGTTATGGCATTTTTCATTAATATATTGGCCTTTGAAAGTTAAAATTTTGTTTCAATATGTAAGAAGCCTCATATGGCTCTTTCTTAGTGCATTGAAGCCTGGTTCTGGAAAAGAATTAAAAGGAACTTTTGTTAATCTTTGAAACTTAGAGTTGGTATTCTGAAATGCAAAGTGCCAATGTCAATCTATGCACATTATTAATCATGGATAACAGTCCCGCACTACTTTTATATATTTCTTGCTAGCATTTTGAGAGGTGCTGCCTATTTCCATTTTTTGCCTGAGATTCATTGTCTACTTTACACTTTTACTCCATGTACCGTAAGCTGGGCAAAGGGTGCGATATTTCTTGTTGCACTTTTAAGGAATTTGATATTGATGTACTTGTTCTTTGGTCTTGTTTTCTGTTGATTACTATGAGCATGCTGTTTTGGTGTTTTATTAAGTTCCAATTTGTCCTTTAACTAACAGGTGCTGGCAGAAGTGGGGTGCACAAATGCTTTTGGATTTGATATTACAGCTGCTTGCAGTGGGTTTATAGTTGGCTTAATCACAGCTACTCGTTTTATCAAAGGTAATTCAATTATTATAGATTTATGTCTTTGATGTGGAATTGCTCCATCAAAATTATATGCCACTTGAATAATACATGCATACTGTAGGTGGAGGTCTTCAGAATGTCCTAGTAGTTGGTGCCGATGCTCTTTCAAAATACGTGGATTGGACAGACAGAGGTACATGCATCCTTTTTGGTGATGCTGCTGGTGCTGTATTGGTACAGGTATAGCTTATTTTCTGTGTAAATATTTATATTTCTCATGCCAGTAAGTTAGTCAATGTTCCATGGTTAAATCTGAGTGAAATATGGATGAAACTTTGTTCAGCTAGCAATATGATAAGCCATGGTGGGTAATGAGACACTGTTAATTATGAGCCTTTATCCAAATTCTCTTGTCCAACTTGTTAATTCAGAATTTTACAGGCGTGCAGTGCTGATGAAGATGGCTTGCTGGGTTTTTGTGTTCAAAGTGATGGCAGTGGACAAAAGTGCGACTTCCTTTTGAGAATGTTGTGAGATACTGAGAATCCATTCTAAATACATGTTGGCTTACATAGTATCTCTTTATTTACGTGTAGGCACCTAAATGCCATAACGGCAAATGACGAGTCTATCTTGTCCAATACCAATGGTGTTCCTGGATTTCCTCCAAAGAAGGCAACCTATTCATGCATTCAAATGAACGGAAAGGAAGTTTTTCGCTTTGCTGTCCGATGTGTGCCACAGTCCATTGAGAAGGCACTCCAAGAAGCTGGTTTGCCTCCCTCCAGTATTGACTGGTTGTTGTTACACCAAGTGAGTATCCTAACTAAAAATGTATTTGACCTGAATCATTGCTGTTCTAAATGATCTTCTGTGTTACAGGCTAATCAGCGGATTATTGATGCTGCTGCCAGTCGATTAGATATCCCATCTGACAAGGTTATTTCAAATCTTGCTAATTATGGCAATACCAGCGCGGCATCCATCCCATTAGCATTGGATGAGGCTGTTCGCAGTGGCAAGGTGAAGAGTGGTGATGTTATTGCGGCATCAGGTTTTGGCGCTGGACTTACTTGGGGTTCAGCTATTGTCAAATGGGGCTAATTATTCTACGTGAATCATAACAACATCATGAGATAGCTTCAAGTCCTCGAAGGCTTCGGGGGGCCTACATCTATTGGTTCTTTTCCCCATTTTTCTGTGCAACATTTTCCTTTAGCAAGTGTCGTTCGTCCTTGCACATGAAAATCTAGTGGCATTTTGCCGTTTTCATCTATTCCTTTGGCTCATTACACAGCTGAGAGAGATTGTAATGTAGTTGGCAGTAGTTTGAGTGGTGGATGGAAATGTTTGAATTTTGCATCAGGATGACAATGGTGGCACTAAAAATGAGATTACACTGTAGAGTTAATGGGCCTTTTTGTCTGAGAATTCACTAAGCGGTTGTCGATCTTGTGGCCCTAGCAATAAGCATGTATAAGGAGAGGTGGACCGTGGACATGTGCTGTAGGACAAATTCTTAGTAATTTTGTTCTGCTTTTATTATATGCCTATTCTTAGTATATTTGTTCTCATCTTTTTATACACCTGCCCTGAGAAATAAGAAGTGACCTTGGTTTGTGCGTTGTTAGATGTTTTGTATTTCAGCTATCAAATCGATCAGATTGGTACATGAAAACTGTAAAACAAAATTGCTTTCACGGTGTCTTAATTTTCCATGTGTTACGCTACAGAGCACAGATTAGCAGCGAAAAAGTTGCATTGGATATTTGTCCAACTAACACTCCAACGCTGTATTTCCTTTTTATCTGAATAGTCCTGTTGACGTCGATTTGTGATCGTATCAACACATCAGCGGGCTTTGGACGCCTAAGAAGGTTGCTTGGACAACCTACAATGCAGTAAACACGCAGCGTAATCGGCCAAACTGATCTAGAGATCGAAAATACCGATGTAGAGTCGTGTATAGCTGAATAAGCCTCAGAACCACCTTCAGAAGGATCTGTCAGGAGGGAGCACGTGAGGGATCGCCTAGGACCAGCAAGGCCGCCTAGGATGCCAATGAATCTCGTGAAGAGAAGCACCGGACAGCAGGTAGAGAGGTTGAGGAGAGAAAAAGAGGGTAAAAGAGGTAATAGATTGGTTTTTTGTTCGATTGATTGGATGGGATCAATCGACCATGATCATCTCGTATATATAGAGGGAGGTGGTCTTATCCCAGTAGGAAACAACTCCAACACGTGATCTCCAAGTTTCCCACGCCTAAAACTTGCCAAAACACGATTTAGGATCAAATCGGTTCCAATTCAGCACTAAGCCGGCCTAGCTGGCCAGGCACCCGGCTGAGCCGGTTTCCACGGGCACGGTCCAGCCTCCAACGCGGACCCGGCTTAGCCGGCCTTCACTTGCCACGCTAGCACCGGGTCGGCTTAGCCGGCCTGCTGACCCGGTTAAGCCACCTGAGGGCAGCCGGCCTAGCCGGCTTGGCCAACCGGCCTAGCCGACTGGGTAGGCTCGCTTGTGGCTCGCCGTCTTCTTCGCGTGATTGCTTGCTTTGTTGACGACGCCACTTGACCCCGACCATGTTCAGGACTTCCATGACTTGCTCATATTGCCAAATATACCATTGGATATTTTTGAGTGTCAACATATGCCCCTTGTTTTCAAGTGAATGATGCATGAACTTGAGAACACCTGTCAAGACACAGCCGACCAGTACGATACCTATCACATCGGCTGACCAGCGACTAAGGGCGATGTATACATTGGTCATTTTTGTGCTATGGGCGATACATGTATCACCCATTGCTTGGTAGAGCACTTAGGCATCTTGCCAAACACTTGAAAAGTATTTTTTGAGATACCTTCTGTTAATTGCCTTTGGGAGAGGCTCACCTTTCAGTGTTTCCAGCAAGTATGAGTTCCCGAAGATGACTCTAACCACTCTAAAAGGACCCTTCCAATTGGGCGACCATTTATCAAATTCGCCGCTCTTTAATCTAATAGGAAGTATAGTCTGTCAGACTAGATCTCCCACTTGAAACGACTTCCTTTGAACCTTCTTGTTATAAGCCCTTGCAACACGGACTGTCCTTTTCAATCTCCTTGAGAGCTTGTAACCTTTTATCTGTCACTTCATCTACATTGTCCATCATTAGATCATGGTACACAACAGGAGATAGATCATTTTGTTTAGCAAATCTGTATGCACTCAAGTTCACTTCGACAGGCAACATGGCTTCTTGACCATATACTAGCTCAAAAGGAGTAACTTTTGTAGCACCCTGCTTTGATGTGCGATATGCCCACAAAGCTTCTGATAAAGTTTTATGCCACTTCCTTGGTTGTTTCTCGATCTTCTTCTTAATGAGCTTGATTAAAGTCTTGTTACTAGCTTCAGCTATGCCATTAGCTTGAGCATAGTACGAAGAAAAGTTGACCAACTTGATCTTGTAGGATTCGACAAACTTCTTAACTTCTTTGGACATGAATTTGGCCCATAAAATCTAGCCCCAACCTCTAAATGGCCACGGCTTCACAATAGGATGGAGCTCTGTAGCAGGCACCATCTGAATATTACCAAACCAATGGCACTCATCACAACCTTTGTAGTAGCGAAAACAATCGACCATCATAGTGGGCCAATAGAAACCAACCCTTCTCAACAACCACTTCATTTTCGGGGCCGATTGATGCGTACCACAAATCCCTTCATGGACTTCTCCCATTGCCACTCTTGCGTCATCAGATCCCAGGCATTTAAACAACAAGTCATCAGCAGTTCTTTGATAGAGCTCATCATGCTGAATAATATATTTAAATGCACTTCTTCGCACGCTCTTATCAACTTTAGCACTAGGATCCTACAAATATTTTATTAAGGGAGTCCTCCAATCCTCCAAATTGGTATCAGAATTACCAGAATCTGAACTAAACCGATTTAGAGTGCCATTGGGTGAATCAGTAGCAACACCTGTAGTAGAGTCGGCTAGGTCGACTGTGGCAGTCGGCTTAGCCGACTAGGCTGCCTAGTCAGCAAAATCAGCTAAGCCGACTGCATCAGTCGGCTAAGCTGACTGGCTTCTCCAGTCAGCATGGCCGGCTAGGCCGGCTTGGCGACTCGGCTTAGCCGTGTGGTGGCCGGCTAGGCTGACTGAAGCAGTCGGCCAGGCTGGTTCATCCATACCTGCACAGAAAAAATGATCATCTTGATGCATCGGCTTGTTTTGAGTATGAAAATTATGCCCACTGACGTCAAAGCCTGATGCTTGTTGAGCTAGCATGTTGGCCTTTTGATTTTCTGTCTTGAAATATGTCGAATTTTAAATTTGGCAATCTTAGAAATAAGATCACGACAAGTATTTAAAGAAGCTCGAAGTGATTCATCTAAACATTGAAATTCACCAGCAATTTGCTGCACGACCAACAATGAATCACCATAGGCCTCAACATGATGTATCTCCATAGAAGTTAACATGATCAACCTGAATATAAGAGCTTGATATTCGGTTTGATTGTTAGTACATTGAAACTCCAATCGGCTTGACATTCCTGTCTCAACATTATTAGAAGAAACAAGAACAATACCAATACCTTGACCATCTTTATAAACCGATCCATCAAAATATAACTTCCATGGAGTGTAAGTAAGATAATTGACCTCTTCATCATGATCAATACCATGCTCAACAATAAAATCAGCAAGCACTTGACCCTTTATAGATCGCAATGGTTCATAAGTCAAGTCATATTCAATCAAAGAGTATGCCCATTTTCCCAACCTTCCACTAAGGATTGGCCGATACAGCATATGCTTGATGATATCGGCCTGGCATGCTACAACACATGTACTTGATAAAAGATAATGTTTCATCTTGTTACATGCGAAGTACAGTGATAAGCATAATTTCTCAATATAGGCATACCTAGTCTCGGGATCAAGAAGACGATGACAAAGATGAGCAATCACATACTCTTTTCCTTCATCTTCTTGAGTCACCACAGCCCCAATAATCTTCTCTTCGGCAGCCATGTAGATTCTAAATGGTACTCCTCTTCTAGGTGCACGAAGAACGGGTGGTGATGATAGATACTACTTTATCTTTTCAAATGTAGCTTGCTGACTTGCCTCCCAAGTGAATTTAGATTCATCCTTCAACTTGAGTATAGGAGTAAAAGAAATAATCTTCCCGGATAGATTAGCAATAAATCTTGTCAAGTAGTTCACCTTGCCTAAGAATTTCTGCACATCCTTCTTGCATGTAGGCAGTTGAACTTTCTTGATCTTCTCAATCCTCTTAGGATCAACCTCTATGCCTTTGTCATGAATGATAAAGCTTAGAAACTTCCCAACCGACACTCTAAAAGCACACTTGAGCGGGTTCATCTTCAAATTATAATGGCGCATCCTTTCAAAAGCAAGACGTAAATCGGTTAAATGAGATTTATGGGCAGCCGATTTAATCAAAATGTCATCAATGTAAACCTCCATAATCACCCCCAATTAGATCATGGAAAATCAAATTCATTGCTCGTTGATAGGTTGCACATGCATTCTTCAGCCCAAAGGTCATGGCAATCCACTCAAATAAACCAACAAAGCCAGAAAAAATAAAAGTTGTTTTGGATGTATCTTCTTCTGCCATGAAAATCTGATTTACCCAGCAATACCATCAAGAAAGCTAATCACTCTATGTCTAGAAGCATCGTTGATTAACATATTGGCTATAGGCATAGGATATTCATCTTTAGGAGTGGCCCTATTAAGATCTCTAAAATCAACACAAATTCTGATCTTGCCAGAATCCTTCTTCTCAACAGGCACAATATTAGAAACCACTCTGCATACTAGCATGGACGAATAAACTTAGCTTGCAACAACCTATTGATCTCCTCCTTAATTCGGTCATGAATAGCCGAATTGAAGCACTGCGGATGTTGCTTGACAGGCCTGAATCCATCTTTAATTTTGGGCTGATGCTCCATGAGATCTCGGCTTAATCCTGGTATCTCTGTATAGTTCCATGCAAAATAATTAGAATATTCCTTGAGAAGTACGATTAACTCAGCTTTGTAATCAGCTTTCAAGTTTTTATTAACAAACGTCGGCTGCGGCGTGGAGCCATCCCCAATATCAACTTGTTCTAAAGGGCCGACCGACGTGAGACCTTGGCCCAACTTATTGAGCTCATCAAAGTCATCAATAGCCTCATAGGCATCGGTCTTTTCAGCTTGATACTATTCAACACGGCGCTTTAACCATTCAATATTATCCATTGATTACATTATGGTGCTAAGCCGATTGTCAATCGGCTTAAGGGATACAGGAATAAAGCCTTGCCTAGTGAAACTTACAAAATCATATTCGGACAAGTCTCTACCTGACAAGAAACCAAAAGCACCATGCCCCCCAGTTTCACACGCATCATTTGTGGCAACCTCAACCGATGAATCAGCATGGACGACCTCAATGGCACCTCCCACCCACTGGATGAGAAACTGGTGGAAGCTGGACGACACACACTCATTGGCATGAATCCAATCATGCCCAAGTATCACATTGTAGCTCCCCTTGATATCAGCAACGAAGAAAGCCATAGCCAAAGTCTTGCTCCCGATGGTCAACTCAATGTTAGCAATGCCTCTAGCTGGAATTAGAGCCTCACTACCAACACCTGTGATAGTCATGTTGGTCTTCACCAACTCTTCATCTTTATTACCAAGCTTCTTGTACAATGAGTATGGCATGACGTTCACAATTGCACCACTGTCCACCAACATGCTATGAACCGGCATCCCGTTGATGTGACCCTTTAAGTGGAGTGGCCTAAGATGATCCACTCGCACCGCTGACTTCTTGAATATAGCATCTACAACTGCAAACACCAATTATGCTGCTGGTGGTTCCTTTTCATAATGTCGAATCACGTAGTAATCAGAGGAGAAATATACTACGGTCACATCCCCTCGTGGCGGTGATGGCTCATAATCCACCATCTCTTCTTCCAGCACTTTCGGAGTCTCCATGCCCACCATATTAGTGACAACAGCAGAAAACACTTCTGGTGAGTCACCAAGGTCTTCAGAACCTGCAGGAATCAACACAGGCATCTCAAAAGACACCACAGCTGACTCGGGGAGCACCGGGGCAATTTCAGCATCACTAGCCAGCTTGGCCGACTGCTCAGTCGGCCTAGCCTCTCAGTCGTCTTAGCTGACTCAGCAGTTGGCTTAGCCGACTTCTGACCCGCCTGGTCAGCGTCAGGGGTGGAGGCCGGCTTAGCCGGCTCTGGAGCCGGCTTAGCTGACTCAGTTGGCCTAGCCGCCTTTGGGGTCGCTTGGCTGTTTGAGTAGGAGCGGCAGCCATGACGACGGTCTTCTGTGGGATCTCTTGAGGTTTCTCTGGTGCAGATGGGTCTTCCATAATCCCAAGAGCTTCCTTCTTCAATTTCTTTTGTTGAGCACACTGCAACTTCTGCCTTTGGGTTTTATCCAACCCTCATGGGCACCACTTGGGTTGAGTATACTTGGGGTCCCTTGGCGGCTTCTCTTGCTCTTGAACTCTAGCAACTTCTTTAATAGCTTCTTCTTGTTTGTTTGCTGGACCCTCATCCCTAATCACAATCGGCTTGTTGTCGTTAACAACAGAAGCTGACATAAAGCTGATTACGATGCTAGGAATATGCATAGGCTTCTTAGGAACCTCAACCTTCTTTGGCACATATACTTGCTGTGTAGAGGCTTTCTTTGATTCTTGAGGAGTTTCAACCTGCATATTAGCCACATTCTCTTGATTTTCTCTACTAGAGCTCGATTGATCACCCAATCGGCTAAAGACAGAAGGCTTCGAAGATGGACCAGCAACATCTCCCAAACTTTGGAATACAGGAGCCTGAGGATATGGCACCCATACTCCATGAGGTCCCCACTGTGGCGTTGGTATAATTGGCAAAGCCAGAGCCACTGGAGGTCCCCAACGTGACACAGGAGGATGAGTAACCTGCAAGGAAGAATCAGCTGGTGGAGTCTTCGCCATTTGCTTGTTTCTATCTTCTTCACGCTTTGGCAGTGTAGACTCTCTTTTTTTTATGGGCCGATTCTTGAAATCGGCCTTTTGTTTCTTGTACTTCGCCATAAGTCGATGAAAAGTACAAACTAGCTTTGCCACAAATTTCTTAGTCTTCTGCTCCTTCTGCTTCCAAACACCAACTTCCAAGTTTTGAGGAACAAACATGTGAATCACATGAATGCCGAAAGCGGGATTGCCTGGAGGAGGGGAGCTGGCCTGGCCGACTAGACCAGTCGGCCTAGCCGTCTAGGCTGACCCGGCCTGGCCGACTGGACTAGTTGGCTTAGCCGGCTCTGCCTGGCCAGTGGTGGAGTCGGCTTGGCCGACTGGAACAGTCGTCCTAGCCAGCCTCTGCAGTGCCACGCACGTCTCGTACCATCTTTGCCTTCTTAAAGCCTCCGCTAATCCAGCAATGATTGTAAGCTTGTTCTTCCCTTCCTGGTCCTTCTCAAGCACCACTTGTCACTCCAAATTCTTTTGAGCATTTTGTGCGGCATGCGGTTCATCGATAATGACGTTCTTGCCTTTAGCTTTATCGGCTTGCTCGGGTCGGATCAATATTACTAGACTTCCTGCTTCAATTGTATTCATATGCGTAGAGAAAGGATTCTTGTTGATCTCCATGTCAGAAAAACTCAATCGTCCCTCATTAAGAGCTGATTGGACCTGCCGACGGAAGACATTACAATCATTAGTGGCATGAGAATAAGAGTTATGATATTTGCAATAAGCTCGTCTCTTAATCTCATCTGCAGAAGGCATGGTATAATGAATTCTAATGTATTTGATTTTGAGTAACTTATCAAAAATCCGGTCACATTTAGAAATATCAAAAGTTAATTTCACTTCTTCTTCCGATTCTTTTGAATCGGCTTGAGAGAAGGGCAAGTAACATGTTTGTTCTCCTCTGGCCATCTAATTTTAGCGACCAACGTCTCTTTGCTTTCATCATTCGAATCATCTAAAAAAAGCACCAAGAGCATGTGTATTCAAATGATATGGTTTATATGCATCGTGAGATTCTTTAAGGCACGATTCCCAGAAAACGGCCCTCTCGACAAGATGACTAAAGCTAGCAAATTGAATGTTTTCAAGTTTATCTTTAATCTTATCATTCAAACCATTAAAGCGTATATCAACAAAGTCTCTTTCAGAAATATTCAAGTAAAAGCATCTGTTTTTTATCTCTCTAGCTTTCTTAAAGAAATCTTGTACAGATTCACCACGCATTTGCTTAATGGCAGTAAGATGTGCTAGTCTAGCTTCTTGAGCTCCAGTATAAAAGTGATCATGAAACTTTTCTTCTAAATTAGCCCAAGTACAAATAATTAAAGGTGATAAAGAAGTAAACCAAGCAAAAGCAGTACCAGTAAGAGACAAAGGGAGGCAGCGAACTCTTATATAATCATGATTAGCAGCTTCTCCTAATTGCGCAAGGTAAATACTTACATGCTCCATGGTTGATTTATTATCATTACCACTAAACTTTTGAAAATCTGGTACCTTCCAGCCATCAGGAGCTCTTGCATGATCATAGGCTAACGGGTACAATTTTGAGTATAAATGCTTGGAGGATTTTAAATTAACACTTAAAGTCTCTTGGATAGACTTAGTAAAATCCTCCTTAAACCGATTTAAGATATTATCGATATCGGTAGAAGGAGTCTTGTCTTGTGTACCTTCAAGCATGGGATTCATACTAGGGGACTTCGGTGGGTTAGGTAAAATATTGTTACCCTCCAAAGCTCTTGATGCTCTATAATCAGTTCGTAATGCTTGAGCTGATTTTTGAGCACCTCCTGATGAACTAGCTCCAACATGACCGGTCTTATCGGTTATAAGAACCGAAGAGCCCGATGTTAACCTTTTAGCTTGATCATAAGGAGTTTGTTTATCATAATAATCTTGAGGCATACCAAATTCAGGTTGTACTAAAACACCTGATTGATCTAAATCAGTTGTTTTACCTTCTAAAGTATCTAAACGTTTAGAAACACCTTGATATGCATGTCGTATAATATTATTTATTGAATCAACAACTGCCTTATTATTTTGCACAATCATATCACAAACATATTCTTGCGAAACTGGAACTTCATCATATTTAGGGGCATTATCTTAAGGTTTTACCTGCTCAGATGATGAAGTACCCAAGATTTCAGCAATGCTTGGTGCCTTGAATTACGTGACCTTGTCATATCAGCCCTTGGAGCAACATTGAAGAAAAGCCTTCTGAAGTTCCTGCATGTGAGCCTGAAGTTGCGCCTGCAATTCTGGCGTGAGCTCCTCCACGGACGTAGGATTGATGATATTGCCGCTATGGATTTTGCTCGAGTCCTTCGCTGCATCTCCATCTACACCCATGTCGCTGGCTGGTTGATATGTCAATCTACGCTTTGAATTCTCCAGCGGAGTCGCCAAAAAGTATGTTGACGCCGATTTGTGACCATGCCAACACACCAGTGGGCTTTGGACGCCCAAGAAGGTTGCTTGGACATCCTGCAACACAGCAAACATGCAGTGTAATCAGCCAAACCGATCTAGAGATCGAAAAGGCCGGTGTAGAGCTCGTGTATGGCTGAATGAACCTCAGAACCACCTCTGAAAGGATCGTCAGGAGGGAGCACATGAGGGATCTCCTAGGACCAGCAAGGCCGCCTAGGATGCCAATGAATCTCGTGAAGAGAAGCACCGGACATCAGGTAGAGAGGTTGAGGAGATGTAGCACACTAGTTTTCTATTTTAAAAAAATTAGTCAAAATAATTTATGGTGAATAAATAAATGGCAAAGTAAATATTTTTTTATGAAAAGGGAGTTGAAACATGGTAGAAACATGCTTGAGCATTCATGCTGGTGCATATTTTTCTTGTGTGAAGTTTGAATTTGATTTGGAATTCAAAATTCATTTGAAATTTGCTTTGAAAATGTTTTAAATAAATGGAAAACCATTTATTTTCTCCTTCCTGGCTTTCGGCCCGCTCGGCCTGCCGGCGGCCCGCTTCTCCCCGCCTCCGCTCCGGCCCAACCGGCGCCAGCGCCTCCCCCTCCGCGCCCGCCGCTTCTTATTGGGCCGAGGCCGCGGCCCAGCAAGGCACGTCGTCCGTCCGCGCGTCCGCCTCCCTCTCTTGCTGTCGCCGATAGGTGGACCCCGCGTCGTTTCCTTCTACCTCTGACTCGGGCGCGAGTTCGAGCCCGACCCCGACCGCGCCAACCGTCCTCCGCACGCTCGGTCGCTCGCCTCATGCCCCGGGCTATTTAAGCCTTTGACTCCGCGCCGCAACCCCTACCCGTAACCTTAAGTCAGCGCCGCCTTCGGTTTCATCGAGCCGCCACGCGTGAAACCCTAGCCGCCGCCATTGTCGCTGCTGCCGGAGTTTGCAATTCGCCGCGACCGTAGCATATTTAGTGGCGTAAGTTGGCCTTGAGCTTCGCCATGCTCTCCTGAGCACGTTTGTGTCATCAATTTGGTTCAATTCCGTCTAACTCGAGCTCCTACTGTGCGCAGCTCGCCGCCATCCGCCGCTCCGAGCCGCTCACCGACCCCGACATCCCTCGGCTTCCATTGACTTCATAGGTGAGCGCGGCACGAGCTTCTCGTTCCATTGGTACCGGTCCCGTGTCAAATGGTGGCCGAAATCGTGATCTGTGTGAACGCTGGCGAACTCCTTCGCCGCCGGGGATGGCCGCCGCCGTGTCGGGCGTCGTCCCCGGCGAGCCCGATCGCCCCGATTGATCTGGGCCGTTCATCTTGAAACAGACGGATCAAATTACACCGTAACCTTTTGGCCAGCAGATTTGCCAAAAACCCCTGGGTTTTGGTGTATTCTGTTAAGAGTACTTGGCGCTTTCATCAGAATACGTTTCCTCTACTGGAAAACGTAATTTCTTCTTAACAGATCCCTAATACGCTTTGTCCACAGGAAAGCATATTTCCCTTATAATAGCTTCTAGAATACGTTTCCTTCCCTGGAAAACGTATTTCTCCTTTTCAGTTCAGAATTCGTTTTTAGTTATTTACAGTTTTGCCATTATCTTTAAAGGCTTATAACTTTCATGTTTTAACTCCTTTTTGTCCGTTCAAATTTTGTTAGATTTATAATTTCATAATCTACGTAGTGGTACTACTTTTGAAGTATTTTGAAAACTTTATATTTTTAGACTATATTTAAAATATTTATTTATCTATAGGAAATCTTTGAAAATTCATATCTTCGCCGTTATAACTCCGATTTCGGTGAACTTGACGGCTGTGTGATCGTAGAAGCGAGTAGAATAGTTTTATAACCTTTTTATTCTGTTTTGATGACATTGATGTAATGTTCCTCTAATAGCTCTTTGTTTGCTTCGTGTATGTATGCTCGATGGGGTTGTCTGGTGTTGATTGTTAATGTCGAGTTCAGACGGTGAGGTTTTTGCTGAGCAAAGCTACTTTGAGGATCAGCAGGATCAGCAGGACTTTGTGAATCAAGGCAAGTATAGCATGGATCATCCTTGTTACCTATTCACTATAAATAGCAATTCATTCGCATGTGTCTTTGATGACCTAGAGATTATAACTAGCTTTGATACCCTGATTCCTTGAACCTTTTGGGTTGCATTAGGTAGTTATGATGCTAGTGCTCTAATGGTCATGATCTTATAACTTGATGTGTGTTATGCTATTAACGAAAATGATGACTTTTAACAAACATGGACTTTTGCCTGTAAGTGATTTATCATGGAGAATCCGTATTGCTGTGAGGGCTATATGGCTCTGGCTCTAGTTACTTGTAGGCCCTTTTCTAGCTGGTTGGTGGTTTGGAAGTTGGGGTTTAGGACTGTCTCTGTCCTTATAAGTATAGCCGAGTAGGTGTGTGCCATATTGAAAGGGGAGTTCCTAACACAACGGTATTTCCATATCTCTGATTGGTTAGGAGAACCTATAGGAGGCTTTATATGTTTTATGGTGGTTTGGAAGTTATAAGTCCACTCAGTTGCAAAACATGACTCACAGTAAAAGTGTACACCTCTGATCAAAGTTTAAATCAATATATTGTCCGTGCCCTTCGGTTAGGGCGGCCTTGACACATTTACAGAAGATAATGGTTCTCAAATTATTAATGTGTGCATCTTAATGTCGTTATTGCTATACACTGGTTAATGTTATTTTGATCATGAGAATATGGGAATTATCACTACCTTGATGCTATGCTTCAATATGATTAACTTATAAAAGCTAAATGCAGTCAAACCGTGTCAGCTTATTTGAGCCTCATTAACCCATGTTATGCTTGTTGAGTACGGTTGTGTACTTACGCTTGCTTTACTTTCAATTTTGGAAAAATCCCGGATGGGTAACAGATGACGGTTGGAATGAAAGCTATCGTGATGAGTACTAGGCTTGGTGTTCACCAGTTGACGTGTCCCTGTGTGGAGCTTCTGCAATAAAGATATCTTAGTTATTTATTGTTTATGCGCAATACTCTGTAATAAATATTGGTATGCTATGTAATAAACAGGGTGATGATACTCTTTGTAATTTATTATCCTATATGTGCGACTGTTCCTGGGACGCATATAAGGCTATTTATGCATTCTACTTTTATCCTTAAAAGTGAAGTATGACAGGAGAGAAAAAGGGGTAAAAGAGGTGATAGATTGGTTTTTTTGTTCGATTGATTGGATGTGATCAATCGGCCATCATCCTCTCGTATATATAGAGGGGGGTGATCTTATCCCAGTAGGAAACAACTCTAACACGTGATCTCTAAGTTTTTCACGCCTAAAACTTGTCAAAACACGATTTATGATCAAATCGGTTCGGACTCAGCACTAAGCCGGCCTAACCGGCCAGGCACCCGGCTAAGCTGGTTTCCACGGGCACGGTTTGGCCTCCAGCGCGGACCCGGCTAAGCCGGCCTGGCTTAGCCGGCCTTCACTTGCCACGCCAGCACCGGGTCGGCTTAGCTGGCCTGGCTGGCCCACGCAGCCAGCAGGCGGCAGGGCCGGCTTAGCCGTCCTGTGATCCGGCTAAGCTGCCTGAGGGCAGCCGGCCTAGCCAGCTTGGCCAACCGGCCTAACTGCTGGGTAGGCTCGCTTGTGGCTCGTCGTCTTTTTCGCGTGATTGCTTGTTTTGTTGACGACGTCACTTGACCCCAACCATGTCCAGGACTTTCATGACTTGCTCATATTGACAAATATGCCATTGAATATTTTTTAGTGTCAACAAATCTCAAACGCCATGTGTTTAGTGCTCAACGTGGCGATACTATATAATTTTCTTACTGGAAGTAGCAAATTGATTGGCCCTCATAAATTGCAACGTCTTTTGGTTTTGTTATGTTTCTCCTTACTCTTTACAATTAGGAACAATGTTTTTTTATATAAAAAAAAAGCTCCGCGACTTCTATATTTTTTAATGATTCTGGGCAATTCACCCACTTACAGGCTATTAGCATATAATTTTCTCAACGCACGCACATTTAATTTTCTAAAAGCATTCACACTTAATTTTATTTAAGTTTTTTTAATTACATAGAACAACTACCTCTGTGAACGTGCCTACCATTAAAAACACAAAGCCGTTGCATCCTGAAATCTTCACTAGGCTATGACCTCTTTCGCATTTTCTCGGTTAAGTACTTGGAGACATCTTCTAAGTTACCAACCGGGAGCCCAATGTCACATTTACAATCACGTCACGGCGGATTCAGTAAAGCGAGCTGGAATGGAAAAAAAAGGGGACTGGAACGAAAAAAAAAGAGAAGCAAAATAGAGAAAACAATGGGTTTCCATTGCTACTTTGCTACTGGAACGGAAAAAGAAAAGGAAGAGGACCGAAACAGAAAAAAAAAAAAAAAGGCTTCCATTGCCGGGATTTGAACCCGGGTCGCCTGGGTGAAAGCCAGGTATCCTAGCCGGACTCACCAGAATGTTTCAAACATATTTATAGATAAACATATTTATAGATATTACGAAAACAATAGCTCTGACTCAACTGCAGTCATTTTGGTGGTTGCTTGGTCTTTAATTCATATATACTCCATACAGGAACAAAAAATTACAAGAATTTTTCATAGATACAGGAGCCTTGCGTCAGCATTTCTGCATCCAATTTGTTACAGAACTAGATAGCATAGCGGGTGATGTTAACGACATCCTCAGGCCTGGCCGGCGGATGGGTCTTGTACCTCACGAGCAGCTGCTGGTACTCTTTGTACACGAACCCCCTGTACCGCGGCGCCTCGCCGATCTTGGCCGTGAACTCCGGCAGCGGTTCGACCCAACTATCCCCATGTGGGTTGGAGAAGAACGACACCGAGTGCCTGTGTGCAGCTTTTCTCACAACCCGATGTGTCGCGCTCTTCAGCTTATTGTTGCTCAGCACCTACATTTGGAAAACGAAAAGTCAGAGGTTTTTGTGACATATCCATTGCATATTTGGGTGGAGTTGTTTATCCTGCGCTCCAGCTTCACCTGTATCACATCGCCGATGTTGACGATGATACTGCCGCTGGTAGGCTCCGCTGGTACCCAGTGGCCGTCCTTGAGGACCTCGAGTCCCCCGATGTCGTCCTGGCAGATCAAGGTGATGCAGCTGGCGTCCTCGTGCACGCTGAAGCCGACGCTCTCCTCCTCCGTCGCCGGCAAGTAGCGCCTTATTATCATGAAGTCGTCGTCGTTGTAGTTCTTGAGGAAGCCCGGTGGGAGCCCCATGCACTCGTTCAGAATCTTTTGGATAAGCAACGCAAGCTCGGTGAACTTGCTGTAGCACTCCTCCACTGTCTCTCTGAAGATGTAGGATTTAGTGCATCAGTTGTTTCTCGCTGTATTATCAGATCAGGTGTTTATAATTGTCTAAGGAAACATTTAATACTCAGTGTTTGCTAGTGTTAGATTAAACACAATTAGTAAATAAAAACAGATTTTGAAGAGCAGCCCCAGCACAGTGAACTTGCTGTAGCACTCCTCCACTGTCTCTGAAGATGTAGGGTGTGGTGCATCAGTTGTTTCTCACTGTATTATCAGGTGTTTATAATTGTCTAAGGAAACATTCACCAAGTGTTTGCTAGTGTTATATTAAACACAATTAGTAAATAAAGACATATTTTGAATAAACAAAATTTTATAGCAAAGGTAAATTTCGAAGTAACTGTGTGCCTTCTGATTTCCTATGTCATATGGAGGTGAATGGCGCGTAACAGCGTCCCTAATCTATTTTACCTGCCATAGCCCAAAGAGGGGCCATAATGCTTGATTAATTTTATAGTTAGTAGCAGTTTGTTATGCAAAGAAGATCAAAACCTCAATTTGGAGCCCTTTGGTGAGAAATTGTAGCCTACCTGGGTCAGTGGCTCCGATGTATTTGACCAAAAGGAACTCAAAAGGTCAACAAGTACGGAATTTCGCAGTGACTCACCTGAATCCAGAAGGCTCATCGGGGTACGCGTTGAGCCCGAGCTTGGGATCAAAGACCAGCAGGTACTCGTTCTTGTCGGGCACGTGCGCCGGCTGCCGTCCGTAACCGGCTGGGACAGGCGCCTTGGACCCCTGGGCCGCCCGGATCTTGGCCTTCTCCTCGACCGACAGCTCGAAGAACGCGGCTGACAGTTCCAGCGCGCGCGCCATGAGCTCGACCGGCACGCCGTGGTTCACGGCGCGGAAGAAGCCGTGCGTCTCACATGCCTGGCGCACGGCCTCGGTGTCGCCGGCGATGCCGCCCTCGCCGTTCTCAGTGAAGAAAGGCGCCAGGTCAACCACGGGGAGCGCGCCGCTAGCCGCCATGTCTATTGGCTGTCGCCTCTGGTCAGTGGCTGTGGTCACACACACTGACACACACGATTGAAGGGAAAAATGACACGAGGTTCATATGCCAAGACTCCCTCCGTCTTCTGTTTTTCTTAACTTGAAATACAGATACGTATTATAAAAAAAAGACTCCCTCAGTCTTAGAAGTGTCATTCTCAGTTTCTCTTTTTTCCTGAAATTAAACATTTACAACTTTGATTAAATATATACAAAAAATAATAATATTTACAAATATATAATTAATATTATTAAATAAATTATTAAATATAATTTTATAATAAATTTATTAGTTAGAGATGTGAATATTGATAATAATTTTTAAAAATATAGTTAAAAAAGTTTGACACACAGCACACATACATCGACACTCTTTTCAGGATGTGATTATGGCTTCGTCTCCCCTAGTACTTGACATGAAAAATGGCATACGGGCTCTGCCTCCCAACAAAGACAACCTTAACATTAGCCTTAGAAAAAGATGTACCCTATATAGACACTTGTGAATTGCGGACAACAACATCAGTTGATTCTCTCAATGTAGAGTTCTTTCCTACCACCCCTACTAGGCTGCAACTTTTGTCAACCGAGAAAACGAGGTGGTCGAGTGGCTTCCTTGCCCCCAACACACTCCTCAAGTGTCATCTTCTTCTTTTGTTAGATGAAGTCACAACTACTTCTACAAGTATTTATGACAACCTGCGGGCCTCATTTTACACCATCCTCCATACTAGAAACTTCTGGTAGATTAAAAAAACAAAACATTAATAAATTTCAAATCTGATTAAACGACCCTAAATTTGATGATTGTATCCATACCTCTGTCAATAAGGTGCGTTTGGTTTGAAGACAAAGTTAGATATGTGATGTGACAATCTAATAATTTTACTACTAGTCTGTGTCAAATTGTAGTTCGTTTGATTTTTTTATCTTAAGTTTGATCATCTCGTTTTATTCAAAAATTTGTTCAAAATATAATTTCTTTTGATGTGGCTTGCTTTATTAACAAAAGATCTTCGAGAATGGCCTAAATTTAATAAGTTTTGTTCAAATTTTTTGAATAAGATGAATGGTCAAACTTGAAGTAAAAAAAGTCAAACGAATTATAATTTAAAACGGAGGGAGTATATGATGATCCAGTTTATTGGATAGATAAAGAGTTAATTTTTTTATTGATATACAATTTTTTTCTTAAATACACGAGACTTGCTCCTACATTTCTACACATTGAAATACAAGTTGTTACTAGATTAGATGGCATAATGGGTGATGTTGACGACGTCCTCAGGCCTAGCTGGCGGATGGGTCTTGTTCCTCACGCGCAGCTGCTGGTACTTCTTGTACAGGAAACCCCTATATCGTGGAGCCTCGCCGATCTTGGCCGTGAACTCCGGCAGCGGTTCGACCCATTTTTCGCCGTGCAGGTTGAAGAAGAAGGCGAACGAGCGCCTGTGCGCAGGTTTCCTCACCACCCGGTGCGTCGCGCTCTTCAGCTTGTTGTTGCTCAGCACCTACATTCGGGGAAAAAGGGGGCATTTTTGTTACGGTATTTGCGTGGAGTTGCTTATCCTTCATACCTGCTCTCCGGCTTCACCTGTATGACATCGCCGATGTTGACGATGATGCTGCCGGAGGCGGGCTCCGCCGGTACCCAGTGGCCGTCGTTCGGAGAGGACCTCGAGTCCCCCGACGCCGTCCTGGAAGATGAAGGTGATGCAGTTGCCGTCCTCGTGCTCGCTGATGCCGACGTTCTCCTCCTCCGTCGCCGCGAAGTAGCGCTTTGCCGTCATGTGGTCGAAGCCGCGGTCGTCGTTGTAGTCCTTGAGGAAGCCCGGCGGGAGGCCCATGCACTCGTTCAGGATGTCTTGGATGAGCAACCCCAGCTCGGTGAGCTTGGCATGGCAATCTTCCACGGTCTCTCTGACGATGTCGGGATGTGACACATGACGAGATCAATTTCTAGTTATGGGGTTTCTTTAATTTAATCCTAAGAAAATAATCCAAGTTTTTCACCCACCACGTTCAAATCCTTCAACCCACTCAAACTGGCTTCTGAATCAGCTGCTGAAGCCCCAAAACTTCCCCTAGTTCGTTTACATGTTGCTAAGACCCAAAAAAAAAACGTGCAGCTATTAGCTGCTCTCAGAGGGAGGGAGAGAGTGCTATTTTTTAGACGTGGGCCTCCATCTATGGTCTAATTTATGCTCAGTTTTCTTGTCCACGGGCAAATGCCAGTGCTTTCGTCTGTGGTTGGTGTATGTACCACGTGCATCATTTTGTTATTGCAATAACATTTGCATCACCGGCCCCACAGCCACCCTCTCATTTGGGATTTCGCTAATCCCAAAAAAAAAATGTTATGGTTTCATCCGTCTTTGTTTTCTTTAAAAACTTCTCATATACCTCTTGCTACTTTTACAAAAATTATCGAAACTTTCCAAAGCGTAGAGAAGTTATATTCTCATCCGGTACCTTTTATTTTTCGAAAAGCAAGTTTTTGGGAAAGGGAAAGCGTTGATGATGTGTTAAGAAAGTTGTTCGTCTAAAAATCAAAGGAAAAACATCAAGAAGTCTGGATTGTGGTCAAAATTAATAAACGAAGTTGACTTTGAAAGTATGCATGCGCACCTTTCAGTTCTGCTTGGGCCTTGCATTGGGGTCTCTTAAGAGATTCGTGCGAACACTATCCTAACGAAGAGAAGTAGTAAACTGGAATCTTGTAATTGTTCCGATGTTATTCGACAACACAAGATCAAGAAGTCAACAAGGACGATGCGATTTTGCACTGGAAAACTGACTTGAATCCTGCAGGCTCAGCTGGGTACGCGTTGAGCCCGATCTTGGGATCAAAGACCACCAGGTACTCGTTCTTGTCGGCCGAGTGCGCCAGCTGCCGCCCGTAACCAGTTGGCACTGGGCGAGGCGCCTTGGACACCTCTGCCGGCGCAGGCCGGACCTTGGCCTTCTCTTCGTCGGGCAGCGCGAAGAACGCGGCCGACAGCTCCAGCGCGCGCGCCATGAGCTCGACCGGCACGCCGTGGTTGACGGCCCGGAAGAACCCGTGCGTCTGGCATGCCTGGCACACGGCCTCGGTGGCGCCGGCGGTGCCGCCCTTGCCAAGAAAGGCGCCAGGTCCACCACGGGGAGCGCGCCGCTAGACTCCATGTCTATTGGTTTTGGCTGTCGCCTCCGGGCAGTGGTCACACACACGATTGAGGGGAGAAAGGCCACGTGATGTGCACGTGCATATGCTCTGATATTAATGTTCACGGCTCCGCCTCCACTAGTACTTGACAGAACCAAATGGCATAAAAGAGCAGATCAACGCACCACCTGTCCACCTTGGCTACCTAAAAATTTTCGGTAGAGAAAAACAAAATCCTGAAAACATGAAGGAATTCCAAATCTGATCAAACGACCCAAAGTCAATAAGTTGAATAGCATAGCATAGCAGCTCGGCTGGCTACAGTAATACATGAACAGGTTGTAATAGTCATTCATCCATATGCACTCCACCCCAACTCAAAACAGGGCACATCCATCAAGTTTTTCTCTGGTGCAGAAGATTGCGGGTATCATCAAGTTAAAACTTGTTAAACACAGACTCCATGAATTTCATAGCAACCGGCAATCACATATTGATCACAGAACAGAATCTCTCCAGAGGAAACATATAGGGACTGTCACGTCGAGCAAGAATGCACCATAACTAGTTAACCACTCGCAAGTAGCAAGTTCCTACAGGAAAACTGTTTTTGACATGCATAGTCACTCATGTGAAATGTTATTTTACTCATTTACAGACTCAGAACTACGGAGATCGATGATAGAAAATAACCACCAAAATTAGCTCATGTAGCCGCTCATCTCACTCAGTTTCACTTGAGAACAAGCTTGGTGACTTGGTGATTATATCATTGGCCTCAGGTAGCGGCGAATCCTTTGCATCAGCTGAATAAAGTATCTTCCGAATCGCCTTAGTCATCTATCACAAATTCACAATAAAGTTTAGGTCAGTGATAACCCCTAAAAAAATAAAACGTGAGCAAAGCAATTCAAAATCAATTTCCACACCCAAATTATTCAGATCCAGTATCATATGTGAGATGCAAATGAGATGGTATTCACACTCACATCATGGTCGAGCCAAAAAAATTTGCACAGATATGAGTGATTGTGGTAGAACTGTAGAAGATAGGTAGGTAGATTACATATACGGATTTAACAATCAATTCCCCTTTGTAATTGGCTACTTGTTTCGGAATCAATTAAAGCTGTGAGAAATATTAGAAAAGGGAACCATAATTAACATTTCTTAACTGAAACTATAAGGGGTTAGCGAACAGGGTTTGCTGTTACCCTAATTGTCAGTAAGCATGATTGTGTATGGGTTTGGTGGTATCCCAGACAAAATTCTTGGTCAACCAGATGAGAATATTATAAACATACTAATTCAGAAAATGTTGCTCAAGAACACAGGTCATAACATTAAACCAGTAGACATGTGCAGACACATGGATAACTAATGGAATTTATCTTATACCGGCAGATGCTCTAACTCAGGCCGTTGACACAGTATCTCAATATCACGCAACTTTGAGAAGTAGAAGTCTCTTTCTTTTTCAGTATTATCAACAGAAACTTTCAGGCCTGCAACCTGCAATTCAACAAATAAAGTAGACGTTAAGTGACAGGTATGAACTTCGCCTATGTTGATTGGAAGACTTTCTTGAGTCATTTCAACATAGCCGGTCCCAAGCCCGGATAAAGGATGAGGGTGTGATAGGTGCGGCTAGCCAACATTTCAAAACCAGCCACTCTCATGGATATGAAACCCACAAGAGATTCGTTGGGGCGTAACCCTCTTAGCGACGCGCTACATCGGAACCCGGGTGTAGTGTCAAATGTGCAAGGGCCGGGTCGTCATCCCCTTAGTGGCGCGTCATATCGTGATCCGGGTACGATGATAAATGAGCAAGGGTCGGGTCGTCGCAACCTTTGTGACGCGCTACATCTGCGCCCGGGTGTAGTGAAAAATGAGCAAGGGTCTTCGCACTTCCCTCGACGGGTGCGAAGGGTAAGGAAGCTAGCCGAGCCAACTAGGATTCGTCTAGGTAGCTGGAATGTAGGGTCCCTAACGGGTAAGTTAAGAGAGCTAGTCGATACAGCAATTAGGAGGCGTGTAAATATTCTATGCGTTCAGGAGACTAAATGGAAGGGCCGGAAGGTGAAGGAGGTGGAGGATACTGGCTACAAACTTTGGTACACGGGGACAACATCGGATAGGAATGGTGTAGGCATCTTGATCGATAGGAGCCTTAAGGATGGAGTAGTTGAGGTGCGGAGGCAAGGCGACCGGATTATCCTAGTCTGGTTGGTAGTTGGAGATTTGGCTCTGAATGTGATCAGTGCCTATACCCCACAGGTAGGTCTTTGCGAGAGCACCAAGAGGCAGTTTTGGGAAGATCTCGATAGCATGGTTAGTACTGTGCCTATCAGCGAGAAACTCTTCATAGGAGGAGACCTCAACGGCCATGTGGGTGCGACTAATGTAGGTTTCGAGCGGGTGCATGGGGGTTTCGGGTATGGTAGTAGAAATCAAGAGGGGGAGGATGTTTTGAACTTCGCGTTGGCCTATGATTTGTTGATAGCGAACACCGTCTTTAAGAAGAGGGAATCTCATCTAGTGACCTTTCGTAGCGGACAACACCTGAGTCAGATCGACTTTATCCTTGCAAGGAGGAGGGATAGACGTGCTTTCTTAGATTGTAAGGTGTTACCTGGGGAGTGTGTTGTCCCTCAACGCAAGCTTGTGGTGGCGGATTTTCGCTTTCGGGTACGTGTCCATCGGGACAATCGGGCCAAGATTGCGAGAACAAAATGGTAAAAGCTTAGGGGGGAAGCAGCGCAAACATTTAAGGAGAGGATGCTAGATGAGGGGCCGTGGGAAGAAGGAGAAGATGCAGATGACATGTGGCTAAAGATGGCAACATGTGTTCGGAAGGTGGCTTCGGATGTGTTTAGAGTGAGTAGGGGAGGCAAACGAGAAGCGAAAGACACCTGGTGGTGGAATGACGAGGTGCAAAGGGCTATTAGGGAGAAGAAGGAGTGGTTCAAGCGCCTCCATCATGACAAGAGTGCAGCCAATATTGAGGGCTATAAAATAGCGAAGAGGGCTGCAAAACGAGCGGTGAGTGTAGCAAAAGGTCAGGCGTATGATGACCTTTATCAGCGACTAGGACGAAGGAAGGGGAGAAGGACATTTATAGGATGGCTAGGATCCGCGAGAGGAAGACGAGGGACATCAACCAAATCAAATGCATCAAGGATGGGACAGATCAACTTTTGGTGAGGGATGAGGAGATCAAGGACAGGTGGAGAGAGTACTTTGACAAGTTGTTTAATGGGAAGAATGAGGGTCCTACCTTGGAGTTGGATGACTCATTTGACGATACCAACAGACGTTTCGTGAGGAGATTTCAGGGGGCAGAGATCAGGGAGGCTTTGAAGAGGATGAAGGGAGGTAAAGCGATGGGCCCTGACGGTATCCCCATTGAGATGTGGAGATGCCTAGGTGCCAGAGCGATAGTATGGTTAACTAAGCTTTTTAACCTCATTTTTCGGTCAAACAAGATGCCTGAAGAATGGAGGAGAAGTATATTAGTACCGATCTTAAAGAACAAGGGAGATGTTCAAAGTTGTACTAATTACCGTGGGATTAAGTTGATGAGCCATACGATGAAGCTCTGAGAGAGGGTTATCGAGCATCGCCTAAGAAGAGTGACAAGTGTGACCCAAAACCAATTTGGGTTTATGCCTGGTAGGTCGACCATGGAGGCAATTTTCTTATTACGACAGTTGATGGAGAGGTATAGGGAGCAGAAGAAGGACTTACACATGGTCTTTATTGACCTCGAGAAGGCATATGACAAAGTACTGAGAAATTTCATGTGGTGGGCCTTAGAAAAGCACAAAGTCCCAAGTAAGTACATCACCCTCATCAAGGACATGTATAGGGATGTGGTGACGTGTATCCGAACATGTGATGGCGACACCAGTGACTTTCCAACTAAAATAGGACTACGTCAAGGGTCGGCATTGAGCCTTTATTTATTTGCTTTGGTGATGAATGAGGTCACAAGGGACATACAAGGTGATATCCCTTAGTGTATGCTCTTTGCTGATGATGTGGTGCTAGTGGATGAGACTAGGGCAGGGGTTAATAGGAAGTTAGAACTATGGAGGCACACGTTAGAGTCGAAAGGGTTTAGACTTAGTAGGACCAACACCGAGTACATGAGGTGCGATTTCAGCACGACTAGGAATGAGGAGGGAGACGTTAGCCTCGATGGGCAAGTGGTGGCCAAGAAAGATACTTTTCGGTATTTAGGATCAATGCTACAAAAGGATGGTAACATTGATGAAGATGTTAGGCATAGAATTTCAGCCAGTTGGTTGAAATGGCGTCAAGCTTCAGGCGTCCTCTGTGACAGAAGGGTGCCTCAGAAGTTAAAAGGTAAGTTTTATAGGACAGCGATTCGTCCGGCGATGTTATACGGTGCTGAATGTTGGCCTACAAAAAGGCAACATATCCAGTAATTGAGTGTAGCAGAGATGCGTATGGATGGTGTTGTGGGCACACAAGGAGGGATAGAGTCCGGAACGACGATATTCGGGATAGGGTTGGGGTGGCACCAATTGAGGAAAAATTGATTCAACACCGGTTGAGATGGTTTAGCCATGTCCAACGGAGGCCTCCTGAGGCACCGGTGCGTAGTGGGGTTCTAAAGCGGGTCGATAATGTAAAGAGAGGTAGAGGTCGACCTAAACTGACTTAGGACGAGTCGGTTAAGAGAGACCTTAAGGAGTGGAATATCCCTAAGGATTTAGCTATGGATAGGAGCGCTTGGAGACTAGCAATTAACGTGCCTGAACCGTAATCTTTTTTTTGTACCATTTATGTGTTCTTTGTTTTCATGCCTCTTTTGGGTTTGATCTCTAGCCTACCCCAACTTGTTTGGGACAAAATGCTATGTTGTTGTTGTTGTTGTTGTTGTTGTTGTTAAGTGACAGGTATGATGAATTCAATGCCACTGCCTCACAAAGTATGAGATTTTTTCCAATACTACTGTTGTGAACTACTGCACAGGATGGACTACTGCACAGGATGGCTTGAATATAGATTAAAGGCTAAGTCTATGAACGGAACAAGAAAGCAAGTCTGCATTCTTGTTTTAATGTGGAGCATTCATAATTGAATGAGCAACCGGAAGTACATAGTTCATACCGTTTCAGATAGCTTCTGAATCTGTTCTGTGTAATGCTCTTCAGAAAAAGTGTTACACACTTTTCCAACTCCAGGGACTACAAAATTGGATTAGAATTGAGATATTAATCACAAATGGAAGCAAACAATTAGTAAACTTTATAACAACCCTAAGTAGACAAGGGGCAGAGAGTGCTAGTTCACTAACAGTTGCATCTTTTCAGAATAATAACAATTATATTGTGCAGTAAGACTACCTATGTTAATTTAAAAGAAAAAAAAGGCTAGATCAGATGGTCTGAGCACCTCCATCTGCTGAATCAGAACCAGAAAGTCTATTGGCTTGAAGTGATTTGGATTGCTTATTGGAACCCTTCGAGCCACGTTCTTTGAATCCCTTAGACCTCCTTTCCACAGGATTGTAGTTTCTGGAACAAGAACATAGTTTTCTCAATGCATTGGTCAGGAACAACAGTTTATTACAGTAAAACATAATACAGATTCAAGGCACGTACTCGTTCGTAATTCCACCATTCACTGAATCACAGTATCTTTTCAACCACTGAAGAAACTCCAAGTTGTCCAATGGGCGTCCTTTAACAAGCTTGTTGACCTCAATATTCTGCATGGCAAAACCAACCATTAATAAGAGCGACAAAGAGCTTTATGTGCTGTTAAAAATTATAGCAGAAGGATACATATGAACCACCCTTAGCTCCACATAATTACAGTACTCAGTAGATTCGAAGGTCATCCATCAAATTCTTATATTGCTATTCTTATCTCACTGAAGACTAAACTTAAAAATACCACCAGAAGCTACCATGAAACAGTGAAGGAAATCTACACATCCTTTTCAGTTTTTCACCAATGACAGGCACAAGAAGACAACAGACAATTTCCATGGATTGAAATGCATCAAGCACGCAATCAAACAGCAGTAGTGGACTCCAATTTACATACAGGAAGAGCTAACTCTCAGCCATCGAACTTGATCTCGATGTACACCACAACGAACATCATTTTGATAATCAGTACAATGGAACATCAAGCAACAAATACCTAACAGTACAAGGATACAACCATTCCAAATTGGAACCCCAAGCTACCAAATAAGCAAAAAGGTTGACACACACATCCTTTTCACCAATGGCAAGCACAACATCAAACACATATCCACGGATCGAAATGCAACAGGTTGACAGCCCGTACCTTGCCAATACGCAGCTTGTTGAACACATCCTGAAGAACCTTGTAGTTCTGGATCATATCATACTCTGTCTTCGCATCGAAATTGACCTGCAAACCCGCACACAGAAGACAGTCGTTACAGTCAACTAGACAACGACAACTGACAACCTGACACCACGGGTCTGCACCCAAATACTACAGATCAATCAAGTGTCGCGGTTTGGAAGAATCGGAACTAACCTTATGCATGGGCACCACTCCAGGGTGAACCATATCCATCAGCTGGCACTGCACGGCCCCAGACGCCGCCTGCAGGAAAGCGAGACCAAAGTCCCAGAATCAACACAAAATTCCGATTCACGCCACACAATCATCACCATACAATACAATCCACTCGCACGAACAGTTCACGATCCTCGCGAACAGATCAAAACCCTAAACCTCAGTACCCCCAACCAAATCGAACCGAACAAGCGAAACCAAAAGGGGGAAACGAGAGCGGGGCCTGACCTCCTCGACCTTGGCGAGGGACAGCTGGAGGGTGGCATTGATCCAGTGCAGGATCTCGCCCCTCCCGACGAAGTAGGCGCCGTCCATGATCCCGATGCTCGACACCGCCGCCGCCATGTCCAGGCCTCCTGCCTTCCTCTCCTCCCCCTCACCGCTCGCGAGCTGCGCAACAACTTTTCGAAACGACTCCCACGCGAAACGGTGGAGCAGGGGCGTTTCGCGTGCGGTGTTTTGGAGCCTTGGTCGCGTCGGGTCACCGCGCCTTAAGTAACCTCACCACGGGCTCCCTTCTGGTGTCTTCCGGCTTCCCGTTTGAATCGGTCTGGAGCGAGGAACGTTGGGGAATGGGGTCGCGTGGTGCGGCGGTGACGGGACCTTCGAAATTCGAAATGGCAGCGTGGGCCCGGCCGCCTTTACCGGCCCGTCGCTCTGTGCCCCGGCACGGATCGTCGTCTCTTCAGATCGACACGACGCTCTCCCGCTGTCAGGTGGGTCCGCCTTTGAATCTCTGTGGATCTCACGTTGCCGGAAGTGCTGCCGATCCATTGCCAGTGACGTCGTTGTCACCGACTCGTGGGGCCCTGCTCCTGCATTTGGTCATTTATTATACGGGTAGTCTGGTCGCGTCAAGGAGGCCGTGCATGGGCCTGCGTCATTTATGCTTGTGGGCCGGCCTGCGAGCCTGAATGCTTGGGTCCTACTACTTGGAGATGGACTGTGAACTGGGAAATTGTAGTAGTACTGGGCCGTGCATCTCGTCGCTATTTCCCGCGAATATTCGTGGGGTTCGGTTTGCTATATTATGACCATTGCTGCTGCTGGACTGCTGGTGGTGTCATGTGTGGTGTCTGGTGTGTTTTGTGAAACCCATGAAAACGTTTGGATCAGGAGCAGTCGGTCAACCTGTATAGTAGTCTTGTACCTTTTATTTTTGTGAAAGAAACGTAGGAGTACGTTTTTGGATCATAGTAGCGGAGTAAGAAATACAACAGGCGGACATGACCCGATGACACTGTGTACAAACGCCACGGCTGCTCGGCATGCATCACTGTTGGCACTCGCTCCTGCATTCATGCCCCTGCATGATGCGTCTCTTCGATAGGTTCCTACGACGCCTTCTGATGATGCATCTTGCTCATGCTCACGCCGATACTCGACCACGATCCATCAGCAGTAGGTTACGTTTGCCTTAAAATTTTCTCATTCTTTGTTAAGAGTTTCAGAGCGAACCTGGCTCATTAGCATCGTTCTCCGAGTGAATAAAGCAATCACCATACTCTGGTGCCCCGTTCCGATCCGTTCTGCTGCTCAGAGTTTGAGACGCGATGCTCAAGCAACGCACTGGCGCAGAGTTGCAGGCACCTGCGCGCTGCACACGTGCAAACAACAATTCCATATAATCGCGAAAAAAAAAGTACGACGTTACTCCGTACTCCTATCCAGCACTCACTGCGACAGGTGACGTCGTACATGGGTCACACCGTCACAGGATCACCGAGCAGTCGATCGCCTGTAGGAGTACTACTATAACAAAGGCCTTGTTTAGATACCTAATTTTGAGTCTAAAATTTACTATGTAGAATTCTTATTCTTTGTCATATCAAAATGTCGGTACATATATAGAGTACTAAATATAGATAAAATAAAAAACTAATTACATAGTTTTGTTGTACTTTGCAAGACGAATATTTTAAGCCTAATTAATCAATGTTTGACAATTATTACCAAATAAAAACAAAATTACTACAGTATAACGAGATATTTACTATGTAGATTTTGAACCCAAAATTAGGTATCTGAACAACCAAAGAAAACAACCAAAGAAGAAAACGAAAGACGCAACTACTGCCGCTGCTCTTCGGTTCTCATCGTGTCTGTCTCGCCGACACGACAAGATCGCCGGGCAGCCCGCCCTCGCGAGCTGCAGAGTCCGCGAACGCTCCCGGCCACGGTCCGTGTGGTGGCTCCTGGTGATTCCTACGCGGCAGGTGCCATCTGATCGGCGATCGTGGGTGGACGTGGATCCGAGGAAGGCGAGCACGAGCTGTTGTGTGTTGAGGCTGTCTCGTCGTCCCATCGTTGTCATCGTCGTGCAGACGTCCACGGAGGCGTACAACCGCCTGGGCCCGCGCCGCGCCGTAGCCGAGCACGGTGCACCGGCAGGCAGGCTCTCGCGAGCACGGAACAGTGGAACAGAACACACAACAGGCGAGCGAGCATCCGGCACTATAGCCCAGACTCGCCACCTCGCCCGCTCGATTGGACGCACGTCACGCGCGCAACGCATCTGCCTCATCTGAACAGTCTCGCCCACAGCGACTGCCCTGTAGGCGTACTCCGTACGACCGCTGTCCACTGCCACAGTCTTGGTGACACTCTTCGGTTACCGTGCAAAAAGCTGTCAAATCGCCGGACTTTTATCCTTGATCTGGGGCTCTTGCTCCAGACTCTTCTCTTCTCTTGCTCCAGGCTCTTGCTCCAGACTTTCAGGCTCCTTTACGTTTCAGATTTCATCTTTACTGCGTAAAAAAAATTTCTCGTCACATTAAAATATTAGCATATGTATGAAATACTAAATATAGATAAAATAAAAATTAATTATACAGTTTTATTATATTTTACGAGACGAACATTTTAAACCTAATTAATCAATGTTTAGATAATTATTATCAAATAAAAATAAAATTGCTATAGTGTTTAACAGAATTTACTATGTAAAGTTGGTGCACCAATTTTGGTATCTAAACAGGCCTTAAACAACGTGCATGCATTTGCAAATGGCTGATGACGGAGACGGTCAGGTCAGATAGCGCAATGATGCTGTCTATCTTGGGGCTACGATTAGTTTAACGACGATGCTTAAATTAATATAATAGCGGAGCTGGCTCACACACAGCTCGGAGCTTTGTTGGCTTTTCCCTGACCTTTTCTGCGCGTCACGCATATGCGGTGGAGTAGCAGTGGTTGGGATGTTGCATGGAAGCAGCCAGGTATTGCAGATCGATCGAGACCTGACCCCGGCCATCTAATCCAGCTTAATCCTCGACATCGCAGGGGGACCAGGACCAGCCATGAAACATACGGCGCGTACTCTATTCCCGCGGAGGATCATGCCTCCCACGAACCCTAATCATGCACGGGGTCACCTTGAAGCTAATAATACTACTCTGTGCTACGTAGTACAAAAGCAAGGCTGGCCATCCTTCTGCCTCGAGTGAGTCTCTTTGGTGTCAAGAGAGCGTGCACGCAGTGGTAGGATGGATGGATTAATATAATGAAATGAAATGGCCTAAACATTCTGCAACTTGTGCAGGATTACCCAACCAAACCAGCGCTGTCATGTGCGTGCCCAACGTACACGTACGCGCATGCATTTCAAACTCCAAAATTGCACCTTCTTTCGATCTTTTCCATCTGTATGGTTGTATGCTTTGCTGCTGCTACCTTCCAAGCAGATGCACACGGCGAGATCGATCGCTTGGGTTCCGAGAAGTAGGAGTATCACCAAGCCAGCCAGACGACGACGAAGATAGGAAGGAGTAGCTGAAGCTGATACACAGAACGTCCTGAGGGAAGAGGAATCGCACGGGCAGGGAGACGTCAGATGTGCGCGCGAGTCCTTTCGAATAGGAATAGGTGTGGGTGTGGCACTAGCACGGCTGCACGGGCACGACAACTATTCGCATCGGCTGGCTGCTTTTGGTGGCAGCAGACAGGCAGGGTGTCGTGTGTCGTCCAGGACGCACACGGCAGCGCCAGACCACAGCCCTTTTTTAAAAACCTCTTCTCCTCATCGGCATCGGCATCGGCATCAACACCCGGAGTTGAGCTTGAAAGAAAGCAAAGAAAGGAAGGAGGGAGGAAAATAGGCAGGCTTTATCAGCCAGCGTATCTGTTCCTCCCTGTAAAGTAAAGCGTGCCCATGAACAGCTCGCAAACATGCGAGGCACTGACACTCTCGAACTAAGAAAGCTAGCACACAACAAGATACTACTGTGTCGCAGCAGTTTCGGTTTATTAATTAATATTAATACTATACAGTACTGTGAACACTGTCAAAGTGTGAGTTGTAAATTTTGTGAAAACAATCGTATCATCGAGGTCTTGTTTAGTTCACCTTAAAAGTTAATTTTTTTTATTTTTTCTCCGTCACATTAATCTTTTTACTCTTTAATGGAGCACTAAATATAGGTAAAAAATAACTAATTATATAGTTTAGTTATAAATCACGAGACAAACTTTTAAATGATTGGACACTAATTACTAAATACAAACAAAATACTATAATTACAAGTTTTTTCAACTTTTTGAAACTAAAAAGGCCCTGTGTGGGCCGGATGCTCCAATCATTTCTGCAATCTGGACATTCTGCCAGACAGCCAGAGCCATAGTACTCCTTCAAACGAAGCAGGGTCGTTATTGTTTAACTACTTACCCTCCTTTAGTACTCCACAGTCGACAGTAGCCTTTTATTGTATCAATTTTGGTTAGCGTGTCTTCTTTATAAAAAAAAGATTCAGATACTTTCAATATCCATGTTAATCTATTTATGTCCGAGCATACATTAAAATAAGTTAGCATTTTGCATTTTAATATTTACGTTTATATTTGTCAAAAAACTAAACAGTTTTGTTTATTTTGTTGTTGTATTGTTATCGACCTTGTTCTCTTTATTTAGGTTCTTCTCCAGAGGCTTGTAACACTCGTAGATACTCTCGTTAACTTGTGCCTTTTATTAAGACTTTTAGGTAACATGATAATTCCTAATAGATCTTAAATAATTATTTTGGACTAGGTAGAATAAATAAACTAGTAAAAAAAGGCTTCTCTCTCGCCATTGTACTTCTATGAATTGTATTTGATTGACGCCACGCCTTTCCAGCTCGAGGCTTGTCCGGCATCTGTAAAATGAAAATTCAGGCGAGAATAGTTCATCCACTGGTGACCGTTCCAAAAATCTAAACTAGTACAAAAAGGTATAATCAAAGCTGTCGTGGTAAATTATGATAGTCTCGGTTACCAAGAAAAGGGTACTCTAAATCTCTCTTGTTTTTGGTTAAACCCTGAGTTTATTCTCAGATTAATCTCACGAGGACCCTCGAAAAAATACGTGCAAGATCAGACCATACATCCTCGACCCACCGGGGCCCACCGACAAATACACACTGGGCCGGCCCACGACAGAATATTTAACTTCTGCCGCAACCCTCGACAAGTCACTGACGTCACCAATTGATGATCACTCGAGGGAGGACCTCGCGTCAAGTGTCGAGGCCCCGGCGGGACGGACGTCTCGATACAATAAGGGTCGAGCCCCCCCTCGATCCACCAACTCCGGGTGCGTCCGACAGCGTATTTGATGCAAAACTACCTAACCTCGTCCAATCGTATGGCTACAGTAGCCGCACAGTGGTCCATAAAGCGGTCGAATCCCGCTTTACCGCCCATACTGGGGACGTGCATCGGTCTGCGTGGCACTGTTACGCCGTACTCAGCACTGTTAGGCCGCTCGTGGCCCCCCTCGACGAGCTACGTGACAAACAACTGACATCGGATTCCCTAAGTTCAATCTTATCCGTTCAACCACTAAGCTCGAGGCTACCCCTCGATTGGGCCTCGAGTATATGTCGACGCCCTTCGGTCAACCCACATCGACCTCGAAAGCTGCGCCAACAACTCCCGATGCAACCCTAACAGGGACTCGCACGTCCTCTATAGGGGATCGCGTCTTTCGCCAGTCAGCAACCACGCCTCCGAAGGACGCCTGTCAACTCCAAGCCATGCTGCTACAGAACAAGCCATCGAGTTTACCACCACGACCCGCAACGTCACCACTGCGTCATCGAACCAGGACACTTGTACGCCTGTGCCTCCCCTTGGCCTATAAAAGGGGACGCCATGATACACAACAAGAAGAGAGGCCCAATCGGACGAAGAACCGACTCCAGACAACGATATCACGAACAACCGAACACACGCCTAGGCAGACTCCTAGACTTTGAATAACTCTTTCGCTCTATACTCGACCCCTCCCCCCGAATTCTCTGCTTCGCTTGTATTCACCCCTGTACAAGCACTTAGGTGCAAGATAATACAAATCTTCTCCCCCCGCTGGACGTAGGGCCTTCTTTGCCTGAACCAGGATAAATCGCTGTGTTTTTCTTGTATCACCATCCGAACGGGTTACACACACATACGTTTACTCGTTGGCTTAGGACACCTCCGGGTTCCTAACGTCGACAGATAGTCTCATGGATCATTTTGACATAGTGGTAGTCTCATGGATTATTTTGACTCGGGTCTCATAGATCATAACCGCTTGAAACGCCTTCCCGTTTTTCTATTAAACTTACATTCGACAAGGGCAAACTACCAAGGTCTAAGCAGGACTGCGTAACTGATAGCTTAGGGTCAGTCAAATCAAAAACTCCAAAATAATCAGGCCGTAGTAAACACACGAGTCGTCATCCGTTTGGTGATTTGGACAGGCTAGATCAGAAGCGCTGTCAGCACGAGGGAATAATCACGCGCCAGTGCGGAAATGTGCTAGCGTACGTAGCCGTCAACGTCCGTCGTGATCGACGAACCAAATCCCGGCCGAGTACGTACGTCGACCGATGACCGATCCATCCGCTCAACACAAACGATACCGACGCATGGCACGGACAGTAAAAAAGGGTCTCCGTCAGCAGCATAGCATAGCAGACCAGCTTACTCGGTGTTGTGTCAAATTTTGCTTTCGCGCGGTTCAAAGATCCCCCACGGTGATGAAAGCGGCTGTTCAGTTTGTCGCGGGACGCACGATTCGTTTTATCCAGCCAAAGTGCCAATGCACGCAGGGCACTAGGACTGTACGAGGACTAGTATATATACAGAGTATTTTGAAAGGTGTCCTGGTCATGCACTACGGCGTCAGTTACCTTTACCTTTCATTGCCTGTCAAAAGTTTGGATTCACACCCTGATGATCTGATTGGGAATTCCGCGATTAGTCTAGTGTAAAGAACGCTTGCGCCCACGTGGCGCCACCAATTATTTTAGCTCGCGTGCGAACCTGTGGACGGAGGGCTCGGCACACTTTCTCTCAGCCGCCATCATCAGCTCTAGCTCGCTGCCGATCGAGCTCGCTTTGTAGTACTGACACCTTCGTTTGCTTTTACTACATGGACGTGTGCTAAAACAGCTGTACTCCGTATATGCGTACAGTATGACACATCACGTACCGTACGTTGGTCGCTTTGGCAGTTGGTTCCTGTGGCGTGCGCGTGGCGTCAGTTACCACTACCGGTGCCGCCTCGGCGCTCCACAAGCTCGTATCGTGCCATGATTTGGTTTCTCGCGTCGTTCGGTCCGTACCGATGTGTGATTTGATCGGCGGACGTCACGCACGGTTCCGTGATCCCAATCCCAAACAACAAAAACGTGTGCGCGCTCGGGCGGTCTGGCCCGTTTCGTGCTCGACGGACGACGGCGAGGACCGCGACGAACTGGCGCGTCTTATTAACGAGGGTGCACAACGGTAGGGTGTACTGCCGACTCGGCTGAGTGTACGGTGTACCTCGGCCGAGCGTGTGATTAGATCGGACGAGCGAGATTGATCACCCACAGTAACTTAACGGCTCTCTCTCTCTCTCCGTAATCTCTAGGACCTACGGAGTACGGTGTGCTACTAGCCTACGATGATCTGACGCTGCCAGGAACGGCCGGAACGACCACAGTTCCATTGCTGCTCGCGTGCGGGCGCGGGCACATGGGTACGTTCGCCAATGGACCTCCCGTTGGAAAACCCCGCAAGGCCACACGGACACACGGCCCCGGGTCCGCGCCAAACCAGCTGCCTTTTGGCCGCCCGCCTGCCATGCCGGCCGTTCGCCGAGGCCGAGGCGAGTTAAACACGCCTGCCCGCTGCCGCGCAGCGCAGAGCGTCGGAGCCGCCCACATCAGCGGGCCGGGGGCGAGCTCGCTTTTACGACGCCAAGGCCTTATTTAGATACCAAAAGTTACATCAATTTTGTATAATAAATTCTGTTAAATAATATAATAATTTTATTTTTATTTGGTAATAATATCTAAATATTGATTAATTAGGCTTAAAATATTTATCTCGTAAAATACAACAAAACTATATAATTAATTTTTTTATTTTATTTATATTTAGTATTCTATACACATATTTTGATGTGACAAGGAATCTTCTTTTTACATAGTAAGACCTTGTTTAGATATCAAAATTGGTATCTAAAATTTACTATACAGAATTCTTATTCCCCGTCACATCAAAATGCCGACACATATATGGAGTACTAACTATAGATGTAATAAAAAACTAATTGTACAGTTTTGTTCTACTTGACGAGACGAACATTTTAAGCCTAATTAATCAATGTTTGGACAATTGTTACTAAATAAAAACAAAATTGCTACAGTATGACGGGACACTTACTATACAAATTTTATCCACTAAATTTGTAACTAAACGAGGCCTAAATTTAAAGATAAAATTTAAAATCCAAACAAGGCACGGCCAAACGGGACCGGACGTCAGAGAGCGGAGGCCACAGGGCCAGCCGGCCAGGGCACATGGGCGGAGCGCCGTGAAACCTGAACCCCCTGAGGAATCACAGCACAGGCAGCGACCTGTGCTTGCCTGCGTGCTACTAGTAGCAGCAGTCTCAGGAATCACGACTCCTGCCGGACTGTGCTCTGCGGCTGCCCTGGTCCACCGGCACCGGCTCGCCCTCGAGTCGTCTCCTCTGTCTCTCTCTCTCTCCTCTTTATTTTATTTCACTCCTTCCCATGCGCTGCGGCTGCGCCCCGACGGTGGCGTCACCGCCAGTGACCCCAAGCCGCCGCTCACTCGCGACTGGGCGGAGGGGCAGAGGCTCCTGGTCAACTCGTAGCTGCGATTAACGAGGACTCTTTCTGATTGCTCCTGTCGCTGGCTCGTGTGACCGTTTTTCCTTCACCAATCAAACCGTACTGCTAAGTACTAATTTCTACCGTCCGTTTCTTTTCACGAGCTGATGAAGTGCATATATTCAATGAAAAATCCTATGATATAAAAAGTTGAAATGTCTAACAAGTAAGAACCTTTTTATGAGAAGACTCCGGAAGTAAAAATCTGATGTCAGACAAAGATGAACAGGAAAGGATGTGTAGCTCGTGTCACGTTTGGTTCCTCAACAAATTGCGCCATACACATGTAAAACAGGCGCCATACTATGTGTTTGTGAAATCGAGCGCCATAATTATGGCCCAAAAACAAACTGCAATTGTTGTGCCTGTCTAACCAGTTTTTTTTTAAAGAAACCAGATTTTAAAAACATACTCATTATTAACTTGAAGTCTCTTTAGATGAGATAGAGATTTTAAAGACTAACTACTAGTCTATCTCATCCAACCATTAGGTCTTTTTCAGTAAATGAATCCTTCTTATTGTCTTCTTATTGTCTTAAATTTAGCTAAAAAGAACGTCTTATCCAACCGATTAGATGATGGCATGTGAAAACCAAGATTTTAGATTCTATAATCTTTCAGTTTACCTAGCTAAAATGCAATAATGGATGGGGGAAGGACCATTATGATTCTTGTCTTGTTCATTTTCATCACCTATAGCTTATAGATGTAATTAAACAATTTTAGATTTATGGGTTTATGGATAAACACACTTGCATCCCTACCCAACCATGGATTTTATTACTATATTTTTTGATCGTCCTTAACCCCTTTTCGTCCTCCATAACCCTATATACTTGGCGCCCACAAACCACTTCTAGCAATGGGTTCTCTATCTATCTCTCTATGTTGAAAGTTATAAGGAGGCTCATGGAAACTCAAATCAAATAACCACTACACCTGTCCTAATTATTGCTTGAACACTAAGGTGGAGAGTGAAGAAAAAAAAACTATGATGTTAATAACACAGGTTAAGAATGTAATGCCATGTTATAACTTAGGCCTTATTTAGATGCGTAAAAAATTTGCATTCTGACATGTAGCACTTTCGTTTGTATTTGGTAATTATTATCTAATCATATTCTAACTAGGCTTAAAAGATTCGTATCATGATTTATAACCAAACTGTTTAATTAGTTATTTTTTAACCTACATTTAATGCTCCATACAAACGGCTAAAGAGTGATGTGATGGAGAGTGAGTGAAAAAACTAGTAATTTTGTTAGCAACTAAACAAGACCTTAAGTAAGATGTTACCAATATCTTCGATTAAGTATAAAATGCTTTTATCGAACTTACAGCAGTTTTTGACTCACCAAACACGTGGTAACTACTGGATTTTTTACAAAACAAACCGGGTGAAGAAAGTGGCAGAGCTAGAGGTAAAGCTCACCGCCAGTGAGTGGAAGTGGGCTGTGGCTCTCTCTCCCTGGCCCCGCTCCCACACTGCACTGCCCTCCTCTTTATCACTCGCCCCGACGCCGCGCTAGCTTCTGACCTGACCACCGCAGCGCGGAACACAAAAGCTCACCACCACCGCGGCGGCACCACCCCCACAAACCTCGCCTGCACGTCACCGATACCGAGGCTATCCCGGGCAGGCGCTTCCGGATTCCCCCGGCCAGCGGCCAGCCCCACCGCTTGTGGGCGCAGGCCAAGAGACAAGCAAAAGCGGCGACACCCTTCACCAATGCCGCAGGGCGCCGCGGCTGCGGCCTGAGAGTGCGAGCCGCGCTATCGAGGTCCGGGTCAGGCGGGGGAGCGCATTGCGATGGCGGAGTCGGCGGCGGCGGACGGGAAGGCGGACAAGGCGGCGAACGGAGGAGGGGGAGGCGGCGGCGATGCGGCGGGGGAGGGGAAGAAGCGGGTGGACCAGGCCGTGGCGTTCCACGAGCTCTTCTCGTTCGCCGACAAGTGGGACCTGATGCTCATGGCGGCGGGCAGCCTGGGCGCGCTGGCGCACGGCGCCGCCATGCCGTTCTTCTTCCTGCTCTTCGGGGACCTCATCAACGGCTTCGGCAAGAACCAGACCGACCTCCGCACCATGACCGACGAGGTCGCCAAGGTCCGTCCGTTCTTCATTCTTCCCTCACTCGAAACAACTTCCGTTTGTACTTTGTTGCCTATCTCGGCCAAGATCGCCGCTTGTTGTTATCGCAACTCTCACCTGTGTTTATGTCATGATTTATGATTTATTTCCTCTGCTCTTCTCTTGCAGTATGCGCTCTACTTCGTCTACCTGGGGCTGGTGGTCTGCGTCTCCTCCTACGCAGGTGACTTCCCCCTATCCATCCGCCATTCCCCGTCCCCCTCGAGTTCCGTACGACGATTCCCCCGTCAAATCCTGTCTTCTCCGACGGACCATGGCTCTTTTCAAGCATAGTAATGGAGTACTACATGGGCCTATTCGCGAAATAGGATCTAGTCATGGCCGGTGGGGCATCTCGAAGACCACCCCACTCAGTTACAGAAGTCCCGTCACCATCACGCCAAACCGGGGAAAGTTAACAATTACTCCGTACATCATGTTTGTCTGGTTTTCGTTGTCGACGAATCCGGCAAGCGAGGTCACCGGCGTCCATTCCGGCCGGCTGCCGGCGGCGTGGCATGCTGCTTCAGCCCACAATGGCGTTGCAGGCTTCCATACTACCGATTCTTTCACACCGACTGAGAAGCTGCATTCTTTCGTTCCCCAGAGATCGCGTGCTGGATGTACACCGGGGAGCGGCAGGTGATCGCGCTCCGGAAGGCGTACCTGGACGCCGTGCTGCGGCAGGACGTGGGGTTCTTCGACACGGACGCGCGCACGGGCGACATCGTCTTCGGTGTCTCCACCGACACGCTGCTCGTGCAGGATGCCATCGGCGAGAAGGTCGGCAACTTCATGCACTACATCGCCACCTTCCTGGCCGGGCTCGTCGTCGGGTTCGTCTCGGCGTGGCGGCTTGCGCTGCTCAGTGTGGCCGTCATCCCGGCCATCGCCTTCGCCGGCGGCCTGTACGCGTACACGCTCACCGGACTCACTTCCAAAAGCCGGGAGTCCTCTGCTAATGCTGGCGTCGTCGCGGAGCAGGTAACAGCGACTCTTGCCTCCTGCCGTGTTTCCCGTGGGGAACTTGGCTGTTGCTGTACAAGTACACTGCTGATTTGTGCCATTATTTTATATATTTCTCTTGGATTAGGATTAGGATCCGTATTCGATAAATCTATACATTTCTTAGTGGGCGCTTGGACTTGGGATGGAATTGGGCTGGTGGGTTGGTAGTATTTCCTGGTTGTGTCTGCTGATTAGGAGCCAAGAATCCTGTTTTTTATGCTGTAAGACGATTGACCAACATGCCATTTTTTCTTTTTCAACTTTTGATGCTTTGGGAATCCTATGAGCCATTCCACAAACTTGGTGGGGCAAGTGCCTTGTGGGTTTCTGCTTTTCGCAGGACTTGTTTGGCTCAACATTTGGTATGGTGGCGCTGTCACCCCATTTTCTACTTGTGGAATTATTTCAAGATGGCCTCTTTGCACTAGGCTGATAAAGTAAAAAGGACTCAAGACTGTTTATTTTAATCTAAGTGACTAGGTTTGGTAGCCTATGCCTAACAAAAGGATAATTAGGTTGTTTTTTGAAGAATCTATAGACCTAGTTATTTCCAGTTGATTATACAAGAATTATGCATATTGGTAATTCTGTGCACAGTTTCAATTGTGATATTTCTTATATTGCCTGTCAATTGTGGTGCAGTACTGAATAAAATTTATTCATGTAACTTTGTTGGCATAATATGTTTTGATTCTTTTATGGGTAAAATATGATCACTAGGAAACAAATGTAGTGTTAGAGAGGATTCTGGGAATTGAGTGAACCATTTTTAATTGTTGATGAGCAATTGTTTATAATATAGAAGCCTACTACTGAATGCCTTTGTTCCTTCCCATAAGGAACCCACATACATCGTTTAAACCAAAGTGACATCTTTATTCATGTGAAATTATGGTTGGCCTAGATTCTGTTAATTTCCTTTTTTTGTAGTGTGAAGTACTTCTCTCTGTTACACTGCTACCAGCTATGTGGAGTGCTTCTTTGAATTGTTTAATATCCACAGTTGTGACTTGACACAATCTTTCTTACCCCTCCATAGTTCATAGACATATTTGGCAAACCTTGCCTATGTTTGGTGAGCAAATTGTCAGCCACATCTTTGGCATGTTTTGGCAAAGAATTGTGGCAATGACTAGAAGGGAACCAAACATGGCCTAAACAGTTTAATTGGTTTGTCGTAGTATGCATAGATTATATATACTTTTTGACAATCTATTAGTCACTATGTTGTAATATATAAGAATTAGTTTCTTGCGTTTCTACTTATTTGGTGACTGAAATAATTCCTGGAACAGGCAATTGCACAAGTAAGAACAGTGTACTCTTTTGTTGGAGAGAGCAAAGCGCTCAATTCCTATTCTGAAGCAATCCAAAACACACTGAAGCTTGGTTACAAAGCTGGGATGGCCAAAGGTCTTGGAATTGGATGTACTTATGGGATAGCTTGCATGTCTTGGGCACTGGTATTTTGGTATGCCGGGGTCTTCATCAGGAATGGGCAGAGTGATGGTGGAAAGGCTTTTACCGCTATCTTTTCTGCAATTGTTGGTGGCATGTAAGAAGGATGTTGATATTATAATAGTTCTGTTTCACTTATTTTCCCCGGTCCATGAGCTGTTTCTTCATGTCTTGTGCAATAACTGCTTAATTGTTCCTACAGGAGTCTTGGCCAAGCTTTCTCAAACCTCGGAGCTTTCAGTAAAGGAAAGATTGCTGGTTACAAACTGTTGGAGGTCATTCGCCAGAAACCCTCCATAGTCAATGATCATAAGGATGGAAAGTGGTTGGCAGAGGTCCATGGAAACATAGAATTCAAGGAAGTTACTTTCAGTTATCCATCTAGGCCTGACGTTATAATCTTTCGGGATTTCTCTCTTTTCTTCCCAGCTGGTAAAACTGTTGCAGTTGTTGGAGGCAGTGGATCTGGAAAGAGTACTGTTGTGGCTTTGATAGAAAGGTTCTATGATCCTAATGAAGGTAACAAAAGACATCATCTTAAAGGCTGTTGATTTTCTTCCTTCAAATTTATGGCTCCTTTTAAAGTATTGGCTAACTTCATTCGCATTGCAGGCCAGGTTTTGCTAGACAATGTTGACATCAAGACACTCCAGTTGAGGTGGCTGAGAGATCAGATTGGTCTGGTAAACCAAGAACCTGCTCTTTTTGCAACAACAATCCTTGAGAATATACTGTATGGAAAGCCAGATGCAACTATTGCAGAAGTTGAGGCTGCAGCGACTGCATCCAATGCCCATAGTTTTATATCTCTTCTTCCAAATGGTTACAACACAATGGTGCGTCTATATTTTTTTCCACATACATGTAAGTATGGTCTAATTAATTAAGTATTAATTTCTTCATTTTTTTCATTCACAGGTTGGTGAGCGAGGCATCCAGCTCTCTGGTGGTCAGAAACAACGTATAGCAATAGCTCGTGCTATGCTGAAGAACCCAAAGATTCTGCTCCTTGATGAGGCTACCAGTGCATTAGATGCAGACTCAGAAAGCATTGTGCAAGAAGCTTTAGACCGCTTGATGGTTGGGAGGACGACTGTAGTTGTTGCCCACCGTCTGTCCACTATAAGAACTGTGAACATGATTGCTGTGATCCAACAAGGCCAAGTTGTTGAGACGGGGACACATGATGAACTCCTAGCAAAAGGAACATCTGGAGCATATGCATCCCTTGTCCGTTTTCAGGAAACGGCACGGAATAGGGATCTTGGAGGTGCATCTACCCGCAGGTCACGGTCAATTCACTTGACAAGCTCACTTTCCACCAAATCTCTCAGCCTCAGGTCTGGAAGTCTAAGGAACCTCAGTTATCAGTACAGTACTGGAGCAGATGGTCGCATTGAGATGATTTCTAATGCTGATAATGACCGCAAATACCGAGCACCACGTGGATACTTCTTCAAGCTTCTGAAATTGAATGCGCCTGAATGGCCTTATGCAGTGTTGGGGGCCATTGGTTCTGTCCTCTCAGGATTTATTGGCCCAACTTTTGCCATTGTTATGGGTGAAATGCTTGATGTGTTCTACTACAGGGACCCCAATGAAATGGAGAAGAAAACCAAATTATATGTGTTCATCTATATTGGCACTGGCATATATGCCGTCGTTGCTTATCTTGTGCAGCATTACTTCTTCAGCATCATGGGAGAAAATCTTACAACCAGGGTTAGGCGGATGATGTTGTGTGGTATGTATTTCTCCATTCTGGAATCAGTTTTTGTGGTGTCATTTGAATATATTGTGAATCTCTACAATATGCGCTGCAGCAATACTTAGGAATGAAGTTGGTTGGTTTGACGAAGAAGAAAACAATTCAAGTCTTGTGGCTGCACGTTTAGCTGTTGATGCAGCTGATGTCAAGTCGGCTATAGCTGAGAGAATATCAGTCATCTTGCAGAACATGACTTCCCTTATGACTTCTTTCGTTGTTGGATTTATCATTGAATGGAGAGTGGCAATACTTATTCTGGCCACTTTCCCTCTACTTGTGCTTGCCAACTTTGCTCAGGTAAAATTCTTGGCCTACTTTTAAGCGATTGATGTCTTTCATCATCTTGAGACTTAAACCTACTGTTCAAGTCCATCCTTAAGAAAACATGAACGCAAATATGTCTTGCTAATTTAGTTGCTTGTCAGAATCAGAAAAACTCTTAGTTGTATACTGGCTGAGTAGAATATATGTGCTGTTTTGTGGTTTCAGCAACTTTCAATGAAGGGCTTTGCTGGTGACACAGCAAAGGCACATGCCAAGAGCAGTATGGTTGCAGGCGAAGGAGTGAGCAACATCCGCACTGTAGCTGCCTTCAACGCTCAAAGCAAGATCTTGTCGCTCTTCAGCCATGAACTACGTGTCCCAGAGCAGCAAATCCTCCGCCGCAGCCAGACATCAGGTCTTCTGTTTGGCCTGTCACAGCTCTGCTTATACTCCTCAGAAGCGCTCATTCTCTGGTATGGTTCTCATCTTGTGCGGTCACATGGGTCCACCTTCTCCAAGGTCATCAAGGTTTTTGTTGTCCTTGTGGTGACTGCCAACTCAGTAGCTGAGACGGTGAGCCTGGCCCCAGATATCATCCGTGGAGGTGAATCCATCCGATCCATCTTTGGCATCCTCAACAGAGCAACAAGAATTGAGCCTGATGATCCAGAGTCAGAGCGGGTCGCCACCATCCGAGGGGACATTGAGTTGCGGCATGTCGACTTTTCATACCCAGCACGCCCAGACATTCAGATCTTCAAGGATTTCAACCTGAAAATCCAAGCTGGGCGCAGCCAAGCGCTAGTCGGAGCCAGCGGTTCAGGGAAGAGCACCGTCATTGCTCTCATCGAGCGCTTCTACGACCCATGCGGAGGGAAAGTGGCCATTGATGGTAAGGACATCCAGACACTGAACTTGAAGTCCCTGCGGCTCAAGATCGGCCTCGTGCAGCAGGAGCCAGTCCTCTTCGCATCGAGCATCCTAGAAAACATTGCATACGGCAAGGAAGGCGCGAGGGAGGAGGAGGTGATCGAGGCGGCGAAGACGGCGAACGTGCACGGCTTCGTCAGCCAGCTGCCCGATGGGTACAAGACGGCGGTAGGCGAGCGGGGCATGCAGCTGTCGGGCGGGCAGAAGCAGCGGATCGCCATCGCCAGGGCGGTGCTCAAGGACCCGGCCATCCTGCTGCTGGACGAGGCGACGAGCGCGCTGGACGCTGAGTCCGAGTGCGTTCTGCAGGAGGCTCTGGAGCGGCTGATGAAGGGGCGCACCACCGTGCTGGTGGCGCACCGGTTGTCGACGATCCGAGGGGTGGACCGCATCGCGGTGGTGCAGGATGGGCGGATCGTGGAGCACGGCAGCCACAACGACCTCCTGGCCCGGCCGGAGGGCGCCTACTCGCGGCTGCTGCAGTTGCAGCACCACCGTGTCTAACGACGACGCCGGGCGTGCATCCTCTGATGATATATTAATTACACGATGACATCTTCGTTTTAGAGGTCCGTGGGGTTCTTTTTCGGTTTCTTGGGTTGGGCGGTGGTCGTTTGCGGATGTAGATACTAGGGCAAACCGTGTGTGTTCTTATGCTAAAACTTGGAACATGTGATCTGTATCTTCTCCCTGGGATGGAATGTACCTTGCAATGCAATGCAACTCTTCTTTTCGTCCACCATTCCCCGTCCGTTCTCGCATTCTGTTCTAAGTATACATAGCATACATCGTGAGATCAATGGTAGTAGTGTAATCTGGAAGAGGAACCGATCGGATCCGAATGCCCCAAGAAAGATCAGAGAAAAATTTACAGTCTCCGTTTATCCCTCGCTGGCTAGAACGGTCCCTGTTATATCTATTGGATTGACTAGATGTGGATCAGTGGGTGTTCTTTCCCTTTGGGATGATAAACAACATAGATCGTGTCTAACAGAGAGATTTAGAGAGAGAGGAAGATGAGTAGGAGTCCATATCATCATTGGCGTTGGGCTTCGCTGGTTCGTCGATGGAGTCTGGGCACGGTCAGCGACGTTCGGGGAAGAGATGCAGTGAAGTCTATCGGCGGTGTGGCTGTCGGGCGGTAGACACATCCCGTCGCTTACAGCCCATCCTTGATCGGGTAGGATTCTAAGGTGAGGATTGTGGCGGCTCAATGAACCCTTGTCCTTTGTGCTTCTGGTCCCCACTTCCTCTTTATAGGGTTGCGCGACAGGGGCCTACCGACTAAGAGTCGGTTAAGCATCCCCGATCAGGATGCGGTCAAAGGGTCCGACTTGATCGTCGGATCACGTCGGATGAGATCAATTCTAACATTCTCCCCCTTGATCTCATCTTATACTTTAATTTCTTCTCATCATTCCTCATTTTTTTTTACTTCAACCTTCAATTCTAATCTTTCTTACTTCTGTCCTATTCAATTAGAGATTAGTGCACAGAGCGTTTCTCATCGTCACAGCAGTTAGTGCCATTAGACTAACAGCCATAATACACCTCTCTATTTTGAAATAGAATCTTCATTCATTCTGGGTCTTTATTGTCCGAAAATTATAGGCTATACCATAAACCTATGTCGACTGTGTGTCCTCTGAACACACTGGGTGGTAAGCCTTTAGTAAGCGGATCCGCAAGTTCTTTCTTATTACTTATATGTTCAATACCTTTCAAATGATTCTGGATTTTTTTCCTTTACAACGAATACATTTATGTCAATGTGGTTGGCAGCACACTTGACCCGTTGTCATAGGAGTAAAATACTTAATTGGTTATTGCTGTTGTCAACCATTATCAATACCGGGTATAGGTTCTCTTAACCATTTCGCCTGTCCTCAAGCCTCATAATATGCCGTAGCATAACTTTGCATCATTCATAATATCACAAATGTTTATTTGAAGCTTTTCCACAATAAAGCTCCAACAACGAGTGTTAGTGATTGTGGATTCACTACATATCTCGCTGAACTTTCATTCTTTGTACCCACAACTATTTAAGAGTACTTGATCTTCTTTATTCAACATGAGGCTATAAATCTTTTCAAGATATTCTTTATTCTAGTGATCTATGTCTGGATTGTACTTCTGCCAAAATATCCCGGATATATCAACTATGTCAGGGTAACTTCTAACTTATAAGCGTTCATTAAGCTTCCAACAGCTGAAGCATATAGGATGTTCATTTGATCAATCTCATATCGGTTCTTCAAAACATTTTAAGTTCTAAATCCATTACCCTTGACTATAAGAACAGGCATAGGTTTTCTTTGTATGGATACTTTATTTCTTCAAAATCTTTTCTAAGTATGCCATTATGATAGTTCTAATACCCCTCTTTTTATCTTTCAATGAGTTTCAACTCAAATGATTCTTCACTGAGATTCTTCTTATTCAAACTTGAGGACAAAACTTCTTTTCTCTCCAATAGTAGATTGACATCATACTAGCAAGTAAGATGTCATCCGCATATAGGATTAGAAAATGAATTTCCCATTCATAAACTTTGCATAAATGCAATTGTCCTCTACATTCTCTTCAAAACCTAAACTTTCTTCGATTCATCAACTTTAAATTCTATTTTCTAGAGACTTGCTCTAATCTTCAAATCATTTCTTCAAGCAACATCCCTCATGTTCTTTTCCATCCACGCCAAAAGCCCTTAGGTTATGCCATATAGATTATTCATATAGATCCTTATTAAGGAATGTCACCTTTACATCTATTCGATGTGAATTTAAATCGTAATGTGCCGCTAATATTCATAGTAATTGATTTATTCTCTTTGTGTGATTCTTTCATCACAAGTTGCACTATATATCTTTCATCGTTCCCTCCAGAGCCACGTTACGTCTTGTAGACCCATTACAGTCTACTGTTTTGGCTCCATTAGGAATTTCTTCCAAATCCCGAACATCATTGGTATTTATCGATTTCATTTCATCTACCTTTGTTTCTTGCCATTTGGACGAGTGAACGTCTCTCATGGCTTCTACAAAAGAGATGAGATCATCTTTCATTTGAATTTCTTTATCAACAATAACTTCATAGTCACCAAAACAATTATTTTTCTCATTCTTTGAGACCTACTAGAGCCTCGTGGCACTTCTTTCATATGGGGCTATTGTTTCTCTTCATTGGGCTCTCATAACACAAGATCCTTATTAACTTATTCATCTTCTTGAAGAGCAAACAACCGGTGTTGTATATGTCATACAACATCAACAGAGATTGAGCAATTTATCGCTTTCAAAATATAGTAGTGGGCATTCAATCCCACTTCTATTTAATTCTTTAGGTATCTACATACCATGCTCCCCCAGATTATTCCATCCTTTGTAAGGATGGTGTATCTTTAAATTTCTTATTTGGGTTTAATCTGTCATAACTTCTTACGACGCTTTGAGCACCGTTTTAGTATCTCTCACTGTGCTATCTTCCTATTGGAACCATAAAAGGTTTAGGAATCTAGTTATTTCTTTACTTAGTGGTATTATTATTGTGATTGTTGTACTCTCTTAATGATCACATTCATCTTTTATAGATCACTCTTCTTCATATCATATTCATCTTCATATCACATTTATCTCTTGTTCATAATGTACATCATGCATCACATTGTCAAAAAATATAGGGGAATTTCTTTTTTATTTTTTGTTTCTTTCTTGATTTTATAGGGGAGTATCTTTCTTGATTTTCTGTTTCTTTCTTGATTTTTCTATTTCTTAATTGATCTCATAAATCGCCCCTCGAAATATGGCAAGAACTTTTCTGTCATAATTTAAAAACTATTCAAAATTCTTATAAATGAGGAAACTTTCATTACTTACTTCATCCACATGACTATGTCATGCAAATAAAGTTACTTCATAAATCTTTTGGGAGTACACTTTTCTCATCCCACTTCAGAGTCATTCAGTACTTCTGCAAGTCACACTTGCATGTTATTCTTGTCATTTGATTCATATGCAACTTTCTTCTCCCGCATGCAGGATAAGTTCTGTCGATAAGTTCTGTCAAAAAAAAACTCCCCCGCTATGCGAGATAGTTCCCAATAATAGGACATCAATGACAAAATTGGTTCTCAGGGCATATTCAATCATCAAATTCAAAAAATAAATACATCGCCACTTGGCAGAATCAGAGTTCATGCAGCATAACAATAAAAGCTTGAGGTGCGGAAGCTATCATCTTCGATCCAACTTTAGCGTAGGCACGAAACCGTCAATCGCTGTACTCCCCAGATGAGTACTCACTCGAACCTGAAACCAAATTTTTAGTATGATTTGTACTGGCCACACTCCCATCCTATGTATTGCTTTATGGAAATTGGATGCAAAAAGGATATATCAAAAGGAACCTATAAGGCTGGTGTTTTCCTATGCATAAATCAGGTATATAAATAATATAATATAATATAATATAATATAATATAATATAATATAAT
>CM041642.1:5043338-5053737 GCA_023333625.1 Bothriochloa decipiens
ATAATATAATATAATATAATATAATATAATATAATATAATATAATAAGAAAGTTTTAAACACATTCCCATCCCTCATATCCATCACCATCCATCTCTGTAACACCATCCCAACTCCTCCAACACCATCTCAGACTCAAGTCGACAAGCCAACTCCCTCTCGGCTTGTCCGGCCCGCAGCCCTCAACCTGGCTCACGACCGGAAAGCATACTCAAGGGAAGGTAGAACACTCCACTCACTAGTCCGGTGTATGCGAAACACAGGAAAGGTCCATAGCTAAAGAATTGGCATATGTATCGATCGATCAACCATACACTCTGTAGAGGTTTCACTAATCCACTAGATAACCATCATCGGTGTTGATCACCACCTAGGCAAATTCCGGGCGCCTCCTGCCATAGAACGATGCCATTCTACCATCCAGCTCTGGATCGCTGGAACTGTGAAGAGCCCATGTGTTCGCTCCCAAAGAGAACACCATGGCATGTACCCGCTCCCGAAGGGGGTGCCATGATCGTCTTAGAAGGGTGTTAGCTCCGTCCCATGCATATACCTTTCTATCACTACTCTCCTAGCAGTAATGGCATCAATCTATCCAGCGGTTCAGCCATCTCCCCCCATGGAGAACGAGTGGAAAGCAAGAGATTCCTAAGGTCCGGATACCAGCGCAGCAGTTCCTAAGTTTGACCAAACTGAGATATCTTCATTAGGGTTTATCTTTAACGTGTTACCATGGCACCTTCATCCCGGGCTCCACCTCTCAGAGGATCACACCCAAAGACCACCATCACATCTCAGTTAGCCCGCCACAGGCTCCTCTCATGGGAATGTCCAGATCCATCCCCCGGCAAGACTTGCTCCAAAAGCTCGTCTTAGATCCCGGCTCGATCGACTCAACCCTCACCCTACTCCCTGCCGTAAGTTCCACCCCAAAACACAGATATAGCATCATCAGCTCACATGCCCATCTGATTCATCAACTCACACATCTAGCCTGACACCCTCCAGGCCTTCCCAGGGTTCATCACGTTGCATCAAAATGTAAGCGAGTGAAGTATATATATATAAATCTAGCAGATAAGCAAGTGGCTATCATAACAGCGGGTAAGCAGGTGAAAGTTTACAACAAGGTAGGGCTCATCAAGTAATAATATATCATGCAATCCTAACACAGGCAATGCATTATAGAAGCAGGAATTTAATGCACTAGCCATACTACATTTGCCATACGTAATGGGATCTACGAGGTTGGATGAGGTGTGGCACCTTCACTGACGTAGCTGTCGGACTTCTCCTGGTAGTCACTGTCATCAGACTTGTCCTCGCTCGAGCCTATAACAAGAATTAATGGTCGCGGTAGCGACCCCCTATAGATTAGCACGAAGAACGAATGCAAAATAGAAGATCCAAATGCACTCAAACATAGCCTAGATAGATAGGGCTCGATTTATAGAAAATTTGGATATGTGGATCGCATTTTTCGGAGCTCGTATGAATTAGTTATGAATTTTCAAAGATTTATCCATTTTTTGAAAAAGAAAAAGGGTTGTTTATTCTGGTGCTGACACATGGCCGCTCGGGATCCACTTGCAGGTACTCAGTCCATGATCACCACATCCATCATCTCCTTGCCGAAGCGATCTCCTCCTCTGTTTCTTTCCCCACGGTGTGTCGAGGGGTCAAACTCGAGGGTTGGTGTGTCGAAGTGTCAAACTCAAGGGTTGGCGTATCGAAGTGTCAAACTCGAGGGTCAGTGTATCGAAGTGTCGAACTTGAGGGTCAGTGTATCAAAGTGTCAAACTCGAGGGTCAGTGTATCGAAGTGTCAAACTCGAGGGTCGGCGTATCGAAGTGTCGAACTCGAGGGTCGGCGTATTGAAGTGTCGAACTCGAGGGTCGGCTCGAGCGCGTCCATTATCTTTTGCCGAAGCGATCCCCTCCTCTATTTCTTTCCCCATGTTGTGTCGAGGGGTCGCACTCAAGGGTCGGCTCGAGCGCGTGATCCACCTCGGATGAGGTCGGCTCGAGTGCGCGTTCCGTTTCGGACGAGACTAGCTCGAAAGCGCGGTCCCCCAAGGTCACATCTTGGGCGCGGGTCGTCGATGACAGCGAGGTCGCCCAACCCGGCACCGTGGAGGTCCTCCGGCTTTATTAACCAATGAATCAGCTTTGCAGCAGCACGGCGACACATCCATGGCTTTCAGGTCGACAGCTTGCCTTCGGTGTGGTTCCTCCTCGGCGGTCGGCGGTGGGGAAACCCTCGATTCCTGGTGCCACAGTGGATCTCCGGCGCCATTAACCCACCCATCGGCTTTGGGACTTCACGACGGTCATGTTGATGGGCTTCAAGGCGGCGGCTTTGTTTCCGGTGACAAGCTCTACGGCGGACGGCGGCTCGGCGGTGATGGCGCTCGGTGTACACACCGAGTCACTCCAGCTCCAATTGGTGGCGTATATGGGCGATTGGAGTCACACAGCACCTGCCCGAGGTGCTGACGATGACCAAAACACACGGCGGAGTCCGCGCGGGTAGCAACTCCCACGACAGAGTTTCGGCGGGTCCTCGGTGCACGACAACGGCACTTCGATAGGGTCCACGGCCTCCATCTCCTTATCCAATCGATGCAGCACATCATGGCGGAGCTTCCCGGCTTCTTCTTGCGCCTCGGGGTGGTCGGAGGTGGCAGGAAACGACGGTGAACGGTGGCGCTCTGGAGCGACATCGCACCGGCACATCGACGGCAAGGTGGTTCGGGTCGGTGCTTCGGCGAGGCAAACGCGGAGCTAGGGTGCGCACGGAGTCTATCTCATCAAGGCAGGCGTAGATCTGGGGTCAATGGAGGGCAGAGCTCAACGAAGAGGCGGCTGGGTTCACCGCGGCGGCGCTCGGTGCGCGGCGGCGGGCAAGGCGGTGCTCCGATCCGGCATCCTCCCGATGCCGTGGTCCAAGGGGGCTTGGCTGGCCTCGTGCGTGTGTGAGGGTATGTCCAGAGGGAGACTGGCGGAGGTCTTGGCCTACGCGCTCCCAAGGCAGAGCGCCGTGACCGGAGTAGCACGGGCGAAGATTGGGGAGAAGGGCATGGCGGAGGTGCTCACCGGCGCGGGCGCGGATAGGAGGTGCGGTACAAGTCCGGGCTTCGGCGTCCTTGTGGCTCCGGCTTGCGGTACGGCCTCCCCTTCTTGCTCCTGGCACAGCAGCACGGCGGAGCTCCTCTTCTTCTCCAACTCCAGCGGCGGACAACTTTCTCTTTACCGCCTCCTTCTTCTCCTACCTCCCCTCCTTCTCCAAATTGGGTGGCTAGGGTTGCAATTGGGGTTCCACCGGAGTGGTGGTGGCGACTGGGAACCCTAGAGCTCCGGCCTTTTGCTTATATAGGGCAGAATTGGAGGTTGGTGGCCGGCGGACGGCCGATCATGGCTCCGGCTCGATCAAGCGGCCAAAGAGGGGTCTAGGTCACCGGTGGGGTACTCGGTCGGGTCCACGAAGCAGTGGGAGGGAGCTGGTAGCGGCTGGGTGGCGAAATCCTTTACGGTGGCGTAGTTCACCGCGGTGGCAGCGCATGTGCGTGTGCGCGCGGAGAGGATTTCGCCCGCGGCCGTGGGTGCTTTGTGCAGGGCTGGTCGGCCGAGGTGGCGAGCGGGCGTTGGGCGATGCGAATCGAGTGGCCGAGGCAGATTGCTTCAAGGCGACGCGGGGGAACAGCGCCTAGCAATGGTGACGTCAGCGCGAGCGGCCGGTCGGGTGACCTCAGCGGCGCTTATGACAGGCGGGGTCCACGGCTGGTCCTGCCCGTCAGCGGCAGCGGCGGGCGAAGGCGTGGCGCGGCGCTTGCTGGGCCGCCTTGCTGGGCCGACGCAGTGCGCGGGCGAGTGAGCAGGCGAGCGAGCGCGCGGGCGAGCGGCTGGGCCGGTGGGGTCGCTTGGCTGCTCGGACCGGTTGGCTTTTCTTTTTCCTTTTCTTTTTCTTTTCCTTTTTCATTTTCAAATACTTTTATATATACATATATATATGATGTGCTAAATTTGTATGACAAAGTAGTGGGTATACTTGGCCCTCATAATGTTAGGGTATTATTCCCTTAACATTTATTTGGCAAAATAATTATTATATTATCATTTTTATTATTCAACACATAAACCAAATAAAATCCAGATCACTCCTTTAATGCAACATGATGCATGAACTATTGAAACATTAGATCAAAGCTATTGCCACATTGACATTTAACATATGAAACATAGAGCATTGACAAGAGATGTTGATCAAATTAGAAACACATGAATGCTTTGCATGACATGCTAGGGTTAATGCAAGGTTAAGGGGTATATGATGGCATGTTGCACCACATCACTCAGGATTTTTTCAAAAAAAAATTTGTAGCTCGGATTTTTGGGTTGTTACAACATGTCTCCTCAAAATTAAATTCTCGCGTTGGTTCGAATTTAATTAGAGGACAATCATCATTGTTGCAGTGGAAAACAAAAATACATTCTTTTCATTTCATGAGCATTTCTTTATCTTTAAATTCATTGTGATGCAAAATTTATCAGAGATTTAAACTTCAAATTCAAACTTATAATATTTTCTCTTTCATATTCTAAATCATAGTTGGGCACAAATAGAATAAAACATCGTTCTTCTACATCAGTTCTAAAACACCGTTGGGAAGAAATAGAATCAATGCATATAAATTGTAAAGCATATCATGATATTGCTATTAAACAACTTTGCTCAGAAAAAAATAATACCATAATTCACTGAATTCTATTAACTTTTCTTTAAATTAAATTCTCTCATTGGTTCGAATTCAGTTAGGAGAATCATCATCATTGCAGCGAAAACATGAAAAATGTCTTTCTAGTTCATTAGCATTTCTTGATCATTGCCATTTCTTTGAGATTCTTCAAAGATATGAACTTCAAAATTCAAAAATCATAAATGAACTTACAATATTGTTATCATCAACGTTGGTCAGAAAATAACAATGTCATAATTTCTCTAAACATAAAACCGATTATTTCTCTAATTAAAATATTCCCGTTGGTTCGAATTTAATTATGAGCAATAATTCCTTCAATATTCGTGGCAGGTACCTGGGAAAGGGGTACCCCAAACCCTCGATTAACCGGACTAATCTCCGAAATCCACAAACGCAAACCCTCCAATGACATCCTTCACTATCGCTCGAAAGCCCACAGGCTAAGGCATACTGGGCCGGCCCACAAACGGGCGTTGACAGCCCAAAACCACAGCCTACTTGACGGGCTACCATGCGGACCGAGAATGTACGCTCGAGGGTATGATTCGGGCGACCCCTCGAGGACGGAACTTCGCTCGAGCGAAGGGGCCGGCCTCGAGGACGGAACTTTGCCCAGCGAATGAGCTAACCCTCGAGGACGGAACTTTGCCCGAGCGAATGAGCCCGCCCTCGAGGATGGAACTTTGCCTGTGCGAATAGGCAGCCCTCGAGCACAGTATACCCCTCGGCTACCTACTCCCTGTAAGGATCCAGGCGCATTCAATGCATTTTACCTGCTCTCGCCTAACCGTATGGTCACAGTTACAGTAACAGTTGTGAGTATGGCAGTCGAATCCTGCTTTTACCGCCCATACCCTAGAATCCCGCGGATCGTACCTCACTGATACGCCATACCGAGCACTGTGTCCCGTCCGGCACCCCCTCGAGACACGAAAATCAACACATTCCCCGTATCCTAGGATTCGGCCTTATCCGATGGGCCTCGACCCCCTCGAATCGACCCCCTCGACTCGACCTAAGGCCTCGACCGTCGCCCATCGGCTCCGTCACGCTGACCCTCGAGCGGGACTTCAACAACACCGGTCAACACTTCAACAACTTCTGACGCGACGACTGTAGGACCTCCCATGCCGACGTACACCTCTACAGTGGCACCGACATGATCGGCATCAACGTCATACGTCACCAACCATGTGAGCCCTAAAAACATGTACTCCTGTGCCCCTCCTTCGCCTATAAAAGGAGGCGCTGGGACTTTAGCGAGAGAGATCCAGAGCATCATACGCTAAGGCTTTAGATCAGAGAACAACACCGTGAGACAGTGTGAAGTAGAGAGCTAAGCGCCCAAAACACTCGAGCTCAAGCTTACACTTCTCACACCCGCTTGTATTCACCCCTGTACTAGCACTTCGATGCAAGATAACACGAACTATCCCCCCCGCTGGACGTAGGGCCTTCTTTGCCTGAACCAGGATAAATCGCCGTGTCCTTCTTGCATCACCCACCGGATTAGGGAGCACGCAATTACGAATTTACTCGTTGGTGTTGACCCCCGGGGTTGAAACATCAAAAATTCGCAGCGAAAACATGAATAAAAAAACTCAATAATTCAATTTTCTAGAAATCTTAATTTTATGATACTCTCTGAATAAAATTATCGTTGGATAAAATTTGCACAGAAAAATTCGCATCAAAATTCAATTCAATTTATTCAAAAAAATTCATATCAAATAAATTTCTGGAAAATTAACAAATTATACTATTTATTCGGGCCGGAAAACCGACCTTTCGGCCTAGTTTCCAGAAAACGGCTTGTGGCCCAGTTTGGCAGCACATGCGTAGCGGCCCATGGTGACGGCCCATTCGGCCTGTCTTTTTTTATTGTTTCAGAAAATTCATGGATTAATTCACAAAGGGCACTGTTCATTCATGGGCCACGGCTATCCATTCGGCCCATCAGCTGAAGCCAGCCCGTGGCTGCCGCGCGGCCATCCCGTCTGGGCCGCAAGTGGCCCGATCAGCAGCAGTCGTTGATCTGAGGGTGCCCAAATCGGACGGCTGTGCATTTATTTAGGAGGATCAAAAACGCCTCCGTCCAACTCCCCCAAAACCCTAACTTCATTCGGCCATTTCCTCCTCTCCCTCGCTTTTCTCGCATCCAGCAGCAGGCGCTGCCGGCGAGCGGCGGGGTTGGCTCCGTCGGCGTATATTCTGGCCAGCTCCCCATCTCCTCTTCCTTTCTTTACCCCTTCCATTCCTCATGCAGACGGCGGCGGCAGTGGCCATGGCGGCCATCCAACGCTGTTGAGCGTCCGGGAACGGAGCGCCTCTGGTGAGCTTCTGGTCGGCTCCCACTCCCCTATTCTTTCTTTTCCTTTTCTTTTCTTTCCGTCTCAACTCAGCAACGCGCCTGAAAGGTCCCTATGTGATTTTGGCAATTGAGTAATAACTTTAGGTTGGACTAATATGTGGATGAAGTGATTTACACAGAAAATTAGTCCATAGGTGGATGTGCAATGGAGGAGCTTAATTCCATATGTGACATGACATGGAGTCATGTGACCGAGATGGAGAAGATCAAGATGAGGCTTGGCTCGATGGATCGGTGGATATGTGAAGGACAAGTCAAGGCTTTGAAGCGATGGACCATGAGATGGTGAAGCTCGAGTAAGACTTGTTGCCGATAGACCATGAGACGGTGAAGAGCAAGTGAGGTCAAGATCGATGGATCAAGAAGGTTGCATGATGATATGAAGTGGATCATATCATTTGATGATCGTGTCGGTGCATGTGTTGCATTGGCACATTGGAGGAAGATGGTGGAAATGGAAATGCACGCAAGGCAAAGGTATAACCTAGGGCATTTTATTTCATCGGTCATGAGGTGTGTAGAGAAATTGATGACCGAATTTAGGATTGATAGCCGTACTATCAAGAGGGGCAAACTTATTTGCATATCGGTCATCTAGTGCCACTTGAGTGATCTAACTTTGTGACATGCTTAGATCGAGTGGCGTTGTGAGAGCAAGAGAAAATACTTTGAAAATAATTGTGAAAATGCTAACACACATGCACATGGTGATGTACACTTGGTGGTGTTGGCACCTTTGCAAAGGAGAAGGATTTGGAGATGTTTCCACGAACTCGTCTGCTTAGAAAAGAGATATGATGGTTCTTGGGTTGGAAAACTGATTTGATCTATTATGAATTGGATCAAGTGGCTATGTGGGTTGTGTAGCCCTCTAAGTAAGCTTTCCAACGAGTCTAAGATCATCGAAAACGGAGTTCTGAGCTAAGAGATATGCTCATTTAGTGCGGGTGGTGCTGGACCAGTGAAAGTTCCGGTGGGTCTGGACCGGAAGTTCCGGTCAACCCAGCCCGAGCAACCGCGCGCCCCGATTTACTTCTGGTTGGTGATCGGAAGTTCTGGTGTAGTTCCGGTGGATGACCGAAAGTTCTGGTCAGGTGACCAAAAGTTCTGATAGGCCTGATCTGGGTTGACTTCGCGGACTGACTGTGTACAACGGCTAGATCTGGACTGACCGAAAGTTCCGACCAGGTGACCGGAAGTTTCGGTAGGCAAATCCGGGAGCCGTTTTCAGCCTGAAATATGAACCTAACGGCTCTATTTGTTGCCTCCTCTATAAATTGGAGGCTTGGCTAGCCATTTGAGATAGAGAGCACCTTGGGGACTATGTGTCCATGCTTGCAGAGTGCTTGGAGCCCACTAACTCACTAGAGATTGATAGTATTCATTCACATCGAGTGAGTGAGTGATTCTAGTGCGTTGCATTGAGAGATTACATCGAGTGGCACTAGGTGTTCGTGTTGCAAGCTAGTGGGCTTGTTATTCTTGGAGGTTGCCACCTCCTAGATGGCTTGGTGGCAAGAGACTCTGTTAAAGTGCGCAAGGAGATTGTGTGGTGCTCCGGAGAAGAGATTGTGAGGAGTTCTTGAGTCTTCCCCGCGGGAGTCACGAATTGGCTACTCTAGTTGAGCTCGTGGCTTGGAGGATCCCCATCTTGTGTTGATTCATCGCACCCGAGGCTGTGGGTTGGCTAGGTGACGCCAATTAGCGAGTGAATCTCCAAGTGGGTGCATCACCACAAGAGGACGTAGCTTGGTGGCAACCAAGTGAACCTCGATAAAAATCATCGTGTCATCTTGTGTCCACACTTCGTGGTGGTTTGTAATCTCTTTCACAAGCTTGTATTTATATTCATATATATCGTGCTTGTGTTGTTGCTCTTGCAATTAGTTGGCTTATGTAGCTATCTAGTTACCTTCTAGCTTGTGTAGCATAGAAGTATCTCTTGTGTGACTAATTAGCTTGTGTAGTCTAATTAGTAGCTTTGCTTAGTTTGTGTAGCTAAGTAAATCGAGCTCTTGGGTTCGGCTTGTGTAGCCTTGTCTTTGAGAATCTAGTGAGCTTAGGTTGGCTTTGTGCTTTTGCTCATTAGAATTGTGTAGGTGCTCCCTTGCTTGATAAAGTACTATTTGCTTAGGTTTGTGTGACTTGCAAGCTAGACTTGATTAGGAGGGCACTAGCTAGTTTGGCACCTTGCTTTCTTGTATAGGATTTTTTACAAGGTGCATCTAGAGTTATAGTTAAAGGAGTGAAGTCTTGGCTAGACCTATAGTTTTAATTCCGCATTTATTTCGATTAGCCGGTGCGATAAGTTTTAGAAAGGACTATTCAGCCCCCTCTAGTCCGCCATCTCGACCTTTCAGTGTCGCCTGCAGCGGCCACGGCCATGGTTGCTGGAGGAGTGCGGTGCCGCCATGGGACCCTTCGTCGGAGCGTGTGCTCCCCGTTGGATGAGCACGGCGCCGTCGAATGGCCTCGCGTTGGTGCCCTTATCATGAGGGCCGACGAGCGTCCGACTTGGCCGGTTTCCAATGCCCGCAGCACTGTATTCCTTCCCGCATGATGGTACAGTGGTGACAGCGACGTGGAGAGCTAAAGGTGATTCTCCTCGTCCCGACGTCCTTTCTTCTTCTCTCTGCCCACGCAACGGCGGTCATCCCCGCGCGACGGTGGTCAATTTCATTAGGGTTAGGGTTTGGGAAATGTGGATTTCTTTGAATCGAGTTCGTATTTCTTTTTCTTTCTCTCTTTTGATTTCTCTACCCAACTCTATCTACACAGCTAGAAACAACCTGGCTTCGATACCATTGTTATATCTATTGGATCGACTAGGTGTGGATCAGTGGGTGTTCTTTCCCTTTGGGATAATAAACAACATAGATCGTGTCCAACAGAGAGATTCAGAGAGAGAGGAAGATGAGTAGGAGTCCATACCATCATTGGCGTTGGGCTTCACTGGTTTGTCGATGGAGTCTGGGCACGGTCAGCGACTTTCGAGGAAGAGATGCAGTGAAGTCCATCGGCGGTGTGGTCGTCGGGCGGTAGGCACATCCCGTCGCTTACAGCCCATCCTTGATCGGGTAGGATTCTGAGGTGGGGATTGTGGTGGCTCAATGAACCCTTGTCCTTTGTGCTTCTGGTCCCCACTTCCTCTTTATAGGGTTGCGTGATAGGGGCCCACCAACTAGGAGTCGGTTAAGCATCCCTGATCAAGACGCGATCAAAGGGTCCGACTTGATCATTGGATCACGTCGGGTGAGATCAATTCTAACA
>CM041642.1:5073737-5111255 GCA_023333625.1 Bothriochloa decipiens
TGATATCGAACCAGGGTATTAGCCCGGTGTGTTTGCAGATCTAACGCTTTTTTGCATCAACACGGTGCTGACCTCTACGCCGGCCTCTTCTGCGAGCTTCAGGCGCCCATCCTGCAGACACCAGCTGTGCAGCAGCCGACCGAGCCCGCGCAGCGGCCACGAGCGCGGAAGGGGAGCAAACCGCCAGCGTCCAGGAGATCCAGCTCGCGTCTGGCGGCCGAGCCGTCCAACATCCCGGTGGTCCATCGTGCCCAGCAGAAGCTGATGAGGGAGCTCAGTTTCATCGACAGTGCGCAGCAGGAGCCGGAGGCAGACGCGGCTGTGACCGAGTACCTTGACCTGTACGCAGAGGACCTTCCGCAGCAGGCTGTCAAGGCTATTCAGGCGGCGGCGAGGATGGGGAACAAGAAGCTGGTCAACATCCTGGAGGCTGTGCTGGAGGAGGCTGATGTCCTAGAGCGGGGGGCTTAGTTTGCTGTTCTGTGCCTTTTTCTTATTCAGTTTGTTGCAGAGTTAGTTGCTATGTGTAGTAGGTCAATGCCAGCGCCAACCGGTCTTCAACCGGTCAAGTTAGTTTTGGTTGTTATCAGTGTAATGTTTGCTGGGAACTCTGGGAGTGATCCGCATGACAGCCGTGGTGGTTTTGTTGGGGGGCTGTCAGTGCTTTGTATGCAGATGGATGGTGTATCAGTTTGGTGTGCAATTGGATTAGATGATGATGGTTTGCTGGCCAAATATCTCCCTGTTTTGTTGCTTTCATGGGTTGAATAATGAGTTACAATGATTCAAAGATCCTGAATTGGAATGTCCGGGGGCTGAACAGTGCAGCAAGGAGGGAGGCTGTTAACTTGATGTGCCAACAAGTCAGAGCTTACATAATTTGTATGCAGGAAACAAAGCTCGATGCCATTGATAGTCAGCTGGCAAGGGAATTCCTTGGCCCTCAATACTGCAATGATTTTGAACACCTACCTGCCGATGACACAAGAGGAGGGGTCCTAATTGCCTGGGATCCAGATTTCATTGCTGGTGCTATAGTGCGGAAGGATCAATAATGTCTATCTGTTGATATAACTATGAAGCTGACAAACAACTCCTATGTCCTCAACACAGTTTATGGGCCAACCAGTGACACTGACAAGGCTTTATTCCTTACTGAATTGATTCACTGTCAACCAAGGAGCAAAGCTTGGCTATGTATTGGGGACTTCAATCTCATTTGTGAAGCTCAAGACAAGAATAATGACAACATCAACAGAACCAATATGCGAAGGTTCAGGCAGGCGCTAAGTGCTAGTGAACTGATGGAGATAAAGCTCCAGAACAGAAAGTACACTTGGAGCAACGGAAGAAGAAATCCAACCCTGGTACGTTTAGACAGAGCCTTCTACAATCTAGAATGGGATGGGTTTTTCCCTTCAGTCAGCCTGGTGGCGTTGAGTACCTCCCTGTCAGATCATTGCCCTCTGCTCATCTGCAATCAACAGCAGCCATACCGGAGGGCTGTTTTCTGATTTGAGGCCTTCTGGACTCGGGTGCCGGATTTTCTTGATTTGGTACATAGTGCCTGGTCAGTTCCTGTCGATGGGCATAACCCTCTCATGCAAATACACAACCGAATGTGCAACACTGCCGCAGCGTTAAAGAGTTGGAGCAAAACCTTATTCAGTCAAGCACGGTTACAACTGGAGATAGCAAATGAGGTCATTTTGAGATTGGACATTGCACAAGAGTCAAGAGTGTTGTCTGACGCGGAGGCGGACCTCCATAGACAACTTAAACACCAAGTCCTTGGCTGGGCAGCCATTGAACGATCAAGAAAAAGACAGTGCTCTAGAATTCTACATATTAAGGAAGGAGACGCGTGTACCAAGTTTTTCCATCAAAAAGCAAAAGGCCGGAGAAAGAACAATATGATTGTCTACCTGAGAAATGAAGATGGTGATATGACGTGGAACCATGGCAAAAAGGAGACGATCATCCATCGATATTTCCAAGGCATACTGGGAGGGAGACTGGACCGCCGGCACACCCTGGACTGGGCAAGCCTGGATCTGAGTACTTTTGATGGAACCGCCATTGAACATGCCTTCACCATGGAGGAACTCAGACACGTGGTACATGAACTGCCAGCGGAGAAGGCACCGGGGCCTGACGGATTCACAGGGCTATTCTACAAGAGATGTTGGGAGATTATCAAAAATGATATGTTGGCTGCAATGAATAGTTTCCACGACATGAGAGCGAGACCGATGAGGCTGCTGAATGGTGCAAATGTTATACTGATCCCAAAATCTGACAGTGGAGAGCATCCAAGAGATTTCAGGCCTATCAGTCTGATCCATTCCTTTGGAAAATTCGTCACCAAAGCACTGGCAATCAGGTTGGCACATACATGGACCAACTAGTCTCCAACTCTCAGAGCGCGTTCATCAAACATCGATGCATACAAGATAACTTCATGTATGTGCGGAACCTGGCTTGTGCTTATCACAGAAAAAAAAAATACCTGCCTTACTTTTGAAGTTGGACATCTCAAAAGCTTTTGACACCGTCTCATGGGAATACATGCTGGAGCTGTTGGAGCATAGAGGTTTTGGGGCAAGATGGAGAGAGTGGCTGACCATTATTTTCAAATCATCACACTCCAAGGTGCTTCTCAACGGCGCTCAAGGACGACAAATAAATCATGCAAGAGGCTTACGCCAAGGTGACCCCCTCTCCCCATATTTGTTAATTCTAGCCATTGACACTCTGCATAATATTGGAAGTGGCCACTGCCAACGGCACACTATCACCCATGCGTGGACGAAATGCTCGCCTACGACTGTCGCTGTATGCCGATGATGCAGTCATCTTCGTCAATCCGATCAAGGAAGAGGTGGCAGCGCTGTTCCAGATACTCGAGGGTTTTGGCGAAGCTACAGGGCTCAAACTAAATATTGCCAAATGCACCTTTGCCCCAATCAGATGTGCCAAGATCAACTTGGATCAGGTCCTGGAAGATTTCCATGGCGTGCGTGCCAGTTTCCCAATCAACTATCTGGGGTTGCCACTGTCTCTGGGAAAATTGAAGCTAGTGCAAGTCCAGCGAATAGGTTACAAAACAAGGACAAGGCTCAAAGCTTGGCAAGGCCGCTTGCTAAATCCTGCAGGCAGGCGAGAGCTGGTGCGCTCTGTATTAAGCGCACTGCCTGTCTACCTGCTTACATCGCTCAAGGCACCAAAGCAGCTGATTGCGGACATCGACCGGTCTAGACGACACTTTCTGTGGGCTGGAGACAGTGAAGTCACAGGCGCCAAATGCAAGGTGGCGTGGACTTCAGCTACTAGGCCGATAGAATACGGCGGCCTGGGAATCATTGACCTGGAGTGCTTCGGCAGGGCCCTGCGGCTTAGATGGCTATGGTTCCAATGGACACACCCAGAACGACCATGGTGTGGTACTGATCTGCCGGTGGATGACACAGACAGAGCTTTGTTCAATGCGGCAACGATTGTGACCGTCAGGAATGGAAACGAAGCATCCTTCTGGACCTCAAGCTGGCTCGACGGAAGGACTCCAGCCACTATATACCCCAGACTATATGCTCACAGCCGAAGAAAGAACAGAACGGTCAGGGCGGCCCTGCACGCTGAAACTTGGATCACTGACATTGCGCACAGCCTAAACCACACCATCCTGGGCGATTTCTTCGAGCTATGGAGGGAGATTGACTCTCACCGACCAAACATGGAGACCGACGAAGAGGACAGCATCACCTGGACACTTGAGAGCTCCGGCCAATACTCGGTGAGATCGGCATATATGATACAATTTGCTGGGCATACGAGATCACAATTCCCTTAGCTCATCTGGGAAGTATGGGCGCCTGCCAAGTGCAAGTTTTTTCTGGCTGCTACTACAGAACAGACTATGGACCTCAGCGCGCTTGCAACTGAGACAATGAAAGAACAACTACTTCTGCGTTCTATGTGAGAGGAGTCTGGAGACTGTACACCACTTATTCTTCGAGTGCCCCTTCTCTCACCAGGTATGGCATTATGTTGCTTCCTGGAGCCTCTGCCACAGTTTGCAGCCGTCATCATGGGAGGAGATGGAGGTGCACGACCTGGTCGTCTGTTTTCAGCAACTTCTAACAGGAGGAGGACCAAAGGCACACATCATATCGATCATCACACTCTGGAGCCTATGGAAACAACGAAATGCTTGTGTGTTTAGAAGTGAGAGGAGGTCGGCTGATGGTGTCTTCGACGAAATAAAAGAAACTGCAGCACAATGGTCAATGGCTGGATGTAAAGCTTTGCTGTCTTCTATGGTTGTAAACATTATTAGCGAGTAGTCAGCTACGCTATTCAGCCCCAGGCGACCTAGGCTGACCTGGGGAGCGCCTCTAGCGCTTATAAAAGGATGTTTATGCTCTTCTTCTTAATATAAACCAAAGCCGGCATTGCCGGATCTTTAAAAAAAAATATTTCTTTCAGATTCAGAGGAAGGTATAAGGAACCGTCTTAAGTTGGGGCCCATGTTGTCCAAAAAAATGGGGCCCATGTTTTGTTTTTTTTCTTCGATGGAGTTCGGCCCATCGTGTACAAAAACGGTGATGTTTCTCCGGCCCATAATATCCTGTGGGCCTTATGGAGGGTCCAAGTGGACCTTCTTCTTCCTGTCTCTATACACTCTCATCAAATCGTAACAGTCCGCCTCAGAAAAAAAATCAAATCATAATAGTACCAGAAATACCATGCACTACGGTGTGCTTCATGCCAACAGTAGTAGCTTAATAATAAGCTTAATAGCCGACTAATCATACCGTCAACTCTCATAATGGCAGAGCACACCCTGAGCAGGCCCGCAATGAATTAATGGAGCCGAGGTGACCCGGCCTCCTGCACTTTGCGTGCCAGCCAAACTAGCTTTGTTGGTCGCTGGCACGTCGGGCTCCCTCCGTCCCCCGGCTGCACGCACTCGGAGGTCGTCGTAGTCGTACGCCCGGTACCAGTCCCCCCCCCCCCCCCACTGCGCAGTCACGAAACGCCCGCCCCCCTGACGGTACACCTGGTTTCCTCTCCCGGTTGGTGGCTCGTTGCCTCGCACGCGCACTGTGCGTGCATGGGGCGCGCCGGGCTGTCGCGTGTCGCCACACAACACGACGCCGCGCCGCGCCGCCCGCGCCGGCTCCATAGATGGATTTGCTTGCTCGGTTGGTCCGTGCTGCAGCCGCCGGCCTGAGCGGAGCGGAGCGAGCAGAGTGGCGGCATTGTTTGTATGTTGGATCGTTGGTGTTTCGTGTCCTATGGTTGCAGTTGCGGCGCACGCGGCCGGGCGGTTGGTTGGCCGCGCGTAGCTAGATCGGCGACTGTTTGGCGCGATCCGCGCGGTATCCGGCGCACTGTTGCGCCCCAGGTCGGCGACGCCCCCTGCTGGACGTGGGGAGACGGGCATGGGGCAGCGGGCACGCTGAGCAGCCCCCGGTTCCGGCCTCCCCAACAGCGCCCGGCCGCGTGGGCGTACGAACGAGCTGGACCATCATCTGTCACAGGCGCGCGGTGGTTGCCAGGCGGACTTGCTACAGAGTGGGAATACAGAGCTTACTACAGAGTAGTACGTACGTACTACTACTACAGAGCACCCCAGTACCGGCTGACGAGTAGCCGTGTGCTTGTCCGTACGTGCGTGCATGTTGATTGCCGAACTATAAATCTCTGCGCGTTTGTGGTCACTCAGTCGTAAGGCCCGTGGCGGCTCTTCGTCCCAATGTCATTCTCGCTTTTCGAAAAAACTACCGTCGATAATTTTATATTAAAATATATAAAGATTTATGCTAAGTAATTAGTATCATCGGAAATCTTGAAGTCTAGTTTTTTTAATAAATTTATTTGGATTTATAAATATTACACGTATTTTATACAAATCAAATCAAACTTGTGATATGAAAACCAAAACGACTTCCTTTCTTAGGCTGTTTTATACCTTTTGTCGGCTGGCTGACCTGGCGGCACAGTGGACTGACGGACGGACACATGTCTTGTAAGCATCCATCGATGCGTACGGCCCCAACATATACTGTTTGGAATTCAGCAGAGATTCCCCCCTTTGCTTGCGATCCTCACGACCACTTGAACGAATGAATGGTGAACAGAGAGCGGTGCCGTACACGCGCGCCATAATAAAGCTAGCTAAGCTACTGATGATGGATTGTAATGCGGCAACACCTGTTAATTAATTGCGACCGGAGGGATCCATCGGCCACGCTTTCATTTCATTCGCCGAGCATGCGCGGCGACTGCGAGCTTCGATCGGGCCTTTTGCTCCGTCCAGCTACGCGCCTGGAAGCCAGCCGGCTCGATGTGTCCTCGACGACCGGGCCATCGGCTGTTCCCCTCCTTCCAGTGATCGCGATCTCCACGTGCTGCCATCCGGTCGGATCGAGTGGAAATGATTCGTGCCTCCATGGATCGATCGATCCTTCGGTAGTTATTCAGGTTGGCATGCATGATGTGAGTGTGATCTCAACAAGCTGATCGAGCTGCCTGAGGAGGTAGCCGTCCATCGGTTGGGAAGGCTGCACATGCCACATGATGTGAGCCAAGGACCAAGGAGGTACGTGGGCGGTTACGGCGAGCGGCCCGTGACGGTACGTGCCGCGGGGACGTACGAAGCAGCAGGAGGCCACCACCCCCTTGCGCGGCGGCCAAGGGCCAACGCGCGGTACGAGCCGGCGGGGAGGCGGAATCGAATCCGCCAATCCGCTGGCCTGGCCACTGGCGTCCCGATCCGCAGCGCGGACGCTCCGAGTCTGTACGAGCCCGCGCGCATCCCGCGGCGGCGAGCGGATCTCGGCGCGCGCGCACGCACGCACGTGCGGCACCTCGTGGGGCCCTCGTCACCCGCCAAACCCACCCAACCAGTACAAAACAGCAAAAATTGCTGTCTTTACGTTCGACTCGCGAACATTCTCAAGAACGCCAATGATCAGCGTTTAACCGATCATTACTGTAAATTTTCTTTCAAGGAATCACCTATTCATACCTTGCTGTGAACATGACGTTAACCTATCATTACTGTACTCCCCATAGAAATGCTGATCGCCGAAATATTATATGTCGTCGCATGAACGCCCCATAGAAAATTACTATACACTTGTGGAAAGGAAAGAAATTGATCTGAAACAGAGAAAGAAAAAGGGCAAAGATAGGGATTGTAGTACTAACATGCAGGACATGTTAAGCAGTCAAATCGGCATGCATGCCTGCAGCACAAAACAGCAAAATTTGAGTCGCACTTGACTTCCACTGTTCAGAAACTCGTGCAACATGGATACTGATCTCTCTCGATCCGTGCGTGCATGCAACCTGCCCAAGTTAAGTTCTGCCTACGGACGTGAGTTATGGGAATCGACAACCGAAGAAGCGGGTTAAAAATGTCCTCTCTTATTTTTTCCGAGAGAGCAGTGGTAAACCGAAGTTTAAAGTTTTAGAGACCCTAGTAGCCGAAGGTTACCGAAAAATAGACTACTGATAATACTCGTACGAAACAAATTTGCAGACTGTAAGCGACCAGGTGACAAAGAAAACTAGTTAAGTTCCTCGTCCAAACCAAGGCTGACTCGTATGATATGTGCTTCCTCTGTGACCAACTACCATAGACAATTGACCACTTGGTGGTGGAATGCCCATTCTCCAGACAGCTATGGACTGAGGCGGTTGCAATCCTTGGAGTCAGCCTTCAGGTCCAGCCCAGGGGAACCATCCTGCAATGGTGGAGCTCATGGCAAGTGTTATGGCCCTCGCTCACCACAGGAGCTGACACGCTCTTCGCACTCATCGCTTGGGAAATTTGGAAGGAAAGGAATGCGAGATGCTTCCGCGGCGCAGCGACAGACATTCAGGCTGTCAAGGCTGTCATCAAATTCCAGGCGGATCAATGGGTGATGGCGGGCGCAAAAGGGCTAGGTAGTTTACTTGAGCGAGTAGTACACTAAACATCATGTAATCAGGGTGCGGGCTTCATTCTAAAACATTTAGGGCATCCAATGTAACCAAACTCTCCTTCTATTAATACAAAACGCGCAAACCTTTTGTGTGATTGAGAAAAAAGCATATCCAACCCCATAGGCACCGGGTCAAACTCGGTTATGGGTAGCGTCAGATAGCGGTGGCCGGAAGACAGCCTTGCATAGGCGTGCCGTCTCCGAGTCAGACTTGGGCGACGACGCCAGCTTTTGCAGGAGAACGCGCTGAGGGTACGACATTGGTTGTTTTTGGTACTGTAGGTACACGAATGCACGATCGATCTCCTCTCTTCGCCATTGGTTGTTTTTGGTCCTGTAGGTACTACACGATCGATGACACACATGGTTGGCGCTCTCCATATGCTGCCACGTGGCCGGCATACGACGCCCGGCGCGCGCCCCGAGGCCACTCCAGCAACCGGTGGCGACACACATGGTCATGCTGGTGCTAGCTCGTGCGGCGCGCGCTAGATCTTGCTGCGATCGGCCTGTCGTCACCTCACCTGCGAAGCCGGGCGAGTTTCGTTGCTACTCCCTCCCTCTCCAGTCCAGGTCCGTCCGTCGGTCGATCGCTGCAGCCTGCAGGGATGGGAATATGGGTCCATCGTTCTGATCGGATCGCCAGATGCCATCTGCCCCAATCAGGAGGCCGCCGAGGCGAGATCCCCGGTGCGGTGCGGTGCGGCGAGTGTTCTGTTTCTGTCCGCGATCGACCCATAGACCAGCGTGGTCCTGCCCTGCAGCCTGCAGGCCCGGGACCGGGAGATTCTGCCGCCCAGACTTCTGGTTCGTTGGTCTTTGCTTTTGACCCAGCTGGGGACGCCGCGGGAGACGGACAAAGCTAGCGTCGCGTGCCATGCATACCATGCATGTTGTTGATGTTGCATTGGGTGCCCCTGGCCCTGGCCGGGCCTCCCGCTTTGGTTTATTTTCGTCGTTTGCTCGGGATCGTCGTCGGAGGGTCGTGACGGATCGGACGCCCGGACCCGGACTCGTGCTGTCGCAAACAAATCATCATAGCGTCATGATTGGCCTTCTCCGACTCTACCAATTGGTTCATCGGTCGCCTAATCAACGAGAATCTAGGGAGCATGCTGCTTGTATCTACATCTACTACTCATTAGCCAATTATTATCGCTTCTTCTTTCACGGCTGTATATACATAGGATTCATGCTAAGTAGCTAGCTGTAGTGACTGAACATTTCGTCGTACTCAACGACGACTCGATCGTAACTAATGCGCAACAAGACAGAAAGGATCTTCGCATGACAAACATCTTTCACTGCGAATCTCCCAAGAGAGCGGCGCGTACGTGCACGGAGGTACTACCCCGTCATCAGCAGGGGGTCGTGGAAGCATGGGCCAAGTAGCTGCACACTGTATGGTCGCACGACACGGACAGCAACACCAACACCAACACCGCGTCGCTCACTCTGTTTTCACTGACTGAAGTCTGAAGCTACCTTTATCAGGCTGGGATTTCCATATACAGTTCACACTTGAGAGACAAGGCCGCACTGGGTGAGTACGTGAGACAAACAAGGCGAAAACCGACCGATCGCATACCTTGGCCAGTAGCCCTGGCCTGATAAAAACCGGCACAGTTCACATAGGCGGCAAACGGCATGCAGGTCAGTCGTCGTCAGCGTGATTTGTGACGCGCCGACCACATTCTGGTGAGCACGTCCCGTCGTCATCGTCCCTGTCATCGGTGGCCATGCATGGTTTCAGGTCGCCATTCGGGGAAAAGCGCTTCGAGACTCCCGAGCTCGCCATAAGGCAATGCTGGCTGGGTTCACTGCACATATAGCAATACCAGCACGCATCAGGATGAGCGAGGCCGGCTCCACAAGCAGCTCGAAACGAGCATCTTGCTGCTTGTTGAGTGTGTGTTGACCCGCCCAATAATGTATAGCTTCGATGACCAGGACCATCTGGTATGGTATCCAATCTGCCGGTAGACGTGTTCCTCGCGTCGCCCATGGATTGATCCGCACCACCCCTCAAAATCGGAATTATATAGACCTGGTCAAACGTATATAACTGGATATACATATATCATGATGAGACGGTGGACGGATCTATCGATCCTGCTGCAGCAGGGTAGTTGGTAGATTTCTATAAGCCCAACTGTTGCCGGCACTGTTTCCGGACAGCTGAGTGATCCATCGAGTTTATAGCGAGCTAACGAGTGGCTCTGCGATCAATGTGTTTTGAGAGAGATCTGGTTGCGACGAATACTATACCTGTATGTGTACGTGGATCGACTCAGTTCATGTGGCACCGTACGTGTGACCACAATCGTCTGATCTTGCACATGATCCACCATTGACATTTACCAATGGAAAGAATAACTCCTTCAGATGGTGAAGGCCGAAGCCGATCGCTGGATTGAAGCCGGAGCTTTGGCGCGCCTGTGAAATGGAAAGAGCGAACAAAAAGTGCAGGTTGTTCGCCAAGATGTAGCGATAGCAAAACACTATCTTGGCCCGAGAGGCATCTTGTAATGTTCAAAACACACAACACTCTAGCTAGCTTCTTAGTACAAAGACACGCATTGCTCTTGTCCGTATTTTGAGGAAAAAAATTAATGTAAGAGACAGGACTTGAAGCTCGTTTTGTTGGGTACAGCGTATGGCCATGTCTTCCTGCAATCCACGTATGCAGTCGTGCTCGACTGGCTGAGACCACCATTTTATAATAATCTCGCCCCCACGCAGCTAGAGCTTCGGACAACCCTGAGTACAAATTTTCCAGCATCCCTAGATGTTCCAACTGTTTACCGAGCAAATCATTTGTAAATAGTTAACACAGTACCAAAGTACTAGTAATAGTACCACAGAAGCTTGCGACCACGTGCAGCAGCACCAGTAGCAGTACTGTCTGCATGCTCAACGCCTCTAAAGAAAAATCAATTTTGTTTTATTTTTTTGGTACTCAATAACTCAACGCTGCTCCACTGCTGAAAACGATGCTTCAATCGGTTTCCGGTAGCCACTTAATGAAGCACGTGCAAATGCAATGCACGCTTTTGAAAAAAACGATCGATTTTCGGTAGGAAGCAGATGATTTCTCTACTGATAGATATATACTGTTCCAATACATGTCAAACGGCGAGAAAGATAAAAAAAATGCAAATTTAGTTATTAGTAGTAAGAGGTTTTTTTTTCTCGATTACGCAAAATATCTACGTGTCATTATATTAATTAGAAAAATTTATAAACATACAACGTGCTTTAAACGAGGGTTGAAGGATGTCAAGGTAACACAGTCTTAGCTTGACCACCGTGGCAGAAGATCTCTAGATTGTGCTTGTAAACAATATTTGATTACAGAAATAAACAAGATTCTGCTTACTATTATTACAGACTAATCTATTGAATCGGGTTCAGAGATCGATGCGCTGCTACATGCAACTATGCTATGCAGATCCAGGCTGTGGAGCCACACATCAGGCGCAGATATAGAAAACACACACATTGTACAGACAAAACCAGAGGCCGCAATAATACAAGTACAGAAACCAACACTAGCTTGGTTGCTCTTCCATGCTCGCCATGTATCCATCTCCTTCGTTTCAGTTTCAGCAGCCAGGCTCCATACCGAACCACTGCACTTACGTCTTCCTCGCACATTATAACCCTCGCTTTCATTCTCCCTCCGGCCTGCATGCCCCCCTTCGGCTCAACCCCGATCGATTGCCTCCTCCCATCCTCCGATCCATCACTCGCAGTCTAGCAGACCCACAGCCCAGCCGGCCATCTCCTCATTATATATAGCCGCTCACGCTGCTCCATCTGCAACTGCCACTGATCACCTGCCTTAAAGCAAGTTGCAGTTGTCTGCTCGCCGAGCTCTCTCTCTCTAGCTCTTCTTCTAGCTACTTCGTTTCACCTGCAAGCACTGCTCTTACTATCAGCTAGCTAGCTCCGGTTCACATATATATAATCGTTCAGATTGCAGCAAGCAAACGACGACATGTCCAGCAGCAGCCGGAGGTCATCCCGCACACGGCGTGCGGGGAGCAGCTCGCTGTCGTCGTCGACGTCGAGGTCCATCTCGGAGGACCAGATCTCCGAGCTCCTGTCCAAGCTTCAGGCGCTGCTTCCGGAGTCTCAGACTGGCAATGGCGCACATAGGGTAAGCACAGTTATTAGCACTCCATCCTGATGCACCAGCTATATAGTGCCAGCAACTCACAAGGACAACGAAAAATGCAGGGCTCGGCGGCGAGGGTGCTGCAGGACACGTGCAGCTACATCAGGAGCCTGCACCAGGAGGTGGACAACCTCAGCGAGACGCTCGCCGAGCTGCTCGCCTCCGCCGATGTCACCAGCGACCAGGCCGCCGTCATCAGGAGCCTGCTCATGTGACCACAACCGTCATACCGGCCGGAAAAGGCAAGCAAGGCTTCCGATGAGAGCGCCTGCGTGCGTGCGTGCACAGCCGTTAGATCCGGCCCTTCTCAGGCATGCTGCTGCCTTCCTCCTGCCTAGCTACTTAGCTACCGTACTTGCAACTGCTCATTAGGTGCCCTGCCTCTGTCTAGCTACTAAACTACTACTAGTACTCTACTGTGCTCAAGGATATTAGTAGAGCTGGTGAACTATATGCTTAGTAGTGAGCAATCCTTGTACTTTGATGTAAGCTTGCATTATAGTGTGGTCATCGTCTCTGCTTTGCCAGCGGTTTGTTGGCTGTTAATCCAAGTTGGATGTGAGAGGTTTTGCATGCAAATAATGGCGGGAGATGCATGGACAGACAAGCATCAAGTTTCAGTTATATGGAAGATTATACTACTACACTACTGCTACTAGGCTACTATTAGAGGTTCATGTTGTTGTACTTTGAGATGGCTAATTGGCTTCGTTTAATGAAGTGGCGCTTTTACTTAAGTTTGCTAGCCACTAGTACATACTTAACTCTAAGATAAGCATGATGGGTTGTTTTCTTGATGGTCCGCACACAATAATAATCATTGCAACTCTTGGACGTGCTTGTTCTGTAGTTGTTGTGCCCTGCGTTTTATCTGATTTTGGAGTTTACAGGGGAGATTGGTGTCTTGTCCTCGTTTAACTACTAATATAATTTGGACGTACTCATGAAAACGAAGTTTTCCAAGTGAATGGATGTTTTCTTGTTTATATAAAACTGCTACTGTGTGCAATTGTGACTCTACCATCAAGTCCAATTTCCGGAGTCCATTTCAGTACAATTCCTCCATGCATAAACTTTTTTTCGAAAGCGTGCTGTAGCACGTGCTTCTTCCATGCATATATACGTGCATGAAGATTCAAAACAACCATATGTCTTTTTATTTTCATCAGTACTAATATTAGTTCATATTCTAATTAATTAAAACCTATTGCGAGACCAATGTACCAGTAGGAAAATGAAGTAAACATTAGTGGTCCAATAATCTAGCTACATCCTAACGAACTTTTGTATTTTCTAGCTTTTCATTATAAAAATCTTATGTTCAGTTTTTTTTAGAAGTACACAGTACAACGCAGACGCCAACAACACGCACGCACACTCACCCTCTATGAACACACGTACGCAAACCCTACTCTATGAGCACCTTCGAAGGACTGAACACCTAGCAGATCTGGAGATTCTCGAAGTCACCACTGGCGTCTCGTCGTCGACGGGAACGTCGCTTACCACTTAATGTATAAGTTTTTTTTTAGTTCAATACCATATTGAGCTCACCTCAAACTTTTAGTTATGTTACTCAATTTTTAGTTTAATACTACCCGATTGAGCTCAAATTTTGTTTTATTCCTGACTTTTAGTTTAAGTTACTCAAATTTTATTTTTGCAGTTGGTGTATTAATTTAGTTTTTAGTATGTTACTAGCAAACATTCTCGTGCGTTGCACTGGGTCGGATAATTTTCAGTTATTATGGTAAAAATGTTAATAAGCAGAAAATATTTAATTTGGACTCAACTGAATCGAGTACGTACGTCGTATGTCCTGCAAATGATGCTGATGTGGATGCATGGAGCATGCACGCATATAATCATGTTATCTAAGTGGGGCGACAGGCGGCAGGAAATCAAAGATACACCGTACGGCCATGACTACAACCGCGCAACTAATTTTCGCAACAGTACCTATCGGCGGCCAAATTAAGCCCTGCTTTGCTTGATTAGTGCCATGCTGCAAAAGTTGCAGAAGAACAGGACATTCACTGGTGTTTGATCTTGAAACAAATGAAATTGCAGCGTGTTGTTTGATGAACTCACTCTGACTTTGCAGCGTGTTGTAATTAAGCAGGCTTTGTGGCTAAGCGGCCAGACACAGCGTCTGTTTTTTCGGTGTCTAGATCTAGAAAGGCACTCAGCTGTAGGTTGACAACAACAAGAAACATGAGGGAGAAAAGGCTACACTAATAACGCTAACCGCTGGTAGCTAAGATAGTGTGGTCAATATAGGAGTATATCTTTATCACAAATGCATATATACAACAGGTTCCATCGAACGTTTTGAATTTGGACCATCAATACATTTATATATACAACCATATAGATTTGCATATATAAGACTTGATGTTATATAATAAGATCTTTCACCAATCACCATGTGAAATAACATCATTCGGCTATAGATGTTATGGGTAATAACGTACATGATAATGTTGCAGATCGTGTTACCACCTCTGTTCTAAATTATAAGGGATATGCTGAGTCTGTCCTAACATCGATCCTTCTATTAAGGTCGAAAACACAGTTGTTCTGAATTTTGGCTCGCTAATATAAGGTGGTACTGGTGTATGTAAATATGAATAAAAATACTACTCCAGTACTAGCCTCAGCTTTTGTGAATTTTTTTTAAAGAGGCATAGCCTCAGCTTTTAAGAATGCCAAAGGTAGCAGTACATACTGGGGATACCAGTTTAAACAAAAGAGCAACACCTGAATATCTGTTGAAACTAAAACCTGGAACGAAGTTGTTCATCCAGCATAGAATCGCCTCCTTCATCTTCATGATTTTTGTCCCGGTCCTCATCCTTCAATAGCAAGCTCCACTTCTGCATAAATGAAATGGCAATATAGATCACATCCACCGTATTATTTGGAAACACATGTTGAATAGCCATCTTATTTCTATCATTCCACATTGCCCAGGCAAAAGCAGCAAAAGCAAAAAAAAAAAAAAAATCAATTTGTTTGGCAAAGGCCCCCTGCATGCCCATCGCCAGCATTCAGAGAACTCTTTAGTTGATTTTGGATAACTGTGCAAGCCAAAAATCTCTTTAATAAAACCCCAAACCATTTTAGCAATTCTACATTTAAAAAAGATATGATCAACAACTTCCAAACCATCATCTAGACAACAGGACTCCTCCCCTTTCCATCCTCTCTTAACAAAGCTGATGACAGCACATTGCAGTTTATTATTGAACAACTGTTCTGAATTTTCGCTCGCTCACTGAGTCACTGTTCCAACAGCGAAGTCAAAAAAGGCTTTAATTTGCGGTTTGCGCTTTTGGTGACAGAAAGAAGAGAGAAGACAGACAGACAAGGACTTGGACGAGAAGAGACGACACGAATTCCGTATGTGGACAAGCATGTGTACCTTGTTGGGCCACGAGATCCCCCTGGGGCCTGGGCCTTGTTAACCCGCTCAATCTCCCCGTGGACTTGTCCCGCCCGATTCGGTCCACACAATGCAACTCACACCAGACACGCCCGCCCGACGGCCGACGGCCGCCGATCCATCGTCCGGCCTCCGGGGCCTCCTCCACGGCACGCACGCACGCACGCAGATCGCGCAACTAACTGGGATAGGGAGACCGACCGCGCGCGCCTAACGCCAGGCGCCGGCCGGCCGGGTGTCGGCCGCGCGCGACGCGACGCCTGTTGAGCTCCATCGTGTCGGCCGGCAAGTTTTTCAACGTAGGAGTACGTAGATACTCGTATCTCTCTGTGGCTGACTTGGCTGCAGCTAGCTGGCCCAGCTAGCCAGCCAGCTAGCTAGCTAGTATGCTGCCAGTTCTTTCGCAAATGCTCCAAGAGTTTATATTAAGCTGGCTAGCTGGGAGCGTAAAAATGCGCTATTAGGGGCTGGAGCTGCGCGTACCGGGCGTACCATCCTGGATTGTATAGTAGGGGCTACTATACATGTGATGGGTGGATGTGTACGACTAATGTATTACGTACGTGAACGACAGGCCACCAAACCAAACATTAGACAACCGAGTTCGTTCGTTGGATCGTTTGGATGCATACTATTTTGGTCTTAAGGCAGGTACGTACTTATATCCATCCGGCAAAGAGAATCATATCCTTGGCACATACGTACTTGTGGTACCTAGCTCGAGAGAGTGTACGTCGGTCGTACGTTGCCTTCACTCGATCTTTTGGCTAGCGCGATTAAAACCCTATACCTGCCAAACTCTTTGACCTAATTTAATTATATTAAAAATAGCAAGTAATTAAACAATCATAACTAGATGTTAACAATATTTTCCTATATATATACTCTGTACTCAAGAAAGTTTGACTTGGTCGTAGAATTATAGTTTTAAATAAAGCTGATTCCTATCTCTAACAAAACTGATTCTTTGATAGAAGTGATTCCGTGACTTAAATTAATTCTCTTTAATTCTTTACCATAAATCTCAAAAATCATAATGGAGAATCACTTCATATAATATAGAAAATAACTCACGGCCGGCGGACTCTTAGTTCATTTCAGAGAACAGAAAATCACTTCTCTCTAAAAAAAAAACCGTTTAGCAGACCTTTTGCTAGATACAACGAAGAATCAACTCTGAAAGCTGTGCCAAGTAGGGTCAACATCTTCTTTAGGGCGTCCGCAGCGGTCCGTTGAAATCGCCAGCTTACGTGGAGGTAAAATAAAATAGAAAATCGAACGCGAGAGGACTTGGTTTGCATGTCCAGGAAATACGGAACAAACACAGACACAGTTCTTAGGGCGTCCCCAACAGTTGACGATTTCACTAGCTATTTGGTGACATGGAGGCAAGAGAACGTAAAAATCAGTCTCGCTATCTACTCCGTGGTCGCCTATCTCGCTAAAAACCCGAGGTGAAGAAAGGCCAGGCAGCAGTGGAGAAGGAATTTCGCAGGTTCAGTTGGGCCAATAGAGAAAATAAAAAACACCACATGTGGAACCTAGCACTGACGTAGCTTCTCAAATTGCTAGATGCCAGCGATTTCCGTTGGGGACGCTAGCAAGAGGCTAGTGCTTGGCAACTCGCTAGCAAGAACTATTTTTAGACCCTCTCTCTAGTGAAATGGATTTGGGCTTAAGCTGGAGATTTCGACCGCCGTTGGAGGCGCCCTTAGAGAGGGTGGGAGTACCAGCCTAGACTTAGGCGCCTAGGTAGATGCACGTCGACTCCGTAGTGACGAAACGACTGAAGCTTCATCTAGCTATATATGCATACTAGGATCAGGCAACAATTTAGGCTTTACATAAATGGCCTGTCTTCAGCTCAGCAATCATTCCATAATCCTGTCATTCGGGTGGCCCGTCTCGATCCCTTTTTTAAGCACTGCTTCACTCTCCCACCGTAACCACTGCATGGTCTGCATGCATGCATGTGCATATGCATATGCTGAGGATATGCATGGCTCCCGCGCTCCCGGGCCGGTCCTCGACCACAAGTGCTTGATAATTACGTGCATCGTTTGCAGTTACGCATGCAACGACTAACGGGAAAAGGCGATGATGGCGCTATTGTCGGAACAGCATCGTCGATCGATCCTACGTACAAAAGGCCCACTACAGCGAACAGCGGCTTTGCCGACTGCCCCAATCTTCACCGACTGTTAAAGATGGGGTAATCGGCAAATAAGCCCTTTGCCGACTGCCAAACAGGGCAGTCGGCAAAGGTACTGTCCGGCAGTCGCGAAGGCCGGCAGTCGGCAAAGCCTGTTTTGCTGACTGCCCAGGAAGAGCACAACGCTCGGTAAAGATGGGTAGTTGGCAAAATTTGGCGGGTTCAAACGGCGTCCGTCGCCGTGACCTTTGCCGACTGCCACGCCGAGCAGTCGGCAGACAGCCACGTGGCCCTAGCTGGGCCCGGGGCCAGCCTCCTCTGCCGACTGCCAGGCTGGGCAGTTGGCAAAGGTTGCTTCTTTGCCGACTGCCCCTGACTTGGCAGTCGGCAAAGGCACTCTTTGCCGAGTGTCTTCTTTGGCACTCGGCAAATTTTTAATTTTTTTAGAATTTTGAATCTAAACTTTTTGTGTGGCCCAGCATATTGTTTACAAGCACATGTTCAAATTTGAGATCTTTTTATAGTATTTGCTATATTTCGTTTATTTATTTCATTTACTTGAATTTTTCTGCATAATCCAAATTTGAACTGCACGTGCATGAAATAATGAAACATAGTCATTCGAAAAATGATATTCATGTTGGAGAGTGTATTTTGAGGCTGTGTCCATAAACTCACCCAACAATTTGAAGGCCTTGTCCATGAAACATGACCATTCAGGTGCGGTAGAAGTGTTTTTTAATTATATAAAATCCAAACGAAGTCCGAAAATCACGAACCTTGTCTAGGTGTCATGTTATCGCATGTGGAGGCTACGATAAAAAATTGAGAATGTTTGAAGCAAGTTGTGACATCGGATGTCCAAAACCTAGACATCTCCACATGTGATCATAGTTGATCACATATGAAGATGTTTGGGTTTTAGGCATCCGACGTTCTTGAAAAAAATTTTCGACGATCATAGTTGATCAAAAAGAAAAAAATTTCCAGCTTTGCCGACTGCCACGGCAGTTGGCAAAGCTGGGAACCGACTGTAGACGCACCAGCTTTGCCGACTGCCGGGTGCAGCAGTCATTAAAGGCTGTCTTTTAAAAAAATTAAATAAAACGTCGTTGCCGACTGCTAGTTCAGGCAGTCGGCAAAGACTTTTTAAAAAATAAAAAACTGCCAAAAAATATTTGTCGACTGCCAGCTTATGCAGTCGGCAAATGCTTTCTAAAAAAATCAGCAAAAAAATCTTTGCCGACTGCCAAGACAGCAGTCGGCAAAGAAGACGCCAGGCGACGGCGGCTGCTTCTTTTGTCGACTGTGGCTTTGGCCGTCGGCAAAGCCGGACCTTCTCCGACCAAACCTTTGTTAACTGGCCTTTGCCAACTGCCACGTAGAAAGCAGTCGGCAAAGACTTCGCCGACTGCTTTACGGCCTTTGCCAACTGCTTGTGGCAGTCAACAAAGAAGGCGTTTCCGTAGTAGCCACGTGCATCTGCATGCGCGCTCCCCGCTCCAAATATAAAGGACCACCGGCCACGTAGTATACTGTATATAAATATACTGTATATAAACACGCGATAATGTGGCCCTCACTACTATTGTGTCGGCAAAAGGATACTGTATGTATATTTGGATCGGCTTGTATGTGCACTGTATTGAAGAGGAGAGCTTATATTTTTCCGTATGTATATATTCGTCAAAGGGCCTTCGGGGCTCTTTGCCTAGAGCCAAAACGGCCCAAGTTAGCTAATGGATTTCAGTAAATATTGTATAGATTCCGATTCTCTCGATCGAGAAGATTGAAATATATGTGTAGAATATACTTAACATAAAGCTAAAAGTTTAGATATTAAGTTATGACCATCAGAAAGTCAAATCTGAAATAATCCTTGTGTTCTCTCTGCAATATAGTTGCATTTGGGTTCAAATTAAACTTTATCCCATGATGCAACTATATATGCTTTGAGTTCCTAACCCTAATTGTTGAATTGAATATTTCTCTACGGATTGTCGGTGTTTCGACCACGGGGGTCGAGCATCAGTGAGTGAATTTGTATTGCGTGCTCCCTAATCCGGATGGTGATGCAAGAAGAACACACGAGGTTTATCCTGGTTCGGGCAATAGAAGGTCCTACGTCCAACGCGGGGGGAGGGAGGGGGGGTTTGTATTATCTTGCACCGAAGTACTTGTACAGGGGTGAATACAAGCGAGCGAGGTTAGCTAGGACTTGAGCATTGCGGGCTTTGGCTATCCTTTGTCTATAGGTGAGCCTTTTTTTTCTATGCTAGCCCGGCGTCTCCTTTTATAGGCCAAGGAGGGGCACAGGTGTACAGTGTAACCCTAGAAATGATGCTTGTAGGGCTGGCATAGGCGGTGACGTCAAAAGTGGATGCCGATCATGTCCGGGAGACTGTAGCGACGTGTGTCGAAGTGAGGTTGAGCTCTGCAACAGCATGCCTTGCCATCCCGCGGTGTCTCGGCGAAGTCGGTGGCTGACCGGTCTTGATGATGACACTACCGTGCCTCAGCGGTGTGGCGAAAGACGTGTTCTCTTGTTGGGAGCATATGACTCGCTATAGATGACGCAGTGGTGTTGTCGTAGCGCTGACCGGAACCGACTAAGGGCTCAGTCGAGGGGTGCCCAAGGGGGTCGAGGCCGGAACGGATAGGAACGGCCCCGGAAAATGCAGGAATTATGTTGACAAATGCTTCTCGAAGGGGTGCCGAATGGGGCACAGTCCGCGGTATGGCGACACAGTGCAGTACGATCCACTGGTTTCCTGGGTATGGGTAGTAAAAGAAGGATTTGACCGGTGTACTGTCCACTGTTACCACGGCTATAACCATGAGGTTAGGCGGGAGCAGGTGAAATGCATTAAATGCCCGAGGAATTGTACGGGAAGTAGGCGGGTCGAGGGGGTGCGCGGTATTCAACGGGTGATCGTTCGCCCGGGGAGTTCCGTCACTCGAGGGGGTGATCGTTCCCTACGAGTAGACAGCCTCGAGTCGAGAGGGTCCCGTCGAGTGAACAGTAGCCTGGTTCATCGAGACCCGTTCGTGGGCCGGCCCAGCGCAATTTGATACTTGGATCAGATATCTTATGTACTTTTGGGCTGGGGGACAATAATGATGGTTTTGGGTTTGTTAATGCAGGGGTTGATTTGCTTAGTCAAGGGTTAAGGGTACCCCTTATTTAGGTACCCGACAGTAGCCCCTGAGCTCCCGCGTGAGTGCTGGGAGTCATGCGGGGGGTCTCGAATCGAGGCCGAGGTGTCGACCATAATTTTCCAGAGGGTGCGCGTGAGCGTACCCTTCGTTGGTAGCCCCGAGGCCTCAAAGGAGTGGGGGGACTCCTCTGAGGGCTTTACTTGTCTTTTGTCAAAAGGCGTCCGTCCAGTTGGGTGTAGCAGGCGTTCCCAAAAGGTTAGGATAATCATGAACTGGAGTCGTAGCGCCTAGTCGAGGGGCGTCTCGAGTCGTCGAGCCCCCGGGTGCATTCGACCCTCTTTCATCGAGGGTGCCTGGCATAGTTGAGCCCCTAAGCCTTATGCGGCTAGGGCTTTGCTAGCCTCGGGCGTCCATCTCACGAGTCCTTTCGAACGGTTGTAAGGTGAGAAGCGTCGTACTACCCTCGATTGGGCGAGTCTCGATGTTCTCTATGAGCTGATAACGGGAGATCCAAGTGAGAGCTCATGCCCTATTTGATGGGGTCGACTGGTGGCCCTGAGGCATTCTCATTGATGCAAATGTGTAGATATATGGATACCGGTTCCATTCGATAGGATTCGGCGGCTCGATGCGTCCCTCCGTGGGGATTCCATGGTAATCCTTTCTTTTGCCTTGGATACGTCTGAGGGGATCTCGAGGGTTCATCCTCGAGCTAAGCTTCATGTTAGCTCCCCTTGGACGTCCCTGACTCAGGTACTCGAGGAAGGCTTTTGAACCCTGATCGAGGGTCAGCCTCCGCTCCCTCGAGGATTTTGGTGTGGGACTGGAGTCCGTTTTACTTCCCGTAGAAGGAAACATCGTGGATAACTTCTCCTGTCCGTTGGGCATGTATTTTTAGGCAAGAGCTGAAGTGGTGTGGTCGTGGTGGACCCGGGTAACGGCTAGAGATCGTGTGGGCGACGCGTGTGCCTGTTTTGAGAATCAAGGGGCGGTTAGGTGAGCGCATTAAATGTGGGGAATTACCGTGCCATTGCCGGATCCGCCCATTGTTTCTCGACCCCATCACTTATAAATACGAGGGGTAGGGTTTCTTCGTTCCCCATCTTGCCATCTTGCTTCCACCGCCGCCACCACCAGAGCGCCTGAGCCTTCGTCTGTCTGTGCTAGAGAAGAACTGGTGAGAGAGAAATCAGGATTGGGAATCTTCCCGGTCGCCCGTCCGCCAAGCAGATTCGCGCTGCATCCATGGCATCCATGTTCCTCCCTCCAAAGGCCTGGCTCCATTGCAATGTGTCATAGCGGGAGCTGGAGAAGCTGGTGGACGAGGGACTCCTCTGCCCCGCCGCTTCAGCTGAGCGGCCGGAGTGGATCGTGCCACCAAGGGAGCATCGGGAGTCGCAGCCGCCGGAGGGCTATGTGGTGAGTTTCGTCAAGTTCAACCAGTTGGGATTTGGTTCATCTTTGAGCTGCTTCATGTGTGTGCTGCTCCACTTTTACAAGGTCGAGCTCCAACACCTCACCCCTAATGCCATCTCTAACGTGGCGATATTCACTGCGCTCTGTGAGGGGTACATAAGTATGGAACCGCATTGAGAACTGTGGCTCCATCTTTTCATGGGCGAGCACTACACCAAGTGGATCTCGGAGGGAAAGAGGAGGATTGTCCGCATGGGTAGCTGCAGCCTGGTGCAGAAGAAGTCCGAGCTCTATATTGAGACGGGCTTGTCCACCAACCACGGCCGTTGGCAGTCCGGGTGGTTCTACATCCCCAACGACGATGGCCTGCTGCCCGCCTACACTGGGCACATCATCGGGGCATGTCCGGGGCACTGGCTCTGGGGCGTGGCCCAGCCCTTCCAGCAGAGGCTGAATCCCCTCCTCAATGCGCTGCGCACCTTGTCCGAGCAGGGTGTGCATGCCGCGTACGTCGTCGTGGGCTTCCACAGCCGAAGAGTCCTCCCTCTGATGGCGCGCCCGTTGTGCTTAGATCAGATGGGGCCTGAGGCACTTCCCAAGCAGCTCGAGGGGTGCCAGATGTTGCTCGTCGACCTGCCTTTCGAGGATGTCACAAAACGGGTTAGGAGCTCGGTCGTCGATGACTTCGGGTCAGGGGACGTGGATCGTGTCTCGATGCTGCTGGATCCTCGTAGCATCATTTTGGCAAGTCCCTCAATCTCACATCCTCGAGTTTCTCCCCTATTTTTTAGCTTGTCTTGACATTCTGGCTGTAGTTTCGAGTGCAGGGTAACGTCAACTATAGGGTCTCGGTGCCTTTGGTTCGAGAAGACGACCCTAATCGCCAAGTGAAGCGCTTTGACGCTCAACAGGAAAAGAAGAGGAAAGACCCAGAGAAGAAGAAGAGGAAGAGGAAGAACCTCGTGTGCCAGGCGCTCGAAATGCGCTGGGCTAAGCAAAAGTGAGATGGGCTTCCTATCGAGGAGTCCTCCCCTGAGGAGATGGACGTGGAGGATAATGACGATGATGATGTCGAGGGAGTGGCGGGGCGTCTCGAGCCCCATCTTTCCAGCCTTCCTCGAGCTGATGCACCTCCTACGTAGGAGGACATCTTGGAGCGACTGCAGAAAAGAAGGCAAGGGGCCTCCTCGACCCGTGCGGGGTCCTCGTCTCGTCGCCAGTGCGGCGGCACTCCGCCGGCCTCGTCCTGGGTCTGTCCAGCACCTCGCCATGTCAAACCAGGTCCTTGACGCTCGAGGAGAGGACCCAGGGCCGGACGGGCTCGGAGGAGCGGGCGACACCACCCTCGGTGTACGACTCACGGGAGGTGGCCCAAGTGGAGCTCAAGGTGCTGAGGTCCGAGCCGGTCGCTCCGCGCAGTTCTAGCTTCGAACAGGATTTGGTTCGGAGGGGGCCTTCGAGGTGCCCAGGAAACTTGAGGGGGCCCGGGTCGGTCGTCATCCCTCTAGGGTAAGCTTTGGCGTCCGAAATTTTCTTCCTTTTTCTTGTGATTCACAGGATTTACTTGATGTTCTTGCCTTTCCCTACGTTGCCCAAGCTCAAGCACCAAGTGGAGGAGGTGAACCCTTCGCCGGCCAAGCAGCTCAAGGTGGACATAGCTACAAGGATGGTGGCAGTTGGGGCAGGTGTGATCCCGAGGTCCCTGTCGATGTCGGAGGCGACCTGGCTATCACAAGCCTAGGCGACAATTATTTGGGGCAGACTGATGGGCTCTGCTCTCGTTGCAGGCTCGAGCGGTGCAGGGGCCGTGGTGGGTGGCAGCTCTGACCGGGGGCAGATGTCGGAGAGCGGGGTTGGTGCCCCGGTCTCGACGTCCACGGCCCCTACACCTGGCCAGGTCGAGGCCCTCGCAACCAAGGGGGGAGCCCTCGACAGCCCCGAGCCTGGGTCAGAAAATGCCTCGATCGTCCTTGGGGACGAAGAGGCTATGGTTCCTTCTCCCGCCATTGAGGAGATGGTGGAGCAACCCTGAGAAGTAGGAGCGCCACCTCCTTAGCAAGAGGGGCGGGAGCCGTGGCCAAAGGGCCTGCACGAGGTGGAGGTGCATGAATGCGGGAGCAGGAGAGCCAGCAGAAGAAGAAGGAGGAAGACCGGCTGTAGAAGCGACGGAAGGAAGAGGGGCTGGCCGAGAACCAGCCCGAACAGCAACAAGAGGTGGAGAGGCTGGTGTCGAGCCAGCCGGAGCAGCAACGACTATAGCAGTAGCAGCAACAGTACCAGCCGTAGCAACAGCAACAGCAGCAGGAACAGCAGCAACATCAGCAGCAGGAACAGCAGCACCACCAGCAGACACCGTCGGAGGACGAGATGAGTCATTGGGGGAGCTGGTGATCTCGAGCCTTCCTCGGAAGCAGGGGGATACCACAACAGCCTCGAGCCAACAGCCGTTGCAGCAGAGCGTGACGCAGGAGGTGTAGATGGTTCTGCTCGCACCGCGGGAGCAGCCCGGGGAGGTGGCTGTCGAGAGCCCACGGCTGTCGCATCAGCGCGAGGAGGAGGGAGACACCATTCTTCTTGCTGGAGCGGCAGTCACTCGGGGTGCCCCTCGCAGCCCCGGCTGGTCCGACCCTGGCTCTTTTGCCCTGGCGGGGTAGGTGAGCAGTGAGGCCAAGTCGTCGACGACCAGAGCAGGGGTCGAGCCACCGTTTCCCACCTTGGCCGATCGGGTGGCCCGTTATGGCGGTTCACCTGATGCTGTGGAGCGCATCAGGTCGTCGGTGCGAGAGAGGGTCGAGGCGGCTCTCCCTTCTTGGCGTAGGGAGTGCCTCCCACTCCAAAATCTGCTGGAGCCCAGCACCCCTGTGATCTGGATGGATGATGCGACAGAGATAAACCGCTGGGAGGATGCAGAGGAGTATCGGGCATGGATGGCCCATGCTCTGAAGCTGGCCATTGATGTCGTCGCCGAGGATCTGGGCTGGGTTTTTTTGGTAAGTGTGTTCTCTGAGTGTGTTGAGCTTGGATAACTTCTTGATTTAATGCCTGATTTCTTGATTTGATGCTTGATTTCTTGCTCTTTGTCCTTAGGACCTGAGGAGTCTGAGTTCCTCCACACGATGCATGACGGGCGGGAGGAAGTGCGGCGCCAACTCGAGGCCGGCAGGTCTGCCTAGGATAGGGTGGCCCAGGCTGAAGAGGAGGCGAAGAAGGCAAAGGAGGAGGCTGCCAAGGCCAGAGAGGACGCTAACGCGGCTTGAGTGGAGGCGGCTCGAGCCAAGAAGGACAACGTCACGGCAGAGGAGGAGGCCCGGAAGGCTAAAGAAGAAGCCACTTTGGCCAAGGAAGAAGCCGAGAAGCCTAGGAGCAATGTCGGATGGGCCCTCAAGGAGGCGCGGTTGGCCCTTGAGTGTGTAAAGTAGCTTGAGACACCATAGAGCTCATCAAGGGGCCCAAAACCGATGTTGCTCAAGTATCGGAGGCCCACGACGCCTTCAGCATCTCGGCCGGGTCAGAGAAACGTCGCGCCGATGCCCTTGCTGCCAAAGTTGTTGAGCTAAAGGTGGCCCTTCAGAAGAAGGAGGGTCCATCATTCTGGCTAGCAGGATGATCGAGGACCTGTGGCTCGAGAAGACATAGGTGGTTCGTGCTTTCAAGGAGGCCCAGAAGGAGCGCGATGACGCAGTGGACGCACATGTGACCCTCGACACCCACTGCATCAGTGAGTTCTCTTTCCTAGCTCTAAGCTTCTTGTCTCCACCTGCCACTATTGACTCCCATTCTGCCTACTAGGTCTCAAGGTTGAACTACTCTCTGTCTGTACGGCTTCGAAGGCGCTTTAGGAGGGCCTTTTGGCCGAGGCGGCATTGACCGACAGGCTCCGCACCACGATTAACAGTCTTTGTGATTCTTGGGGGTCGAGCCCACGCAGGAGGCCGGGGAAGAGGTGCGTGGGGCCGCTCTCGTCGACTGGCTGTACTACCTTAGGGCCTCCATGAGGGATCACGTCCGAGACACACTCCATATTGGCGTGAAGCGGGTGATGGCGGTCGTCTATTCTGACTTCACGTATGACATGGACGTCATCTCCCATGGCTTCTTCTCCAACCTTACCAAGACAGACACCAAGAACGAGGAGAGGTGCCGGGGCTTGATCGATGCTACCGAGGAGCCGGGTGAGAAGCTGGTGAAGTTGTTCGAGCCCGAGGTCCTTCCTTTCGAAGGTGAAGAAGGTGCCAGCGATGAGGGTGGTGGCGATGATGGGGACAAAAATCTGTTAGCCAGATGTGGGCAAGGAGGCCCATGTAATAGATTAGGTTTTACGAATCATGACAATGTGGCCCTGGTGGCCTTAAAACATTATGCATGTATATATTTTGCATATTTTAAGTCCTTTTCTTTCTTGCATGCCTTGATTGTGTTTTTACTTAGTAAACTCGATGCATGGTTGTGTCCCTCAAAGGGGGGAGTGAGTGGAGCTACCGTAGCGCAGAAGCGTAGGCGAGCCCTCGGATCAATAGCCCTCGACCCTCGGGACACTCATGGCGTTTTTGGCTAAGCGACGACACATATCGAGGCGCGTAAGAAAGAATAGACATTGAGCTTCAAAAAAATGTGCGAGTTTTTTGTGAGGATTTTAGGGGGTTCCCCCCTCGTAGCCCTCGGGGGAGGCTCGACTCTGAGGGAGCAGAGTCGAGGCTACCTTATATCAACAAATAAGAAAGTATGCTGAATCAAAGCCGTTTTTTGTTTATTCATTCATGATGCCATAGTTGTACAAAATATGAGAAATGTACAAGGCCTCGAGGCCCTTAGGGATAAAAGCAATGTAGCTGTTCGATGTTCCAAGCGTTGGTGAAGGTTTCGCCTTTGCCATTTGATAGCTTGTATGTTCCAGGTTTCAGCACCTTAGCCATGGTGTATGGGCCTTCACATGGCGGTGTTAGCTTGTGGCACCCCTTGTTGCTCTGTCGTCGACGGAAGATGAGATCGCCAACTTGGAGATCCCTCTTGTGCACATGTTTGTTGTGGTAGCTTTGAAGCTTCTGCTGGTACCTTGCGGAATGGAGGAGGGCCATATCTCGAGCCTCCTTGAGCTGGTTGACGGTGTTCGTGAGGGCCTCCTCGTTCGTCTGTTCGTTGTAGGCCTTAAGTAGAGGGGACCCGTACTCGAGGCCGGTGGGGAGGACGGCCTCGGACCCGTAGACCATGAAGAATGGAGTGAACCTCGTGGCTCGACTAGGCATTGTCCTTAAGCTCCATAGGACCGAGGGTAGCTCGGTAGCCCACTTCTTGCCATACTTCTTCAATCGGCTGTAGATTCTTGGCTTGAGGCCTCGAAGGATCATGCCATTGGCGTGCTCGACCTGGCCGTTGGTTCGAGGATGAGCGACTGCGGACCAATTCACACGAATGTGATTGTGGTCGCAGAAGTCCAAGAACTTCTTGCCAGTGAATTGCATGCCATTGTTGGTGATGATGACATTGGGGACCCCAAAGCAGTGGATGATGTCGGTGAAGAACAAGACTGCTTGCTCAAAGCGGATGTTGGTAATGGGTCGAGCCTCGATCCACTTGGTGAACTTGTCAACTGCTACCAGCAAGTGCGTAAAGCCCCCGGTTGTCTTCTTCAGAGGCCTGACAAGGTCGAGCCCCCAAACGGTGAAAGGCCACGTGATGTGGATCATTTGCAGAGCGTGGGCGGGTAGGTGCTTTCGCTTGGTGTAGAATTGGCACCCCTCGCACGAGCGAACGAGGTTGATGGCGTCGGAGACGGTGGTCAGCCAGTAGAAACCTTGCTGGAAGGCATTACCGACGAGGGTCCTCGGGGCGGCGTGATGGCCACAAGCCCTCGAGTGTATGTCCTCGAGGAGCTTCCTGCCTTCCTTGATGGTGATACAACGCTGGAGGATCCCTGATGGGCTTCGTCGGTAGAGTTCCTTGTCATCGCCGTAGATGACGTAGGACTTGGCCCGTCGAGCTATCCGTTGAGCCTTGGTTCGGTCTTCTGGGAGCTCCCCTCGAATAAGGCAGTCGAGGAAGGGAACATGCAAGTCTGGTGGTGGGCTTGATGGTGGAGGTGACCCCTCGATCTCCATGACCTCGGTCCCAGTTGAGGTGGCCTCGTTCGAGGGCGGGGGATTGATTGTTGATGACGTGATGCTAGCCCCTGAGCCTAAGTCGACAGAGGGCTTGAAGAGGTCCCTCGAAAACACGTCGGGTGGGACGGTGCCATGAGTAGACGCGATTTTAGCGAGCTCATCTGCAGCTTCATTGTACTGTCGAGCGATGTGGTTGAGCTCAAGGCCGTAGAACTTGTTCTCCAACTCGCGTACCTTATTGCAATAGGCTTCCATCTTGGGATCGTGGTAGCTCGAGGCTTTCATTACTTGGTCGATGACGAGTTGTGAGTCGCCTCGAACATCGAGGCATCGAACCCCAAGCTCGATTGCGATGCGCAGACCGTTGATGAGGGCCTCATACTCTACGACATTGTTGGAGGCGGCGAAGTGGATGCGGATGATGTAGCGCATATGGACTCTGAGGGACGAGATGAAGAGCAAGCCCGTGCCTACTCCTGTCTTCATGAGCGACTCATCGAAGTACATCGTCCATAGCTCGGCTTGAATCTGTGTTGACGGAAGTTGGGTGTCGGTCCATTCGGCGATGAAGTCTACCAGCACCTGAGACTTGATGGCCTTGCGTGGCACATAAGTGAGTGTCTCACCCATGAGCTCAACCGACCACATAGTGATCCTTCCCGTGGCCTTCCGATTTTGGATAATCTCCTCAAGGGGAAAGATGAAACCACGGTTATCGGGTGACTGAGGAAGTAATGCTAGAGCTTGCGGCGCGTGAGCACGATGGCGTAGAGCAGCTTATGGATTTGTGGGTAGCGAACCTTTGTTTCCAAGAGTACCTCGCTGACGAAGTAAACCGGCCGTTGGATGGGCAGGGAGTGTCCTTCCTCCTTCCTCTCGACCACTATGATCGCGCTGACCACCTGGGTGGTTGCGGCGATATAGAGGAGAAGAGGCTCGGCTGGATTGGGTGGCACGGCCGGTTTAGGAGATACAAGAATTGGAGGGGAGGTCAGCATACCTTTGAGTTTAGCGATGGCCTCCTCAGCCTCGGCGGTCCATGCGAAGTGCTCGGATTTCTTCGGAAGACGATACAACGGCAGGGCCTTTTCTCCCAGGCATGAGATGAAGCGGCTGAGGGTCGCGAGGCAGCCCGTGACCTTCTGTACGCCCTTCAGGTCTTGAATCGGCCCCATCTTGGTGATCGCTATGACTTTCTCAGGGTTGGCCTTGATACCACGCTAAGAGATGATGTATCCTAAGAGCATGCCTCGAGGCTTGCCAAAGACACACTTCTCGGGGTTGAGCTTGATATTTTTGGCCCGAAGGCACCCGAACGCGATCTTGAGGTCATCGATGAGGTTGGCGACCTTCTTAGATTTGATTATGATGTCGTCGACGTAGGCCTCGACCGTCGTCCCTATATTTTTGCCAAAAACATGGAGCATGCATTGCTGGTATGTTGCCCCGGCATTTCGAAGGCTGAAGGGCATGGTAACGTAACAATACATGCCAAAAGAGGTGATAAAGGAGGTCGCGAGTTGGTCGAACTTCATCTTGATTTGATGGTAACCGGAATAAGTATCAAGGAACAAGAGGGTCTCACATCCCGCAGTTGAATCAATAATTTGATCAATACGTGGTAAAGGAAATGGAATTTTAGGACATGCTTTATTTAAACTAGTATAATTGACACACATCCTCATTCTTCCATTCTTTTTCTTAACTAATACAGGGTTAGCTAACCATTTGAGATGATGAACCTCCTTGATGAACTCAGATGCCAAAAGTTTGTGCACCTCCTCGCCGATGATCCTGCGCTTCTCCTCGTCGAAGCGGCGCAAGCGTTGCTTCACCGGTCTGGACCCGACTCGGATCTCCAAGGCATGCTCGGTGACTTCCCTCGGTATGCCTGGCATATCTGAGGGACTCCACGCAAACATGTCAACGTTCGCGCGGAGAAAGTCGACGAGCACTGCTTCCTATTTGTTGTCGAGGGTGGCACTGATCATCAGTGCCTTCCCATCGGAGCTGCTCGGGTCGAGGAGGAACTTCTTGGTATCTTCTGCGGGTTTGAAGCTGCCTGCGTGACGCTTGGAGTTAGGGGCCTCAGCGGCGAGGCCCACGAGGGTCAAGGCTAGCCTAGTGGATTCCTTGACGGCCTCTCCATTCTCGACGCACTCGACATCACAGTCGTATGCGTGCTCGTAGGAGGAGCCGATGGTGATGACACCCTTGGGTCCTGGCATCTTGAGCTTGAGATACGTGTAGTTGGGGATCTCCATGAACTGCGCGTAGCCAAGTCAACCGATGATGGCGTGGTACGTGCCGTGGAACCTGACTACTTCAAAGGTGAGGATCTCCTTCTTGAAATTCGAGGGGGTGCCGAAGCAGACGAGGAGGTCAACGCGACCGACGGGCAGGCCCTTCTTCCCAGGCATGACTCCATGGAAGCCCCGGCACTGGGCTGAAGCTGCGACCTCTTGACCCCCAGGAGGTCAAGGGTCACGGTGTAGATGATGTTGAGGCTGCTGCCCCCGTCCATGAGCACCTTATAGAGGTGGGTGTTGATGATGATTGGGTCCACGACGAGCAGGTAGACTCCGGGGTTGACGACGTGATCCGGATGGTCATCACGGTCAAACATGATGGGCGCATCGGACCAGTCGAGGTACTGCGGTGTACCAACTCGGACGGAGAAGACCTCTCGACGCTCTCGCTTGCGTTGTAAAGATGTGAGTTGGGTCGAGGGGCAGCCGTAGATCATGTAGCAGTCGAAGACCTCGGGGAACTTATCATCTTCCTTATTACCACCTTTGTCGCTCCCTTTATCCTTCTTCTGGTCGTCCTTCTTGATGCCCAAACTCTCGTAGTAGTTCCTGAGCATGCGGTAGTCCTCGAGGTTATGATTAGCCCCTCTCTTCTGGTAAGGGCAGGGCTCCTTCAGCATCTTGTCGAAGACGGCCCCCTCGGGGGGACCTCGAGGCTTCTTGCGCTCGACCGCAGTGACGAGATCATCATCTGCAGCCTCACGCTTGCCCTGCTGGGTCTTCTTCTTCTTCTTGTTGCCCTTCTTGGGGCCATTGCTCGTGCCCTCGCCGTCGATCACCTGTGCCTTCCCCTTGTCCTTCTCATTGCCAAAAAAGGCTCCGACTGCTTCCTCGTCGGCTGCGTAGTTGGCAACGATGTCCATCAGCTCATCGACGGTCCTGGGGTGATTACATCCCAGCTCTCGTACCAAATCCTTGCAAGTGGTGCCCGAGACGAACGCCAGGATGACATTGTGGTCAGGGATGTGCGGGAGCTCGGTGTGTTGCTTGGAAAAGCATCGGGCGAAGTCGCAGAGGGACTCCCCGGGCTGCTGCTTACAGTTGCGGAGGTCCCAGGAGTTGCCAGGGCGCACGTAGGCCCCTGGAAGTTTCCCTCGAAGACCCGCACCAGGTCGGCCCAGTTACGGATCTGACCGGGAGGGAGCTCCTCAAGCCATCTTCGAGCGGTGTCAGAGAGGAACAGGGGGAGTTGGTGGATGATGGCCTGGTCGTCGCGTGCCCTACCTAGCTGGCAGGCTAATCGGAAATCGGCCAACCAGAGCTCAGGCTTGGTCTCACTGTTGTACTTGACGACACTCGTAGGGGGTCGGAAGGGGTTTGGCAGCGTTGTGTTGTGAATCACCCTACTGAAGACCCGAGGGCCTGGTGGTTCTGGGGCCCGGAGGTCCTCATCGCTGTCGTAGCGTCCCCCTCGATGAGCGTTGTATCCTTGATGTTCAGCGTCCCAGCTCTTGCGCCGTCGGTTCTCGATGATGTCATAGCGTGCGTCTTGGGGCCCGCGGTTGTTGACGATGTGGTCTCGGACGGGGGTCGCCTTCTTTGCTCGGGGGGCCGCTTCCTGGTGAACCGAGACCTCCCTCTCATCGCGGGGGGCTCAACAGGTTGCTCCGAGGCCACCCCTCGATGCCTCGAGGCCGAGCTCTCGGCCTGATGTGCGGCCATGACTTTTAGGAGGCCCTCAACCTTGTCCCGTATCCGCTGAGCTTGAGGGTTCGACGGCGCGGGCATGTTATGAAGAAGCATGGTGGCCGCGATAATGTTCTGACCGGCTCGTGGAAAATGGTTGACGACAGGGTGCTCGGGTCCCCCGTCTTCAATGATCTGTCGGTTGAACTCTCGGGCTCTAGCTCGAGACCTCTCGCCGGGCGAGGGTCGGCGCTCCTGCTCGAGGGTCCGCTCGAGCTAGCACAGGCGCTCCCAATCCTCATAGAGCTTGGCTCACATCTCCTGAACCTACGCGAGCTGAGCTTCTTGGTCGTCCAGATATGGGCGTTCGTCTTGGGGCGCAGCCGACGGCTGCTCCTTCGGGTCCACCACGACAAGGGCCCCTCCTGCTGTGGCCGCAGCTACTGCCGTGACCATTGGGTCAACGGTGTCATCGCTCGACGCGACTTCATCCTTGATGTGGAAACACTCGCGGGTGGGGTCGTAGTGGTTGAAGTCGGAGTCGGGGTCGCCGCAGTAGAAGATGGGGAACTGCCTGCGTCGCTCCTCCCCCAGCTGACGTCGCATCGTGCCGAGGGTGTACTGTCTTGGGCCAGGTGCTCACAAGAAGCCAAGGTCCTCAGAGGCCGGCAAGATTGTTGCCAGGTCCACGATAGCGCGCAAGAGAACCCCCGGGCTGTCCTCATGCGCGCTCATACTGGAGCGCATCGTGGCGGAGTACGTCTTGGTGACGTTATCTAGACCAAATGGGAACTGGTGGTGAGCTCCAAACAGTCCGTGCGGCAGCAAATTGGGGGGTGATGGAGCTGTGCCCGTTGGGGGAACCTCGCCGAGCTCCCCGGACGAACACATCGCAAAGGTGAAGTCGGGGTCTCCATAGAGTCCTGCCGGCTCGTTTTTCATTCCCAGGCATGGGTCAGACAGGTCCCCAACCAGGGGCCCTGTGCAACCCACCAAGGACGGAGGAAACGCAAAAGACGTCGACTCGGACGTGGGCTGATGACGATGGTGGTGCCGGTTGCGCCTCCTCTTGGGCGCGGATGCGTGGTGACGAGACCGGTGTGCAACCCCTCCTGAGCGTGGGGGCTTGCTGCGGCCTCCGCTCGGATCTCCGACCGAAAGCAGGACCATGTCGTAGCCGCGGCCGAGTGACATGAACTCCAAGCTCCCAAACCAGATCATCGTGGCTTGCGGGAGCGGTGAAGCTGAGTCTGTCATCTGGAGAAATGGCGGGAAGTCGTCGATGACACGCAGCACCCCTACCTGGCGCACCAACTATCATGTTTCGACCCCGTGGGCCGAGCACCAACAAGTGAATTTGTATTGCGTGCTCCCTAATCCAGATGGTGATGCAAGAAGAACACACGAGGTTTATCCTGGTTCGGGAAATAGAAGACCCTATGTCCAGCGGGGGGAAGTTTGTATTATCTTGCACCAAAATGCTTGTACAGGGGTGAATACAAGCGAGCTAGTGAGGTTAGCTAGGACTTGAGCATTGCGGGTTCTGGCTATCCTTTGTCTATGGGTAAGCCTTTTTTTTCTATGCTAGCCCGGCGCCTCCTTTTATAGGCCAAGGAGGGGCACGTGTGTACAGTGTAACCCTAGAAATGGTGCTTGTAGGGCTGGCGTAGGCGGTGACATCGAAAGTTGATGCCAATCATGTCCGGGAGACTGTAGCGACGTGCGTCGAAGCGAGGTTGAACTCTGCAACAGCATGCCTTGCCATCCCGCGGTGTCTCGGCGAAGTCGGTGGCTGACCGGTCTTGATGATGACGCTACCGTGCCTCAGCGGCGTGGCGAAAGACGTGTTCTCCTGTTGGGAGCGTACGGCTCACTATAGATGACGCAGTGGTGTCATCGTAGCGCTGATTGGAACCGGCTAAGGGCTTAGTCAAGGGGTGCCCGAGGGGGGTCAAGGCCAGAACGGATAGGAACGGCCTCGGGAAATGCGGAATTTATGTTGACAAATGTTTCTCGAGGGGGTGCCGAATGGGGCACAGTCCATGGTATGGTGACACAATGCGGTATGATCCGCTTGTTTTCTGGGTATGGCAGTAAAAGGAGGATTTGACCGGTGTACTGTCCATTGTTACCACGGCTGTAGACATGAGGTTAGGCAGGAGTAGGTGAAATGCATTAAATGCCTGGGGAATCAGGTCGAGGGGATCGTTCGCCTGGGGGAGTTCCATCACTCGAGGGGGTGATCGTTCCCTACGAGTAGACAACCTCGAGTCGAGAGTGTCCCGTCGAGTGAACAATAGCCTGGTTCGTTGAGACCCGTTCGTGGGCCGGCCCAGCGCAATTTGATACTTGGATCGGATATCTTATGTACTTTTGGGCTGGGGGACAATAATGACGGTTTTAGGTTTATTAATGCAGGGGTTGATTTGCTTAGTCGAGGGTTAAGAGTACCCCTTATTCAGGTACCCAACACGGATAAACCAAGATTGTTCTACTGATGGTTTATACGGCTGATAAGCCAATTTATATATATTGTTTTGTTTGGAATCATACATGTCCTACATCACATCACAACGAGATGCCATTAGTGATGAGAAAGAATGCTTATATTGTTTTATTGTTAGAGAAAAACATTGCTATCAAGATTCATAAGCCGTGCTGATAACTTCGAGTGAACATGGCACGACCTCATTTAATGAGACCGGAGACACAAAAGGCATGCATCATTTAGCAAACATACACATCATGAAGGATGACACCCTTGTTCAGGTCGTGTTAGAAACCTTGTACCACGACTTTAGTTTTTTTACCTCTTGTTGCCTTAATTTTCTTACGAACATCCAAAATTGTTCTTCCTTTGATCTGATCTCGGCGACCAAAAAAATGATGCAATAGACTTGCCACATGACAAAACCACAACATTTGTACCTTAAAGGAATCGCTCCCTGCGAGTGCCAAGAGAGTTGAGGGTCTTTTTGCTAGTTTTTTAGTTTGTTTCGGAAACTACGTATTTAGCACATGGACACATTTTGCTGGTTTGCTCTCGATCATATTCATTGCCACGTAGTGACGTAAGCACGATAGTTATATTTTTTATTAATTTCTAGTAACCTAGTCATCATTTTCCACGTGTTCCCTCCATCGTGTAAATTATGAGACTTACTCCGTCCACTCCAAATTACAAGCATAATACCATAAGAAATACCAAAAGATCTTATAATTTAAAATAAAGAGAATATTCCGTAGTTGTTATACCTCAGTCCAAGGAATCCTAAAATTAACTAAGGTTAGTTTTCGTTGTAAGTGTTTGGTACTATGCTAGCGGCTAATACTCCCTCTATCCTAAAATAAGGATTTTCGTACCACAAGTTTGACTCAATTTTTAAAAAAAACAAATACAATGTTAGTATCTCTAAATAAATTTATTAAAAGCCTAGATTTAAAGATATTTTTGTTGATACTAATTGCTTAACATAAATATTTATATATTTTATTATATAATTAATTAGAGTTATTTATGAAAAAGCGAGAACTTAACCATACTTATTTTGGGACGAAGGGAGTATGGGTCCACACATGTCAAATGTTTTTGTGTTTGCTGCCTAATCGTGTCAGCACCACAATGAACGACCAATGCACTCGAGCGATCTGGTTATCATTGAGCTGAAAAAGTATTAAATTTTAAAGCAGCACCGCGGAAAAACCTCAGTCTGAAATGAAGGAAACGTACGGTACGAGTCGATCGCCAAGTCGCAATACACCGTCGGCCTCGATAAACCTTGGTCCCTCCGAGGCCTTATTAATTTGTGCTAAGTATTTGCCTGTATCGCATGCATGCGTGCCATCCAGTGCCATCATTTCGTTAAAACACACTGGAGTCATGCGCGCATCTGTCAGGTCCCCCGGCCGGTGCTACGTACACGGCTTGTGGCCGGGACGAATTGAATTGAAGGCTTCAAGCCGGCGATCGATGGTTTCATGATGACGCCATACCGTCCCAGTACCACGTACGTACGTAGATAGAAGTAATCATACACGTACAGGCACAGCCGAGCCATGTGCACGCAGATCCGGGCCGGGGAATTGCCCACGTGACGCCGTGGCGATGGCGCCATCCGATCGATCCAAGCGCACGTTATGTTAACGTCGATCGGTCGCGCCCAGAATGAACCATCATGTTACGAAGGCTTCTGAAACTCATCGAGGCCCAGGCCCTTTACCAGCCCATGAACGGCCTAGCCCAAAGGTGAGCTCTTCTCCTTCGACGAGCCCTAATCCAACCACAACTGCCCGCCGACAACGCACAGCGAGCGCTTGGCCCAATAGTCCACTGACCAAGTGACCAGTTAGTTCCAGTCCACAGTCCTACACCGATCTCGAGGACCACGCACGCCACCGTCCTCCCCTGGCGCCGTGCCCCCTCGTCCCAACTCCCAACTGCCGAGAGGGGAAGGGGCCAATCCGGTGGGTGCGCGCGCGCGCAAGTGAACAATCCCGGTTTGATTAAGTACAGTAGGTGGGAGATCGAAGTCGCGGCCTTGTCCCACACGCCACTAAACGCCGCGCCGACGGGCTCATCAGGCGCTTCTGCTTGTGCGGTGGGTGGAGTGCGGGTGCTGGGCTGCTGCTGCTGCTGCTGCTGCCAAACCTAGCGGGTGCTGACCTTGGCGGAGCGCGAGGAGTCGACGGGAAGACAAGGGTAAGGCTGGCCTTGCCCTGAATTGCTGTGGTTTTTTGGTCCATTTGTGGTTGCTTTGGTGGTGATTTTGCCGCCGGCGCGCCGGATTTCTGTGTGGATTGATCGGATTGTGTTCCTACTGTTGCGTTTCCTAGGTTATTATGTGATATATCTGCGATTTCCCCCCTTCTGTGATGAGTTAGTACGTTGCGCCCTACTTTTGTTCAGACCTGTTCAATTTAGTTTCCTTTGCATAATCGGTAAGACTGTGTAACCCTTATCCATTTTTCTCCATTTAGTATCTAGTACGTGCTATATCAGATCAGCTGTTAGACACTAACATTTATAGGAAAAATGTGATTATGCATGGTTCGTTTGTTTAGGACGCTTAGTTTTGTTGCTGAGGATATGATTTGTGAAGCCGGCTGGATGAATGCTTTAAGGGATTTGTGAAGAAACAT
>CM041642.1:5116255-5170720 GCA_023333625.1 Bothriochloa decipiens
ATGCAAAAAAAAGTCAAAGTGAACTACAATTTGAGACGGAGGGAGTAGTAGTCAACTAGGACAAGGAAGCATTTTTGTATATGGAATTCATTTCTTCCTTGAGCAAACAGTTCGTCCAGTATATGACAATTTATTGGATTTAGTGTATTGGCGTCAAAGCATATTATCTCTAGTCACACACACATGATTTGCATCACACTGATCGTGCTAATTAAGCTGCTTGGAGTGGCGTCCTTGGTGTTGATAAGTGGCAATACCGCAATGTAACTTACCAAATCACCTGGTTATGCTCATCTTTCTGTTACATGACGGATAAGTTAAAATGTGGTTTTCACACATTAGATATGCACAGTGATAAGAACTGAGAGGAGGCTTATCTCATTCCGGCATGGTCATTTTAAGATAGACTAGTCTAAATTCTCAAAATAATCCTCTTTGATGTGTGAACAGCAATTCACTCTCCCAATCCCAAATGTAGGGCTGATGTTTAATTTTTTTTTATGAACAGAACTACCAAACATGCCAGTACAACACTACTCCGCAGGAAGCTTTTACAGTGGCTCAAGATATCATGAAGACGATGCTAGCAAAAGGATACGTGCTCAGCAAGGATGCTTTGGCTAAGGCTAGAGCCTTTGATGAGTCCTATGGATTAACAGCCGCAGCTGCAGCCAGGGCTGCAGAGCTGAGCAAGAGAATCGGTTTAACTGACAGGGTCAGTGCTGGTGTTGGTGCAATGCGATCAGTCGATGAGACATATCGCGTAACGGAGACAAGCAAGACGGTTGCTACTGCCACTGGAAGAACGGCAGCTAAGGTGGTAAATGGCATCGTCAACAGCAGCTACTTCTCTGCAGGAGCCATGATGTTGTCTGATGCTCTTACTAGGGCTGCCAAGGCCGCAGCAGATCTGGCCGCTCATGGTAGGCAGAGTTAAGTGAAAGAAAAAAAAAATACAATCCATCCTTCAGTTACCAAACAGGAGGACGAACACCTAAATACGGTATTTTAAGTGATATTTCGATGTATATTATACCAGAGAACAGTGTTGTTAATTAAAAGAGACGAACACTGCGGTTGGAACAAATTTGCTCTGATAAGTTTGATTATTGCAAATGGAATCAAGTGATCGTGCAGTCATGTTTCTGACTTCTGCTCATTTCATATTCTTGCATTGCTGTTGAGTTCTGCCTTCCCTTTCCCTTGCGTCGGTGGCCTAGTTCCTTTTCAGGAAGTCTGAACGACACGCGCGTGTTTTTGTGTCTGTCAGCACACGGATTTTTCTGTCGTCGATCGCACGATGAAGGGCTTGCGTCTGTGGTCTGTGTTCTCACCGGTTGCTCTTTTGGTTGTCTAGCCGACGGGTGGGTCCCACTGCTGTGCCACTGTCTTCACACCGAGCGTCGCCTCCCTCCCCCACTTCTCTCTCAATTTCGCCTCCCCTCCCAATGCGTTCCTCATTTTGTCTCGGTGCTTCTCGTCGCCGACGGGCGACGGCCATCTTCTTCCTCCCGGCGCGTGCTCCGGGCGTTCTATCGGTAGGAGCGCCTCCTCCTCCGGTGGATCTACGTCGTGTTCATCTTGGAGTGCTGCCCCTGCCCGTCGTCGGCGACCTTCTTCCTCCTAGGGTGCGCTCGAAGCCATTCATCCGCTCCCCGTCGTCATTGGCAGTTGCAGTTGCTCCGGGCGAACTCCGTCTTCGTCAACGACTTGTATCGAAGGTTTGTAGTGCATCCTTGCAGGTTTAGGTTTCGATTAATTTGGGGTTCGATTCCTGTGTTTGAGGGCAGATTGATGGGGTTGGGTTTGTTTGATTTTAGGGTTCGTGGTAGGTTTGCCGGAGGTTGTCGATTTGGTTGGAGTAGGGTCGTATTTGGGGGATTTGGGGAGCTTTTGTTGTTGATTTCGTGGGGTTGGGGATGAATCGTTCAATCTTCCATGATTGTGCCTGTTGGAGCACGGTCGTCAGAATACAATAAACTAGGTTATTGGGTCAGTCTCCATTTAGTGTTTCTGACTTGACTTGAGTTTCTAATATAATTTCGGCCAAATTTCAGGAAGCTATCGAACGGAGAGATTTAGCAGCAACTGCTGCAGCTAGTGCCCAGCAAGAGGCTTTGGTCTCTGAATCTGTAATCAGGAATATAAGGTATTTGGAGAAATATATTTTCCTTGTCTAAAAACAAAACCAGTGCATTTATTCAGCAGAAAAGTGGAAGCCTGATACTTCTAGTAGTTGTACTTGTTAAATTAGCATGTGCATTGCGTATTAGTGGATGGTGCCATGGTAAAATTGTTAGTTCTGGGCCATGGTATATGTACTTGTTTATTGCATGACACTTTTAATGTGAAGTTCACTATGCTCAGGAGCTAGCAACAATCTAACGAATAATCTTTCTGTCCTAGTACAAAACTTGCAGATGTGTATGTGTGTATGTGTGTGTGTAACTGTGTATGTGTGTGTCCTTCTAAGCATGTAAAAACTTGCAGATGTGTATGTATGTGTGTAATTGTTGTTCTCTGCCTGTCGTCAATATGTTTTCTTCTAAGCATCTCATTCTGAGATTTTCTTGCAGAGTCCGTACTAAACATTATTGTGTTCTGCATTGATTTCTTTCGCTGAGATGTTCGGCTTAGCCTGTAGTTACTGCTTGCTGGATCATAAACAGGGAATGGACCAATGCTGAATTCATGATGACAACCTGTATCTCCTTGTTTTCTTTTCTTGTAGTGCTAATTAACCTAGAGATGAGATGAGATAAGATAAGCACATACAAGCAACATCCGAGATAAGTTTATTTTTCCTCGGATGTTGCTTGTATTGCACATTACAGTATCTATCACCTTCTTCAATACTCAACTTATGCCTCAGACCTCAGCTGCACACTGTTCAGCTTCAGATTTTGCTTCAGCTCTAAGAGATCCTTTGATCTGTAAGTCTGAATGTCTGATAAGAGTTGCTACAAAATTTGTCCAGGTAGCGTATGTCTGTAGCAGTTTGTACTCCACCATGCACCTTGTAGTGAAGGCAAAAGATGTCGTGTTCTATTGTTCAGTCAAAATGCGCTTCTGTTATTTCCTGCTTGCGAGATGATCAGGTTATTGATTATATTTCTTGCTTCAATTATTTTCTCATGATATTGTGACTTATGCTGCACAGGTAGACATGGCTTCGACATTCAGTGCCACTTCTACGGTTGGCCTTGTGGCTACTCCAACAGGGAAGAATGTGCACCTTCAGAGGAGTGCTAATTTCAGAGTAAAAGCAGCCATGGAGCTGTACTTCAACAAGGATGGCTCAGCTATCAAGAAGCTCCAGGTGAGCTTCACAGTTATCATCTCGCACTCTTTTTATCTGTGATATGGCGATGTGTTGTTGACCCTTAAATAGACACTAATCGGTTTTCTCTATATTTCATACTAGAGTCAATAAGCTTGTAAACCAAGTTGGAGTCAAAATATATATTTGTCTTTTGAATGCTAGGTCTAATGAGTTTTTGATCTGGCCTATAATAGATGCTGCTGATATGTGAACAGTGTGGAACCTGCCACTTTTCCTTATTGTATATAACTGACTTTGCTGCATACAGATATGGGTGCTCAATATGTAGGTTAACGAGTGAGTTCAAATATACTGAACCAAAGTGTTTTCTTTTTGTTTGGTTGAGTTTCTTGTTTGCTGGTTTGTAAGCGACACAAGTCATACTTGACAACTATCTAATACTTATAAGATGAGCGGAAAAATTCCAAACAGGCTCTGCCCTTAGCTTGACTAAACTGTTTAGCTAGTAGTTGTTATTTCTTATTCTTGTATCGCTTTGATATTTTCAAATGTGCAACTGGTAGTAGGTTCAGATGTGGATTGTTTAGTTATATCGTTCGTCACCATGGTTTGGGCTTGTGAACAAGACTGTCTTTCTCCATTCAGCTCCATCTATTTGTTCCAATATGGGAACCATGGTCAGTTGGTGACTCCATGGGCACCGACGAACAAACTTGTTTCATTTTATACAGGACTCTGTCTCGCTTTGAACCCAATCCATTGGCAACAGTGAGCCCTTAGTTGTATGCTAAGGGTGAGCCCGTAGGTGTATGCTACAATTTCACTAGCTGTTATATATACACAAAAGCATTTTTTCCTTGGCACGGTGATAGATGCCCCACCAATTGTGAAACAACCTTTCCACTCTGATCAGTAGTAGCCTTGTTAATATCTGTAGCCTTGTTAGCATTCCGTGTAAGGGTTTTTGCTGACTTCTGATGCACCTCTAGAGTTGTAGTGAGTTATTGAGCAGAGATTGCATAGTTCTAGTTTGATCCCTTTTCATTATGTTGTCTTGCCTATTTTTAAGTGGAGGGTGCATTTGATGTTTCTGATATTAGGTCAGGCATTATTTGCCCAGCACATTGTTCTGTATACTTCACTATCTCACTACTCCATTCAGTGTATTTTCCATGACTGATATGGTACATCTTGTTAATTGCAGTGTGGTCAGGATTGAGGGTCTGGAGACACTCGATTATCTTGATTACCCCACTTAAGCAACTGTATTCTAAAGTAAGAAACATCCTGGCAAACATGTGTTGTGTTGTATATACTACTGAATTTTTCAAGTGTTGTGTTGTATATACTGTACAAAAAAGCTGTGTTTAGTGTCCATTTCTTTATTGCACATTCATAATTAGTAAATTGCACGAAGAAAACACTACAATTTTGGTGCCGAACATGTGCAATATCATTTTTGGTGCCGAACATGTGCACTATCATAAGTTTTTATGAGAATTAAAGTTTGGTACGGAGTTCCCACTTGCATTTGCGTATGGTACCTACAGTAGATGATGTACATGCTTTAGTATTGTGAAATTTAGGAGGATTCTCCCTTATTTGTAGAAGTCTGTGTGCTACTTTCTCCTGCAATAAATTCAAATTTATAGACAACACCAAATAAATAATTAGGTGCTCATTTACAAATTATTATTTTGGTGCTGAGTGGCCATCCATATTGAGAATTGGTACCTGAAAACATAACAAATGCATAAGATGTATGGTTTTCACTTAATGAAATTTGAAGCAATCTGTGTTTGTGCTAGAAAGTAATTGTCAATTGTGTTTGTGCTGGTCTGGGTGCATACTCTGTAAATTTTCCTTCTATGGAAAGAAGTTGTCAATTGTAGTTTTATTTGGAAATTGTCAATTGTAATTGTGCTAGTCTCATTTGAAAATTTTGTTAATTGTCTTTCAAGAATTGTCAATTGTAATTTTAATTGTGCTAGTCTCATTTTCGAAATCTGTCCATTGTCTTTCCATAGAAAAAAATTGTCAATTGTAATTGTAATTGTGCTAGTCTTATTTGAAAATTCTGTCAATTGTCTTTCTAAAAAAAATTGTTTGTAATTGTAATTGTGCTAATCTCATTTGAAAATTTTGTCAATTGTCTTTCTATAGAAAAAAATTGTCAATTGTAATTGTAATTGTGATTGTACTAGTCTGATTTGTAAAATTTGTAAATTGCCAATTGTAATTGTAATTGTCATTGTGCTTAGGATTTCATTGTTCAAGGTGGAGATCCTACTGGAACCGGATGAGGTGGCGAATCCATGTATGGGTGAGCAGTCTGTCCCCTTCCCCTGCCCTTGATTCCAGCTATCATGTCTTCAAGTACAGTCTCTTTGACCTCATACTAGACTTGTCAGCATTTTTAGTTTTTGAATTTCATATCCTAACATCTGCAATTATGGTGTTGAACATGTGCAATCATTTGATATCTGTTTTAGATAGAACTGAGAACAACTTTTAATTATGTGGTAGAAAATATAAGCCATTAGAACTCTACTCGAAATCTCTTGTAATTTGTGTTCTGTCTATGTGCCGATATGGAGAGATATTTTTGTTAATTGTCCTTTCATAGAAAAAAAATTGTCATTTGTAAATTTGTGCTTCTTTGATCTATGTGCCGTTATGGGGAAAATATGGGGAAATATTTTTGTTAATTGTCCTTTCAGAGAAAAAAAGTTGTCACTTGTAATTTGTGCTCTTTGATCTGTGTTTGTGTTTGTATTAGATGGAGGTGGCTGGAAGGTCGTAGAAACGGTGTCATTTTTTTTTGGTCCATAGAAAAGAACTTGTGCTAAAAACATGTTGAAATCTGTAACTTGTGTGTTTTTTTTGTATCCTAGAGTTTATCTATGGTGTATTACAGACGTTTGCCTTTCTTATGAGGTCAGTGATGTTCTAATGGCATGAAAATGTTGGTCTATTTCAGGGAAACTGAGCTTTATTTGTTGTGAATCCTAGGAACCCCCTCTGGAGCTTTTATTTCCTTGCCTATGCTAGCAGTGAATCAGGGAAATGTCGATATTGCTTGTGTGTGATTAGATCTATGAGTACGTTGAAATTTTTCCATTTATAACATTTTTGTTGATGAGTACGGCAAGTGGAAATCGTACATGCAAAAGTGTGTTGGTTGTCTAGAGCTTCAAAAGACTTTGCACAAGTGAAACATATGTGCTCACAAATTGCAATCACCGATTATTTAAATTGCTAGTAATTGGTACTGCAATTGTAGTTCTCAACATTTGCAATTTAATGTCTAGGCATAATTTAATTTAATTTTTGCTATATCATGCTGATTAAATAAATGACAAATAATTTGGCCACAAAAATTTTGCTTCTATCTTATGATAATATGGGCCTTTTTCTCGTTAGGTTTTTGGGCTCACTCGCACAATTACAACAGAAGACAATTGCAATAGGTTACAGCCACTACAGAATCCGTGTGCTACTAGCTTATAAAACACACGAGTTTTGTCATGCATGGATTTCGTGTGTTACCTAACGAAAAAACACATGATTTTCCCTTTCTTTTGCTGGGACTCTTTTGTTGCTTAGGCTGACAGTAATCGTGTGCTAGGTTCCAAAAAAACACACGGTGCTTGGGGTTCCTGGAATTCATGTGTTTTTTTTGGAAAAATAAAACACGCGTTTCAAGTAGACAAGCCCTTCCTTTTCTTTTGACTTTGTTTTCCTCTTGGTAAGCCTTTGTTTATCTAAGATATGGTCCGGTTATCAATTGTTCAGATTTTGTTTATCTATCAACAAATCCTTGCAACTACTGACCATTGTACCCTTCAGGATGAAAAGACCACTTAGTTTGACTGCAGCTACCAAACAATTGTTCTCCTCTATGTCACGACAAGTGTTCTACTATACGAATATAATGTCCCTGATGGCAAAACAAAATTGTTTCATCCCCTTTTCAACAGTTTTATAGCATCATCAACAGGCTGAGCAGTTTCTCTTGGAATTCCTTTATTTCCACACATGAAAATCAATTTAGGCACACTAGGCACGGAATTATTATAAGGGTCCTGTTCCTATCAAAATTACGTAATAATGCTCTCCACACTGTACAAACTACAAAGTACAGACCAAGAAAAAAACTGATCTACCCATAGCGTACGGGCTACAAGCATCAACAGCAACAAACGGGGCATCTGACGAGTCCATTCTCGTTACAATCGGGACACCGCCGGAACTCGCCGACGTCGTGATACCTGTCGCCCGCGTCGTCGTCCTCGACAAAGATCTTGCAGCTGCCGTAGCACGTCTCACACGGCACGAACCGGACGACGCCGCAGGCGGCGCACGCCTCCATGTACCCGAGCTTCCGCGAGGGCGCGGCGTCGCACCCCTCCAGCGCGCGCCCGAGCTCGCCGCCCTCGTGCATGAAGTGCACGTCCTCGGCGCCGCCGAGGTACTGGCCGTCGACGAACACGCGCGGGAGCGCGGCGCCTGCGAAGCCGGGCCCGAGGAGCTCCGCGAGCTCGGCCTTGAAGACGGCGTGCATGGAGACGTCGCGCTCGTCCAGGCGCACGCCGTAGCTGCGCAGGATGCTGCGCACGGCGCAGCAGTCCACGAACGTCTTGCGCACGCCGCGGAGGCTCGTGAAGTACACCACCGCCTTCCGCTGCCCTCCCGGCGGCCACAGCGGCGACACCTTGGCGTCGCGGCCCTTGCTTCGCCTCCGTTCGATCTTCTCTTGGAACGAGATGATGCGGGCGCGGACAAGCCCGGAAAGCTCCGGCATGTCGCCGGTGGCCAGCGACATTGGAATGTCACATGCATCCGCGTCCTTCCGCTCCTGCTGCCTGGGTGTCTCGTTTTCGGCGGACGAGACAACCGCAGGAGACGATGACGGCGACGGCGATGGCGACGTGCCCTCTAGAGCCTCCCGGAATCCGGATAGTACCTCCTGGTCGAAGTCTAAGGCGACGGGCATGTCCATGTCGGCCTGCATCCACTGCGGCAGCGGCGGCGCCTCCAAGACGGACTCCTGCGGCGAGTCATCGAATGGCAGACTCTTGTACGTGGCGAGCGGCGTCGGCGAGGCGTCCTCGAGCCCCGCCATGAGCTCCCACGCGTTGATCACCTCGGGCTCGTTGGGCGGCGTCAGCGTTGGCGTGCGGGGCCGGGGCTTCAGGAGCCGCTTCGCCACGTCGTCGCCGAGGAGCACCGCGTCCGCGGCGTGGTCGTTGACGCTCTTCATCATCTCCTCCACTGACATCGTCGCGTACCTGCACGAGCCGGAGTGCCGGGCGCTGCCGCCGGCGAGGCCGAGGTTGCCGAGCATCGACACGGCCCTCAGCCGCAGCCGCTGGCGGTCGATGGAGGGCAGCGAGAAGCTCCGGCGCGCGCGGGCGTCGGCGCCGACCCACACCATTTCGCGCCGCGCCTCGGTGGAGGTGGCGCACCCCATCGCGGATCACGTCGCGATGGCGCTGGCGCGCGCTAGCCTGCCGCCTGCGTCGTCCGTGCTCCCGTGCGCATGCACGCGCGGCTCGATCAACAGCACCGCCGATCAATGCAATTGCAACCAAAGGATCTAGAGCTATCGAGGCTGGACAATGGCGAGGCGAAGAATGGGATTCATGGAGGTGCCGAAACCTGAAGGTGATGCGGTTTTCAAGGAAGAAAGGGATCCAACAGTTTGGCTTATCTTAATTAGTCCATGATGAAACGTTGGAAAACAAGAACGGAACTGACAAAAATAGGAGGTGAAGAAGCCAGAGACTCAGAGAGGCTATCTGCAGGTCAAGACTTCAGTCTCTAGCATTCGTTTCCATGTTTTCGTATTATTGAAGCGTTGAATATACGAAGGAGATGGTGTGCACGAAGGAGGTGCAATTTATTTATAGAAATCAAAGAAATGAATGGAATTGACGAATTGAAGAAAGGGGATTTTTTAATAAATGTCAGGAATAATAATATCTTTATTTACTAACTAACAATAATTAAATGAGATGATATGAAGATATACTTCCTTTAAAAATGAAAAGAAATGAGGTATTGATAAAAAAACACTTTTGAGATTATTAGTACTACTAGAAGCCTATGGGTGAGGTCGTTGATCGCCTTTATGTTTAGGGATGGATTCTAGCTATTAGATTAGACAATTTCTTAAAGATGGTATCTTGTACAGTAAGTATGTATGCACTGGCAAAAAAAAAAAGAACTTGTCCTCGAAATCTATATGTATTTAGTCTAGTTTGGCTTGATATTTGTGAGAACTATAGTTTTTAGTCTGCGGCATACTATGCAGTTCCCTCGATAGGACAAGAAAGTCAAATCCAAGATAGTAAAAAAGAATTCTTTGACAAAATAAAAGAAGCCAAAGAAGTGTCATGCAAATTTCGTTTGAGAAAGTCATAATTATTTATAAAATTGGTGCATTATGTTAGAAAATTAGTCTCATGCAATATCGAATGACAGAGTGAAGGTGCGACTGAAACCGCACAACCTTCGTCTACCTCACCCGTGCGCCCTTCCTCCCCCACCCCGGCCAGTAGCAGCCATGCCGCCTCCCGCGTAACCTTCTTCTAAGGTCATCGTAGATGGAAGCCCTAACCCAACCAATAGAACCCTAGCCACAACTGGCTTCTTCCTCTTCTCCGTAACAGGCACGTGTGTGGGCAAGCTCCATATGGTCAAACAAATGGAGAGCGAGTGGGAGACGCGGGGTCACGATGCCGCGACACTCGACTAGTAACTTTTGCGAATATTGAATGTTATAGTGTACCATCGATGTGATATTTCGATCTCCTAATTTGGTCATTTTTTGTTTAAAGCGCATGGAGAATGCGGGAATGCTGCATAGGGGTCCTATCGATGTAACACCTCTGGTGTTATATTAACTAAAACATGCCATGTCATCATATGCACTGCAAAGCATTCATGTTTAAGTCAACCTTAATGTGCATTAACTAAAACAAGTTTACATTTCCTAGGTTGATTGTGTTTCTGGAATATTTTGTCACATGAAATAATAAAACCCTATTTTTGAATGTCATCGCAAATACTTGGGTTATATTCTATGTACTTGAGGTGTAAACCGTGTTTACACTAATGTCAAGCATAGTGTATAAACCTAAGTTCAACCCTTAAAAATTTGTTTCCATCTTTGAAGTTGAATTTATGTTTCAAAGCTTATTCCCAAGCCTTGCAATTCAAATTTAAATTCAAATTGGAAAGCTATAAAGTGCTTTTAGAAAGTCAATTTGGTCAACCAAGGGTGTCATTGGGTCAATGACCTAAAAATGTCCTTGGATGATGTTTGTGATCACTAATGACCAACCAATTAAGTTAGAAACCAAATCGAGTTTGAATTCTATTTCAAAAACCCTTTATTCTAAAACCTAGTTTTACCCCCTTTTCTCTAATTCAAAATCCATAAAGAATTTGGAGATACTCTAAAAAGATAGTTTGTAGATCTTGACAAGAGCTACAAAGTTGGTATATAAAGTTTTTAAGTTTCCAAAAGAAATTTCAAACGAATTTGAAAATACAGTTTTTTAACATTTGACCTCTTTTGATTTTAAAACCATAATTCAAAAATTATGCATAATTTTGGAAAACTTTGTATGTGAAAAAGGTTTGGTTTGGAAAGTTAAATATTTCATAGTTTTGAAGATTTTTAAGTTTATTTGAAAAATCAAAAGTAATTTCAAATGTTTGTTTCTAGGGTTTTATCCCCTTTTTGAATTTGAATTCAAATTTTAAAATCTAGACAGAATTTGGGGATGCCAGTTAAAGAAAAAGTGTAGCTCTTGAAAAGTTATGCAAATGATATTTTTGGAAATTTTCAAGTTCTTATATAAATTTTAGAGTAATTTGTATTTTTAAACGAATAGCAACTCTGTAATTTTCTCGAACAATACCGAAACCTATCGTCGGCCGCCATCGCCGGCTTCTCAACGCACGCGTAGCCGTCGTGGCTGGAGTTCCAGTTTGGCCTCATTTTGTTGCCAAACGAGTTCGCCTGAGTGCGCTGCGTGTGTCCGTGTGGTCGTTGTTGCCGGAAACAGCTCCGGTGAGCTCCACCGCCGTGCCCGAGCTCCGCTGCGCCGCCATGGCCGCTGGCGTGGGTGCCCCCACCGCTCCGCCTCGCCGTTAGCTACCCTGATCGACTCCCCGTGCCAAGCTGAGCCCAACGGTTCAAGTCCGGTCGCCGAAGACCTCGCCGACGGCGAGTAATCGCCGGTCAACCGTCGGCGGACCGTCGGTCAGCGCGGGAATACTGTGCCGATTTTCTTTTTCTATTTTTAGAAAATGATTTAAATGCTATTTTCTTTGAAAAATCATAGTAATTCATATATAGCTCCAAAAATTCTAAAAATTTTTGTGAGTGTTTTTTATAATGTCATTTACCTAGAAAAAATATGAAATGCCAAATTTTAATACTTTTTGCATATGTTAAAATTAGCCCTTTTAATTGAAAAATGGACCTTCAATGATTTTTAATAAATAAAATAATTGGCTTTTATTTTTAAAATTTGTTTTGCCATCTAATTAGGATAAGAGCTTTCTAAAATAAAATTTTGGGCTTAATTTGATAAATTTAATTTTATGTCTTTATTTTATGCTTTTAAATAATTAAGTAATCCCTTTAATTAAGTTTAATCATTATAGGATTTGTTTGACTTTGGGATTGATTGATGACCTTGGGTCATTAACCCTAATGACCTTTGGTACTTTAATTAATTATTTACGCTTACCTTAATCATGTCATTAGAGCTTAATTAACGTTATTTTATGTGCTTAATTAATTTCTTAAATGGCGTAGTTAACCCTAATGAGTTTTATAAGCGAAGTTTTGTTGGCTTGCAACTTTATCGTGAAGAAAAGTTGTACTCGATCCCTTAATCTGATCATGCATCCATCGAGTATCATGTTTACTATTCCATCATGTTAAAGCATATTAATTATCGAATAGTTTCCGTTAACGGAGAGTTAACGTTGTCGCACCAGATTCCAAGGACGAGCAAATTCAGGAATCGGGAGTTGATCCAGAGTTTGAGCCCGTCTACCCCGAATACCAAGGCAAGCCCCGGATGCATTCAAACCCTATTCTATTTATAAAAGTTTTATCGCTTCAGCTATGATATGTTGCATTAAGTAATAGGAGTTGAGTGAAAACCCACCAATTGCATTACCTGTCTTATTTCCTTATTCCTTGTTACCTGCTTTGGAAGGTAAGTAATAACGCTTAGCCCTGCTTAATTAGTTAAGTGTCAAAGGCAAAAGAATGAATAAGATGAGATTGGTTTTTCTTTGTTGAAAGCTTGATAATAGTAATAAATCGAGTCCGGACGGCTAACTTGCACTGGAAATGGAGTCCCTCTGTAGTGTTTCTGTCTGTTGATGCCCTAGGTCCCGTCCGTTGGTGAACTGGTGATATCGAGAAGTTAGAAATCCACATGCATGAAGTGGTATTCGGTGGGCCAGAGTTCCCACGCTTATCATGGAGTGATATATAGTGGGCCAGAGTCCCCACATATGTCATAGTGTGTTTTACTGTGGGGTTTAAGTTTTCACGTATCTCGGTACGCTGGGCCGAAGAGCTCACGTGTATCATGTGGTGATATATGGCTGCGGTTGTTATCCTGGTATATCGGTTCATCTGGGGTGCATCGGAGTTAAAGTCTCCGATATTCCAGTGACCTAGGTCCCAGCTGGGTATGAAAATAGATTCGAATCGCCGTTGCTTCTCGGAGAAGAAGACTCGATCGGTGTTCATCATCGTAGTAACAACTTGAACAATGATTAAGGTTTAATAATGAAGTTGGTTGGTAATTGGAGCTAGATCCAAACAACTTTACTTTCTGTTCAGCTTTTCCGCAAAATTTCTTATCTCTTACAAGCCTTACCTTGTCCCTCTAGCCTGCATTTCTTGAGTCTTCACCCCTCATTTTCGTCGGGTCAGTCTTGTTGAGTACTTTTATACTCAGGGTTTGTTGAACCCTTGTTGCAGGTGAGCCTCATGGGTAGGAGTGTTTTGCGTCCTGCTGCATGACGGTCGTCGAGGAAAGTGACAACGAGTAAGATGTTTAGCTCTTGGGCAGAGCTTTTCGTTTGATATTGTAATAAAATTATCTACCGCTACTCCACTACTATTATGGTTTGTACCATTTAAACTTATGGTTGTAAATATTTGAAACTCAAAGGTTTGTAAACTTATGTTAATGTAAGTCTTCCACTGTTTTACTCCGATGTATATTATTTTTATTAAACTGTTGTAATACTGCAATGCCTCTTTATAACGATTGATCCTGCTCGGAGAATCATGGATGATTCGGGATTTTACCCGACAGACTTTTTAAGTCGTATGGAACACAGTCATGGTTATTCAGAGTCTATTTAGACAATAATCATGCGTGTGGGCCATATGATTTAGAAGGTTCTCCCATAGCCGACCCCATATGTTCCTCATTTCTTCTTCATTTTGGATCTACCCCTGAGCACCCAAAGTCAAAATGGCACTTACAAATTGATGTGATGGCATAAACATTTTTGCTCATTATTAGGTTGTCCCAAATCAAATTCTCCTTACATTTCATTAAATTAGATACATTTAGTACAATGTAATGTTTCGACTGCCTTTTTAAGAAAATATTAGCCGAACACAGCCATAATTTTTCTAAGACAGTTCAGGTGTGTTTGGCTGGTATCACCTACTTTCCTTTGTTCCATTCATTTACTTTAATAGTGTGCTACAAGGGTGGTGATTATCGGTTTGGGTATCCCGAATTCCAATCCACTATGGAGGTTAGAGCACCTCAATTCTAGCATTTTGAGCTAATAAACTTCATCCCCATCGAGCCTTGACCTTTTATCCTTTTTTGTTTTTGAATTTTTGGAGCTATTTTTTTATTCGTATGATTTGACTATGATTTAGATTGTACTTCCTTAGGCATTTTTGTGCCAGTACAGACATTAGCAAGTCTAAGGTGATTCCCTAATAAACCCCTCACAAAGCTCGACAAGTTTGAAGTTTCTCCAAGTTCTCCTTTACTTTTCTCAAAATTTGTGCAATTAGTGAGGAAAGCTCAATATTTTTAGTAAGATCTTTTGCGAATACCTATGCTATGTATTAAGAAAGGTGTGTGTAAAGTTCATAGTTAGTTTAAAGAACTCATTTGGATCTATTTTAGATTTTTCTTGGGGAGGAGCTCGTTGTTTCTAGGCAAAATGTTGCTTTTGGTGACTTGCTCCAATAATTGAAATTATTTTGGTGGAGAGTATATATATGAGGTTGTGAACACCTAGATCTAATTTATAATTTGTGGAGTTTGTTTGATCAAGTTTTTCTATTCCTCAGCTCACCGGGCTGAACTCAAAAGGCTGGTTTGGTGAACTCCATATTTTGAAGAGATATCTTTTTGAAATGATCCTTATGAAGTTGTGGAGCCCTCGACAAAAGATCATGATTTTTTAAGGTAGTTCGATTGGGCTTCTTCTGTGCTTTGCAAGCTACAAACAATAAAACAACTTGTTTTGGCAGGCAATACTCAATTTCCTTGTTTTTCATATCTATGATCGCTTCCACTTTCTTCTAGCCTAATTTATATTCGTAGCTCTGCCATGACTCGGGTTCTTGGCTAGCATTGCTCGAGAGGTTTGCGGTACTGGTTCATTCAGGAAATCATAATTTTCATGTTCGTTTTTAGAAAAGATAATTTTCATGTTCATATTTCATCAATTTAGCTACGAACTGGGACATCATTTTATAATGGGTTTGAAACCTCCAGTATTCTTTAATTTTCCATGAAATGTTAGCGTTATTGTCGGTGTTGTTGTTCCAAAACATTAAGCTCAGAGACTAAGTGCATCTGTGAGTGTGAGGCGGAATTAGAATTGACTTATATCCTAAAATGACACAAATCGGCGTTTTGTGGCAAATCATGAATCTCCACTCCATAATAAACTCGAAAATTAAATTAAACACACTTCCTATAATTCAGTTGCCTGATATGCAGATCGAGCAAGCATGTGGAGGAAGAAAGAGCGGCTTGGGAAAGAACTATGATGAGAGTCGTTTGAAATGGAGGGGATGGCTGAGATCATCGCCTGAAATGATTGTAAATCTCAGGCGGTTGTAAAATAACAACTCACTTAAATTAAATAAGCTAAACGGTACATAAAAAACAGTAAGTTACTATAATGTTAACATTCTAATAATAGAATAAAAAAAGGTAATCCTGAACTTGCTTATTAGTTAGTTCTTGCTTAGGCTGTCTTTCTCTCACGCTGTCATCTGACTTACTATGGGAATCCTAATGTTGTCGAAGAAGAGCCTGGCGGCTACCGCACCGGAGTCGCCAGCAACCGCCGCCAACGCCGACGCTGCAGGTAAGCGCGCCATCAGCTCCTCCCCTCTCTCGTTTCACGCGGCTCCCTTCTTCCCCGGTGCGAGATCCGCCGGACGCGGCAAGGCCGAGCGCTGGGAGATGGACTCCTGCGACTCGGACTTCGACTATGATGACTCCTTGCCGGACCCCTCGCCACGGAGCAACTCATCGTACCTGGAAGCCGCCCACCGGGGACTCCAAGCCGGGGCCCTGGAAACCACGCAGGGGGAGCAGATTGACAACCATGGCCCGGGTGAGACCGCGGCCAAGGCGAGTCACTGCGCCCCATCCAAGACCCAGAGCAGGCGCCGCCGCCGCCTCAGAACAGCAGCCAGGCGCAAGGAGGGAGCTGCCATGAACGATGACGGAGCACGGAGGGTGCCGGCAAGTGAGCGTGTCAGGCAGAGTGCGGCGCGGCGACCCACCGCGCACCAGCGGCTAGGCCCCCAGCGCCGAGCCACCGTTCCGGACGCCAGCGGCTGGCAAAAGGTCCTCCACCGCGACACGGGCTAGCCAGCACCCAGGAGATCCCACGAGTGATGAACACCGGCAAAACGCATCCCGCCGGAGCTCGACGGCCGCTGTCTCAACTACCTGTCGTTGACCCACCGCCTCGCCACGTGCCGGATGCTGCGGAGGTGCATCCGCTGCCACAGTCTGCACCATCTGGCGAGAGACTGCAAACAGCCGTGGGAGCACGCCGATGGTGGGGAGAGGTGCCCGGGCAACCAAATCTTCTGCACCGAGGGATCGGCAACACCGCAGGGATCGGCAGCTGGTGGAGCAACACCGCTGTACAAGCTGCACCGCCAACTCCTCAACCGCATGGAGGACCCCGTCTTCGAGTTCTTCGACAGAGTACCACCAGGCCACCCGGCCACACGGCCGCGGGAGGCCCAGTGCTTCGTCCAGCGCGATGCCACAACCGACGCGGCCGAGGAGGCGCTCCAGCTTGCTCTAGTTGCGCACCCAAGCGGGACGGTGGTCTATCGCAGCACCACCTCGGAGGTCCTACTGGCGATCATCACCACCACCGGGATCACGGCAAACGACATCAGGGTCAAGAAATTCTACCCCGAGCACTTCGTCATCATGTGCGGCTCGCCAGCGATCAAAGCCGCAGTCTTAGCGCAATCGCCAGTACTGTTTGGTGCATCACCGTTGGTCCTCCTACCATGGACCAGGGTGGCGCACGCCAACATAGCAACACTGCACTACAAGCTCACGCTAGAGCTTGAGGGGATGCCACCGCACGTCTGGCGAGAAGACATCGCTGCCAAGATGCTAGCCCCCTACTGATGGATCCAAGGGATAGAGCCGACCACAGCGAACTCCGACGACCTGTCCGCGTTCCGCCTCACGGCATGGACCAACCAACCAAGCTCGCTGCCAAAGGTCATCTGGCTAGGAGTTGCTGAGCTCGACGATGGAGCTGTACCGGCCGGAGGGTTCCGCTTCCGGGCCACCCGCCCATTCCTTTGGAAGAAGAACACCATGCAGTACAAGGTGATCGTCCACCTAAAATGTGTTCATGATTACTCGCCGTAGCTGGCACGCAGGGAGCAGGAGGGGTCCTCCTCCTCAGATGATCCGACGGAAGATGGCCGGAGCCGGAAATGCCACCGAGAGGACCGCGGAGCAGGAACAGAAATTCACCTGTTCCCCGGCCGCCGCGATGAGCCAAACGGCGGCGCACCTAACAACTCGCGCCAGGGAGACGCGCACCACGGCGGCACGGGCCGGCAGGCAGCCCCACAGAGGCGGGTGCCAGCTACGTAGCGCGTGGGCCCTAACGCAATGGCCCGCGTTCCTGCCCACCAGAGGATCGGGGCTGCGACACGTGGCGAGCCGGCGCGTCGTGTACCGGCCTGGGAGCGGATCGGAAGCCACGGCAAGCCACGATGGATTCAAAACCCCCAAGCTAGTCAAAAGAAGGAAAGCGGAAAGGAGAAGCAGCGGCAAGTGCGACGGGAGCCCAGGTGGCCAAAGCTGCCTCCGCGCTAGGTCTGGTGGCCAAAGCAAGCTACGCGCCAAACCAGCGCAACGGACGCAGCCGACGTCAAGGCGCTAGGCAACAATGACCGGAATTTGAACCGCGAGGCGAAATGCCAGCCGCCAGCTCAGGAACAGGCACCAAAGCCTACCGCGCCGCCAATCTCAGCGAGCAACCAGCTCGACAGTACAGCCGCGATTTAGGAATCGATCGACAATGACAGTCCAGCCACAACAACCCCGTCTGCCACAGCCGAGGTGGTAGGTGTGATTAACCATGGGCCGTCCAGCCCGGGTGAAAACATGATGGCGGGGACAGAGGTCACCAGCTCGGACACGACACCAGCAACCACCATGATTGGGGTGATCGGGGAAGAACAGTATCGGTTACCTGGGAAAGGGGTACCCTAAGCCCTCGTTTAACTGGGCGGATCCCCGAAGTCAGCAACGCAAGCCCTCCAATGAAATCCCTCATTACCGCTCGAAAATCCACAAACTAAAGCATGCTGGACCGTCCCACGAACGGGCGTCGATAGCCCAAAGCCACAACCTGCTCGACGGACCACCGTACGGATCGAGACTGTACTCTCGAGGGTGCGACTCGGACGACCCCTCGAGGACGGAACTCCGCCCGGGTGAACGGGCCGGCCTTGAGGACGGAACTTCGCCCGTGCAAATGGGCAGCCCTCGAGCATGGTAAAACCCTCGGCTACCTACTCCCAGTACGGATCCAGGCGCATTCAATGCATTTTACCTGCTCCCGCCTAACCATATGGCCACAGTTACCAAAACAGCTGCGGGTATGGCAGTCAAATCCTGCTTTTACCCCCATACCCAGGAATCCCGCGGATCGTACCTCATTGCCGCGCCATACCGAGCACTGTGCCCCATCCGGCACCCCCTCGAGATGCATATTTCCTGCATATCCCGAAGATTCGACCTTATCCGATGAGCCTCGACCCCCTCGACTCGAGCCCCTCATCTCGACCTGAGGCCTCGACCGTCGCCCCTCGACACCGTCACGCCGACCCTCGAGCGGGACTTCAACAACTTTGGTCAACACTTCAACAACTACCGACGCGACGGCCGCAGGGCTTCCCATACCGACGCCTCTACAGCGGCACCGACATGATCGGCATCGACGTCATACGTCACTGACCACGTTAGCACTAAAAACATGTACTCTTGTGCCCCTCCTTTGCCTATAAAAGGGGGAGCCAGGACTTTAGCCAGGGGATCAGAGATCCAAGATAGAAGAGATCCTAGAGCTTCATACGCTAAGGCTTAGATCACAGAACAACACCATGAGGCAGTGTAGAGAGCTAAGCGCCCGAAACGCTCAAGCTCAAGCCCACACTTCTCACACCCGCTTGTATTCACCCCTGTACTAGCGCTTCGGTGCAAGATAACATGAACTATCCCCCCCCGTTGGACGTAGGGCCTTCTTTGTCCGAACCAGGATAAATCGCTGTGTCCTTCTTGCATCACCCATCGGATTAAGGGAGCACGCAATTACGAATTTACTCATTGGTGTTGACCCCCGGGGTCGAAACACCGACAAACAGCAACTGACCGACCAGGCCCCCATCGTGCTCAGCCCTGAAGCAACCCAAACACAGGACCACAAGCCACCAGGGGAGCTGGGAGCCGATGCACGCGAACCAACTGTCGTGGGCTGGCCGGGCGAGGAAACGACGAGGTCCGTTGAGCGTCAAGAGCCTCCAGCAAACAATGCCAAGCCAGACAGCGACTATGCTGACACGCCAAGCGACATACCTGTGCTAGCACTCGGGGACGAACAGGCGGTCCAGGCGGTACACCAGGAGTCTGTCGACCGGGTGAACCAGCAAGAGGCGAGCGAGCCACGAACCCCGCCATTCGCCAACAACAGAGGCAACCGGACCCCTTCCCCGGCCAAAGACTCGGCCTCGGCGGAACACAGGTTCAACGCATTCGCTGCCAAGGTCACCAAGCCTAAGCGAACTCCAATTCTACGCCGACCTTCACCAAAATCACGTTCCCCAAGAAGGCGATTCCCACTGCGTAGCCACAGAATCATGGCGCAAAGCATCTCACGGCTACCGACATCGAAGAGAGGAGAATACCTGGTGCTCAAGCGCTTTGGGCATGCCTCTGACCTGTCTGAACCAGCAGCAGCAAGCAAGTTCGACGCCTTGTTCGGGGGAACAGAGGATGACGATCAAGCTTTGCATGAGCTATTCCCGTCGGACAGGCAAGTTTGTGGCCGCAAGCGCCACCGCAGGACGACGCAGCAGCGTGCCTAAAGCGTCTGCCACAACATGTCGCTAATCGCCATGGATAACACAACAATTGTGTGTTGGAATGTCCGCGGGATCAACTCTAGAGCCCGGTGCGATAGTGTGCATACAATGATGGCGGACGCCCACGCCCACATTGTCTGCTTGGTCAAGTCCAAGCTACAATTTGTAAACCAGTGGTTAATACACTCTATGCTTGGCATGTGTTACATCGACTTTGCATATCTCCCTGCGGCTAACACAAGAGGCGGAATCATCGTGGCAGCGCGCTCGCCCGACATCTTCTTGCAAGAACCACACATCGGATGCTATTCAGTCACGGTGAAGGTGATTGCAGGGGGAGCCAATCCGTGGTGGCTAACATTAGTCTATGGACCCCAAGATGAAAATGAGAAATCCCTCTTCCTGGAGGAGCTTGAAACGATCTGGGATCAGTGTTCGGGACCCTGTGCCATCACCGAAGACTTCAATCTAATCCTTAACAAGGAAGACAAGAGCAACAGCCACATAAACTAGAGAACAATGCAAAAATTCAGGCAGACAGTGTCCACTCTGCAGCTGCTCGACCTACACTTGCATGGGCGTCGTTACACATGGAGTAATAAGAGAGAGCAGCCGACCCTCGTCAGGCTAGACCGGGTGCTGGTCTCCATCGACTAGGAACAACGATTCCCAGACTGTCACTTGCAAGCTCTCAGCTCTGATGCATCCGACCACTGCCCAATAATTCTGCAGACTAGCCTAGCAACCAGCCCGAAACCAAGATTTCACTTCGAGATCTGCTGGCCCAAGTTCAGCGATTACCAAGAGGCCCTGGCGCGTGGTTGGACGTGCACGGAGATAAGCCACGATCCCATCAAGAAGCTTGACAGCTTGTTCCGAAATTCAGCGAGAGAGCTCAAGAGTTGGATAGCCCGGTGGATCGGCATCATACAGGAACAACTGCTGATGGCCCAGGCAATCGTGGCAAAGCTCGACCAGATTTCTAACTCACGATTGCTGACGAGCAGAGAAAGATTGCTGCGAGCGGAGCTCAAGTTGAAGTGCCTGGGCCTCTCCTCACTGGACCAAAAAATAGCAAGGCAAAGATCTCGGATCAGGCAGCTGTCAGAGGGCGACGCCAACACGGCCTACTTCCACCTCATGGCCAGGGGCCGGCGGAGGAGGAACACTATCACAAGACTCAAGGTAAATGGGGAATTCACCTCAGAGCGGGACGCCATGGAGCAGGCGATCCATGACCACTTCACCAGTGTGTTTGGAGTCGCAGGAGACACATGTCGCGCCATCGACTTTGAGGCACTGGGCATTGCTCCTCAAGACCTGACAGTGTTGGATCAACCAGTTCAGGAAGAAGAGGCCTGGGCCGCAATACAAGCCATGCCACCGGACCGAGCACCGGGACCGGACGGGTTCACAGGCGCTTTCTACAAATCCTCCTGGGGAATCATCAAGCAATACATCCTAGCGGGGATCAACGCAATGCTCTTCGGTGATAGCAGGCAGTTCCACAGGCTCAATGGAGCACTCATCATCTTGCTGCCAAAGATGACAGAAGCCAGCGAGCCCAGCCATTATCGGCCGATCACCATGACACACAGCCTGGCAAAGCTGATCTCCAAAATACTCGCCATGCGTCTGGCGCCAAGAATGCAGGAGCTGATTTTGCCCAACCAAAATGCCTTCATCAGAGGCCACTCAATACATGACAATTTCAAGTACGTGCAGAGAGCGGCGGTCATGCTGAGGAAGAGGAAGATCCTGAAAATACTGCTGAAGTTGGACATCGCCAAAGCATTCGACACGCTCGAATGGCCCTTCCTCCTTGACACACTACAGGCCATGGGGTTCGGAACACCATGGAGGAGGTGGATCACCACGCTGCTGTCCTCTGCTTCATCAAGCATCCTCCTCAATGGACGGCCTACCCCAGCGATCCAGCATAGGAGAGGCGTTCGCCAGGGCGACTCCCTCTCCCCTCTTCTCTTCATCTGTGCGATAGAGGTGTTGGGGCCCCTCTTCACAGCCGCAAGGGAACAGGGAGTGCTCCATAGCCTTGCAAGGGACGGAATGAAATACCAGTGCAGTGCCTACGTCGATGATGTGATCCTATTCGCCCACCCGATGACCCACGAAGCAAGGGCAATCAAAGGCATACTGGACATGTTCGCGGCGGCCTCTGGGCTCCGCACGAACATGACCAAGTCGTCCATCACCAATGTCTATGGCACCGAGGACGCCATGGATCGAGTCAAGGACATGCTAGGCTGCCAGGTGGCGGCATTCCCAAACAGGTACCTCAGGCTTCCTCTCAGCACCGGGAAGATCCCCAAGGCCCAAGTCAGGCGAACAGTGGAGGCGGTGTCGCAAGGATGCCAGCTTGCCACGGGCCACTCATGGCTCGGAGCGGTAGACTAGTCTGGGTGAAATCGATCCTCTCCGCCATCCCAATTTACTGTATGATCGCGGAGGGTCTGCCGGCTTGGGCGAAAGAGGAAATTGATGCCATTTGCAGGCGCTTCCTATGGGCGGGCAAGGACGCGGACGCCAGAGGTAAGTGCATGGTGGCATGGCAGACTTGCACTCGCCCAACGAAGATCGGCGGCTTGGGGATCCTCGACCTCAAGCTCGTGGCAACTGCCTTCGAAGCAAAATGGCTCTGGTTGCAGCGGATAGACTCCGACAGAGCCTGGGCAACGCTACCGCTCAAGCAATCCAGTGAGGCCAGAGCGTTCTTCCGGGCATCAACACACACGGTGATCGGCAATGGCAGGAACACTCTGTTCTGGCAGTACAGCTGGATCGACAGAGTCTCTATTCGATCCCTGGCACCGACCCTGCTGCAATTCATTGACAGACGGGCAATTCAACGCCAGACCGTCGCCCAGGCGCTGGCCGACAGGGCGTGGATCAGAGCGATCAGCGGAGGAGTCACAGTGCCAGCAGCGGCGGAATACCTGCTGGTATGGAGGGCCACCAGAGACATTCAGCTGACGAAGGAGGAAGACAAGCTAATCTGGCGCTGGGCGTCGGACAACAAATTCACGGTGCGATTGGCATACAGAGCTCTACACCTCGGCTCGCACCCAATTCCTGGGTCCATCATAGTATGGGAGGTCTGGGCGCCGCTGAGGGTCAAGATCTTCTTATGGCTCGCGGTAAGAGGAAGGCAATGGACCGCAGACCGGAGGCGACGCCATGGGCTCGACACGCACGTCAACTGCCTCCTCTGTGACCAGGAGCCTAAGACGATCAACCACATCGTCGTTGGGTGTTCGTTCTCAAGACAGATCTGGTACGACGCGGCCGCGATCCTGGGCGTACAACTGCATCATCAGCCGGCCGGAACAATCTTGCAATGGTGGGAACAATGGAGGACGTTCTGGCCATCTCTCGCCAAAGGGGCCGATTCTCTATTCGCATTGATAGCTTGGAAAGTATGGAAGGAGCGGAACGCCCGCTGTTTCCGAGGAGCAAGCACTGACGTCCACGCCATTGAAGCAGTCATCAAGCTGCAAGCTGGGCTTTGGGTGCAAGCGGGTGCCAAGGCTCTGGGCTGTCTTCTTCAACGAGTAATACACTAGCTTGGAACCGATGTAGGCGCGAGCTCAATTTCCAATCATGTACGAAAAGTGCCAATGTAAAAACACTCAATTTTCCCTTAATACAAAAACGCGCAAATCTTTTGCGTGATTGAGAAAAAAAACTGATCCTTTATTCCTCTCATCAAGCTAGCTATTCACCGTGCATTCGTGCACAGGAGCTTTCCTCCAGCTATTACAAAAAAAAGGTAGCCGCTTCCTGACAAAACCCAAAAGCATGCTGCATGCATGCAGAATACTACTGCAACCAAAAAAAAACGATCACTTGGTGAAGCCCATGACGTTTGGCGTGCCGGTGCTCTGGAGCCACGTCATGCCGTCGATGAAGACGCCGGCGGTGAAGTGCGTGGCCTCGGCCTGTCCGATGACGCGGTAGCCCGGCCAGGTGACCCTCTTGCTGGTGCCGGCGCCCGGGCCGGTGTTGGCGTACTCGGCGTAGTAGAGCGTCTTGAGCCCGAGGTCGCCCATCCACTCCGCCCACCCTTCCGGCCTGATGAGGTCGCCGATGGTGCTCTCCATCACCACCGTCCTCGCGTACTCCTTCCACGGCCGCCCCAGGTAGCTGGGCACCGTGAGGCGCACGGGGAAGAGCTGCTGCTCCGGCACGATGCGGCAGCCCTGGAGCACGATGCCGGTCGGCATGTTGGGGTCCGTCCGCCCCTGCGCCGTCACCATGTTGGACTGGCTGTCCCCTGGCTTGCGCACCGTCATCAGGCAGTTCTGGAACAGCGCCGCCGAGTTGCCGAAGATGAAGTCCACCGTGCCCAGCACCTCGCAGTTGCGGAAGAACTGCCGGTTCGCGTGCACGTACAGCGTGTCCTGGTACCCCTCGAACCGGCAGTTGAAGAACACCGACATGTCGCCCTGCACGTGCATCGCCACCGCCTGGTGACCCTCGGGCCCCGCCGTGTTTTGAAAACCCATCGACTTGCAGATAAACCCGTTGCCCTCCGCGGAGAAGGTGCGCGTCGCGATGGTGGCGAACCCGCCGGTGTTGCTCTTGTCGCCGGTGACCACCGTCCGCGTCGGCCCGTCACCGTACATGAAGATGTTGGCCATGTCCTTGGGCACGGTCACGTACTCCTTGTACACGCCGGCCTTCACGTAGATGACGAAGCGGCCCTCGAACTTCTTGGGCACGGCGGCGATGGCCTCGGTGATGGTCTTGAAGTCGCCGCTCCCGTCCTCGGCCACCACCTTGTTGGGCTTCTGCGCGCTGCCCTGCAGCTGCAGGAGCCTCCGCTGGGTGGCCTGCATCCACTCGGGGACGTCGCCGGGCGGCACCCCGCTGCACCCGTCTTGGATCTCGTCGAACGTGCCGATGAGGCCCGTCGTCAGTACCCTGTGGTGCTCAGACTCCGTCGTCGCCTCGTCAAGCTGGCGCTTGGCCTCGGTGGCCGCCTCGTCGATCCCCATGAGCGTCCGGGACAGCAGCTGCCGCTTGCCGGCGAGCTCGTCGGGGAGCTCCTCCGCCGCGAGGAGCTGACGGTTTGCCTCGGCGGACGTGCTGGCGATGCTCTCGAGCTCGGCCGACAGAAGGTTGCGGTGATCGGTCTCGTCGTCGGGCGACACGCTCAGCTTTTCGTGGCGGGCGACGACGTCCCCTCCCTGGGCGCTGGATATCTGAGACACCAAGGAGCTGAGCAGGCGCCGGCCGTTTGCGCCGTGGGCCATGCCGGCGATCTCGTCCAGCGTGTCCAACAGGAGCTTCCGGTTCGTGCTCGCCACGTCCGCGATCTCGCCAAGCTTGTCTTCGACGGACAGAAGCCCGCGGCCGCCGCCGCTGGCCACCTCCTCGGCCTCGCCTATCTGCCAGCCAAGGAGCCGGCGGCCGTGACCCGCGCCAGCCAGTGTGGCGTTCAGAGCCTTGGCTTCCTCCGGCATGAGCTCGCCGAGGCGGGTGAGGATGGCGAGCGCGTTGCTGCTGAGCTCGGTGGAGTTCTGCAGCACCTTGTCCATGGCCTCCTTGAGCTCGGGCTTCTCGAACCCATCGGCGCAGGTGTAGACGTAGGTCATGACGCCGGAGACCCAGACCCGGAGGTCCTTGACGTGGCGCACCACGTCCGCGGGGTTGAGCCGCGCCATGGCCCTGAGGTCCTCGGTGGCGTCTTCCAGGAGCTTCTTGCACACGTCCATGGCGTTCCTGGTGAGGTTGTCCGTGGCGCCCTTGCCGATGTGCGAGGACCGCTGGAAGGCGGCGGCGACCTCGTCCAGCGCCACGTTGAGCGCCGCCTTGAGGACGTCCTCCGGGTCGGAGGTGTCGTTCACGATTGGCTTCAGGCTCTGCTCGCACTTCTGCGGGTACAACGTGGACGCGCACACCGTGGACAGCTTCACGCTTGAGAACATGCCGCCGCCGTCGTTGTCGTCCATCTTCTTGGCACTGGTCACCGCGGCAATGGTGCCGATCACGGCCACGATGCCCACCGCGGCGATGACGCTGGCAACGGCGACTCTATTAGCCATGGCTGACGATCACGTCACCGGGAAGTGGGGTGGGGGTGGAATGGGTGGTGCTAGCTGAGAGGACAAGGCGTCGGGGTTTATAAGCCCGGCACCGGAGGTCCGCGCGGCGTCCCCGGCGGAGCGTGTGGACATGAGCAGTTCTTGGCTGAAGCACCCCTGCTTTGGGTGGGGTTCCGACTGTTTAGGCTACTAGCTTCGACTGGTCTGCATGTCAGTCTCTCTCCGTCGTGGTCGCCATTGTTTTCTTTTCACGGTACTACTAGCAATGGACGGGAAAATGTCTCCCTCCTGATTTTTTTTTTTTGATGGAGAAGAGAGCCCAGCTTTTATAGAAAGCGCATGCTCAGTCTCTCTACTGACTCATTTGAGCCTCATCAAGATCACAACAATCGAGAACACCATTGTTGTCTACGTGCTCTACATTTTATTCAGACTTCAGAGCCGATGTTGTAGCATAGCATGGTTTAGAACTTTAGAAAATCATTAGAAGGCATTGGTACATTGCAATCAGCGACAGAAATAACTGAAACAGAAGGAAAATACTGTCGGTGTCAGAAAATCACAGTCACCATAATGCATGCACGGTTTCAAATGGACAGAAAAAGCACAGGATTACAGCATAAGATGATCATCCGAATTTCAGCGCCAACACTTTCCGTTCTTGTAGAGTCGATCGGTTGAAGTTACGCACGCAACACGCTCTGCTGAAAGCCTGAAACTGAAAGCCCCGTGCAGCACAAAGCACAACGATAGTGCATCCGAATCCAACCCAACAAGTGCAAGCCCCTTGATGGGCTTTCTCTTGGCGAAAAGAGCCCGTGCCTGCATGCGCGTTCCCCGAAGGCCCGCACTAGTCTCGAGCTATCCAACTTGTAAATTGGGCCAAGCTCAAAAAACAAAATCAAAATCGTAACATGGGCCACGGCGCTTTGGCACCGTTTACCCTTTTTTCTGCGATCAATTTGGCACTGTTTACCTGAACAAGTAATGGAAACTTAGTTTCTCAAAAAAAAAAAAAGGTAATGGAAACTTAGTTTCTCAAAAAAAAAGGTAATGGAAACTTAGTCCACTATAAAAAAATTAACGGAAACTCACATCTCTCTAAAAAAATAAATAAAATAAAAAGGAAACTCACCTTTAGTCTTTTATTGACCTACCCTCTCTATCAATATTTTCAGGTCTGCGCACAAGTTGGTAAGGCACTGAGTAGTCCTAGGTGCTCCATGAGTCAAAAAAACATTTTATCATACAGTCAAAATAAAGTTTGATTAATTTTATATAAAATTTTATCATACAGTCAAAATTCTGGATTCCAACCAAGTCAAAAATATATTCTACCACTAATTTGGTGAAGCTTATTCTTATCATAAAAAACATTTGATTTATAGATTTAACCAAATTTAAAATTTTAAAAATGGATGGAGTACTTATTTCTGGTACGTGGCAATCAAAAATATACATGATGAGAAATGAAAAATATAGCTATTAGTTACTATATAAGTAAGTACTCCCTCCATTCCAAATTATAGTTTTATTTTGTTTTTTTGGTGCATGTATTTTGCTATGTACCTAGATAAATAATATATCTAGATACATAACAAAATACATGCACCGAAAAAATTAAAGTAAACTACAATTTAAAATAGAGGGAGTATATCATAAACCAACATGCTACGTACGCAAAAGCAAGCTACATACGGATACAAAGTGAGTAGTGCAACTAATGGAAATAATAAAATATATGTGAAATAGTTGTGTCCATCATTAATGGGAAATTATTTTTATTAGCAAATTCTTGCACTGCACCAAACCAAATTAAATACGTGTCGAAGCTGGACTCTGTATCATCGTTGGATGTGAATTGTTCTAACTCATATAAACACGAGTTATGAATCTAGGTCAAACAAAAGAGGGCACCATAGATTAAAAAAAAAAGAGGGCAACATAGCAACTTGGGAAGTAAAAAATGAGATGGAAACGACCCTTCCCTCTTTAACATTAAAAAAATAGAAAAGTATAGATATATAGATAGATATAGAGCAAACAAAAGCATGCTATGCTACGAAGTAAGGTTTTTTCTTAATGGTGGTTTTTGTCCTTTAGTTGATGTTGTGTGTTTGGAATTTAACATTTTATTATAGATGGAATATATGTGATAAAATCATATATCAATGGAGCAATATAACTAGACAGGATGTCTTATCTGAGGACAACAGTTTTTATTATTGGTCATATAATTAAGTTTACACCACTTATCACCGTTATATATAAGCCTAGTAGCCTACTTATTTAATCTTTCTCTCCGCTGTCGGTATCCCTTCTCCGTTCTCTTCTAATTTCCTAGATAGCAAAAGGTAAATGGCTATATTCCACTACTTACATGCATGTTCTAGTAAATCTAAACATCAATTATTTGTATTCCGTTATGTTTGTAGCATACTGTGGCATTCACTGATCACCTTGAGGTGAAAGTTATTTTTAGAAGCCACATTAGCAACTAAGATCATGCTTGGATCAGCTAAAGAGCAAATAGAAAGGCTTCTAAGAAAAGATATAGCTAAAAAGCCCTGATTGAACTATACCCAACCATCAAATGATGCAACAATAAAAAAGTTATTACCTGGAATCCCCCGGCCCCAGTTAATGCAACTAATTATTAATTGGGAGGAATGATGGTAGTTTTTCTAATTGTTTGGGGGAGTATCATCGTACTAGCTTTTAAATATATAAAGTAAGCACAGGGTGGGGCATCTTCTATATGAAGAAACACAATTGCATATTTGCACAGTGTGGCTCCGCCTTGTACGTGTGCAACACAATTACTACAACATACATACCTGGAGCTTAACATTTGCACAGGGTGTGGCTCCGCCTTACACATTTTCACACTACCTGGAGCTTTACATTTTTGTATAAATGTTCTCAACATGAGTGTGAATAGTGATTAATTGTGGCTCTGGTGGTAGCACTAGCTACTAGAATCGATTAGTGAGAAACATATATGAATAAACATATCTAGAGCTCACAAAGCACATGCATAATGGAACTTGGAAATTAAAAAACAATGATTCGATAGTTGTGGTCTTGAAAACTTACATGAGTGTTGAGTATCTCACCTGCTTCAAGACGCATACATATGTTGAGTATCACCAAGAGTTCCCCCAAACACTTCACATTACACCTAATCTTAAAAAGAATTATTTGAATGGTGCCTCATGTGAAGTGCTTGAAGGGAACTCATGGTAGCACCGAACATTAATTGTTCAAAGTTGTATCTCACATGGTATATTCAAGTGGCCATCACATTATAACTAAATGCTTTATGACACCAAGAGTTCCCCCAAACACTTCACAAGGGCCCTTTTTATTAAGCCAAGGTCCTGTGAAGTGCTTGTAGGGAACTCCTAGTAACACAAAACGTTGCCCTGGTCTTCAACTCATATCACATGACACCAATATCTAATGATGCAATGATTTGTGACACCAAGAGTTCCCCCAAACACTTCACAAAAGCTCTCAAAATACAATGCCCTGTGATGCTTGCAGAGAACTCTTGGGGACACGAAACCTAATTCTTTCAAAACATGGCCCGCCCTTAAGTCATCTCATGTGGCTTGCAGTTGACCGACATCTAGCCAATGATTAGTGGCACCGAGAGTTCCCCCAAACACTTCACAAAAACTCTAAAAAGGTGCTTTGTGAAGTGTTTGTAGAGAACTCCTGGGGACACTAAACTTGATATATTATTTCCAAATGTGATTTGTCTTCAAATCATTTCATGTGACACACACTTGGCCAACCTCTAGCAAATGGTTAGTGGCATCGAGAGTTCCCCAAACACTTCACGAAAAAGCTCTCAAAATAGTGCCTCATGTAGTGCTTGTAGAGAACTCCCGGGGACACCAAACCTAATTGTTTCCCCCACCTTATATCATATGCTGGTCGATCTAGTATGATCTCCAAAGTACATGCTGCACTTCGAAAAAAAAGGTGCATGCTGCACTCAGAGACCTAGTAGCTAGCTAGCACAAATTGCTGTTTGCCACCCAGAGTTCCCCCAAACACTTCACTGTGTACACAGCTCCAGCTGCATGATGCATATGCACACAAACATGCAAACACAGTGCATTAAACTAGGCGTGTGTAGCCACTGAAGTAGTTTGTGGAGAACTCCAGGTGACAACCAACCAACCAGGACTCTTACTTGCTATACATTTCCCGTGGACCACTTCACCTTGTTTAATCCGAGACCGCTGATGACGAGAGCTCAGAGGCTCAGAGCTGGCTGCTATTTATAAAGTCTAGACCAAAGAGTTAAGCTAGTTAGCCGCCGCCGCTTGTGAGCTAGTATTGTGTGTACTTGGTTCTTGGTCTTGGACTGAATGGAGACATGTGGAGGATGCACCTAGCCGTGATGCAGCGTAGGTTAACCAGCAGGAGCCAAGGGAATCTGGCGATGAGACCTTTGCTCGGCACTCAGGTAGCTTGGCGTACGAGTTTGGAATCGCAGAAAGCACATGGCATGGAGCTAGCAAAAAGTGACCAGAAGCTGCAAATTCCCTTATCTCCAGCAGATCGAGCGCTGGCTGATGCGCCGTCGTCGTTCGGTTTCTGGCCACGCACATTTTTACAGATTAACGACATGTAGATCTCGGTTTCTCTATGTGTGGCCCGGGCACAAAAAATGCATATGCATGGTACAAAATAAGTTGGGTAATTACCATGTGAATATGATGCAGTGTGACTATTGCCTCATGTGAATGTTTGGTTTCGGTCATATTTTCTGATGTGACTCGTTATCATTCATTAGCAGGTAGGTGCATTTAGATATTTACAGATGACATTTAGTTCTCTGGAGTCTGGGGCATTGCTTACATACCTTAGAGTAAGGCGTTAGCAAATTCGGGTATAAAGGCCAGAAGTGGAATCCATTACGCGCTTACAGGCCTGTAGTTTCTTTCCTTTTGTGGTTAATCTAGGTTTAATAGATAGAGGCCAAATTAAACAAACGTACGTGCCGAGATTCTTAGTGAGCATGAGCTGTCAATTTTGAATATATATATATATATATTGGCCAGCATGATGCACGGTGTACCCTAGCCCTGTGTGTTGCCCTTCATGGTGCATGTCGGTGCAGCTTACATGTTCACCAATATTTTAAATTAAACACACGGCGATGACGATGACAGCAATCATGGCTGTGTTTAGTTCCTAAAATCACCCCAAAATTCACTATACAGAATTCCTATCATCCGTCACATTAAAATACCGGCACATATATGAAGTATTAAATATAGATAAAATCAAAAACTAATTACACAGTTTTGTTGTACTTTACGAGACGAACATTTTGAATCTAGTTACGCAAAGTTTGGACAATTTTTACCAAATACAAATAAAATACTACAATGCACTGAGGTGATATGATGTGATATTTTCATTCGAAATTCGGGGCAACTAAACACACCCCATACAATAAACTACTGCAAAACAGCTACCTAATCTGGCATGTACCTCCCTGCTAGTAGTATATATAAAAAAATGTGCCCGAAGCCAGTGGTCGATCTAGTTGTTGTGGCTTTGTGCGTGACTGCTGAATGGGCATGCAGCATAAAGGCAGCGAAAAAAAAAAAGGTCACAGACGGGACGACACCGAGAGAATCAATGGCTCGTATTCCCATATCCCAAAAGGCCAAAAACCATACGCCCAAACGCAAAAGCTAAAGAGAGGACGGGGCGTCCAGGTTCAATGCATGTACACACGATCCCGGCCTCCCCTCTCGCTTCCTCTACGGTGTGACCTGACCTGTGACCTGTTGCTGCAATGCAGGCCATCGATCTCTTTCAAACCCCACACAGACATCGCCACCAGGTCCAAATTCCAGCAGCTGTGAGCTGCAGAAAACCGGCTTTGGGGCGATGGAGAGAGGGGTATTTGCAGTATAAGTACCTTTGATCGAAGAGCATCACTCGCAAAATAAGCAGTTATTAGCCAGGTGAAGATGCATCGAGGACTGTTCTTCTCCCTCAAGCTGTAGCCTGTGGGAGGAGAGGCCAGAGGCCTCGCATGGAGTTCCCCCACTCACTTCTTGGTCCCCTGTTGTTCGTTCCCCTCAGGTAGAGAGAGGATCGATCTTGTTTTTTTGTGTTGGTTTCTTCCTCGTGTATGCTCATGCATGGGGCGATGGATTTGTCTCTGATCGTCCTCATGCCTCTTGTATCTTAATTTGGATCAATGCAAATAAATCATCGATCGATGAGTGACGGTCGATCCAAGCTGCGTGTGTTTCTTGAAGTTCTGAATTTCACTCTCTATTTGATCGACATTATTTCTTGTGTATTGTATATGCTTGTGATCCATCGCCCGTATAAATGCAAATATTGTGAATTCTACTTCTAGTTCATGTGCTCCTACGTTTTTACCTTGACGCTGGTATCGAAAGATACACTTGGACCCTACATGTTATCTTGTTTTTTAAGTAAACAAACTTGGATCCTGCTTTTTGTTTCAATGGTGACATGTAGATGTGGACTGAATTATTTTAGAACGCGCGTTAGAACAAAGATTAACTATCCATGCTGTAAATTTTCTATTATTTTTTTCCAAGCTCCAGCAACTAGCCAACTACTATGGTTATGGCAAACAGAAGGGCACACCTGATCAAAGATCCAAAGAACCATATAGGCACGGTTCCTAACAATACAATCTATAAACTACTCGCCTCTCTCAAAATTATCTGATGTTTGACTTTAACTAAGTTTATAGAAATAACATTAACGTTTATGACATCAAGACCAAATAGATATAATATGAAAATATATTTCAGTATGGTTATTAGTTGGTCTCATAAACATCATTCAGTATGAAGAGCAACTGGCAAATGCTTTTATTCTTTCGGCAGGGCCCCCTTTTGGATTGCAAAATTCCTATGGGCCCTCGATAATAAGAGTATCTCGATTCATGATGACCTAAGAATCATCGCACAAATCAGCAGGCGCCAGTCGACTCCAATAGCAACACTCCCTGAGCCTTACTGGTGTCACAACTCGCAACAGCTGGTCTGCTGGTGAAGCAGGAGAGGGACTTGGGAAGGACGGAAGGTGTGTGTTTGTGTGTATGGAACCATGTGGTCAGTGTCGGCTGCCGCATGTTAAAGACCACATTGTCTTAGCCTCACATCGTCTACCGTTACAAGTGGCAACTCGCAAGTGTGGTCCAATAGCAACATTCCCTGATCCCTACGGAGCAATACAGTGCTCCACAAAAACACAATCATAAAACAGAAAGGCATGCAACACCACAATTCAAGCAGTAAACAGGAAACGGGTGTTCATTCACTTGAGCATAGTATATCACATGAGCAGGGAGAAACAGCATATAAACGCTACAAGGTTTCTAGTTTCAACAGAGTTTATTTTCAAAACAGAGGTAGATCCCCACACCGGCTTGGAGATATCCACCTGCCAGTGCCGTTTCACTCCTTCAGACTCGCCCATCCTTGCTATGCCAGCAGCACACATCGGCACAAGTTTTCACATAGTAGCCCAGTGCGATATCCTCATAGGCTAACTTTATGTACATAACTGGATGTCTGGATACAAGTTCTAGCAGGTCTACAAGTTCTAGCAGACTTCGGTGTCAAACTTGAGGCAGATCCCCATGCTGAAGAGTTCCTGGTAGAGCAGCTTGGCGCCATAGGGCACATTGATTCTCACTATGTTCTCCGAAGACTTGCAGAAACCACAGTAGGGGCCACGGATCTTTTTGCCTCCGGCGACAGACCTCATGACAACATTAGCCACACGCTCACATGTCTGACAGATGTGCATCTGGGAGAAGTCACTGAGCATGAAGAGGCGTTCATGCAGGTTGGCAGCTGACCCATGGGCGAGGAGGCAATCACGCTCCATTTCTCCAAACTTAACTCCACCAAACCTTTTCCTGTCAGCAACAGGCTGCCTCGTGAGGGGGTGCACCGGCCCAGTATTACGGAATTTCACCTTATCTTCGGACATATGAATCAGCCTCTGGTAAAAGGTAGGGCCCATGAAAACCAAGGATTGCATTCTTTCACCGGTTCGTCCATTTAGAACATTCTCAGCTCCCCATCGCGAATAACCAGCCCTGCAATGCAACAAGGTACATAAAATTTTGGAAATCCACTAAACAAGTCTATAACACAAGAAAATAACTAAAATATTCTCATTCTCAGATACATTCCATGCAAAGTTACTTGTTTATATGAAGTAAGAACCTCACTGATAAGATGTTAGTGTGTGACAGTGTGAGCACACTCAGATTTAAATCTTCTACTTAGTGGTGCCACTATGGATGTCTCGGTTAAGAAAAAGATAATACAGGTTAAAAGGGAAAGGGAAAGGAGGTTGTGTGTTTTCCACCGTTTTGGAGCAAAAGATTACAAAAAGATACATACATGTGAAATTACTGTAAACTAAGAGATACTAGGAACAATGCAGTACATGTTTACTCAAATGACCAATATACAAAATACAAGGTTAGCCACCAGCCATTCTGTGCATGTGTATTTTATCTTCCTACATTTCTTTTTGCTTTTTCTTCTTCTGTATGTGTAATAAGCAGTGAAGTACTAACAGAGTTAAGACTTGAGAGTATAGGGTGCCCTAATGACGTACATGGTTCTTATAAGATGTAGTAGTAAGCTTAACAATTACAAAGTTCAACTAAAAGAGGCTCCAAAAAAATATGCTCAACCCTTTGAAAGGGTCTGAATTAAGGCAAGCAGCTATTCATCCATTAGAAGAAGAAACACTTACTTGTGCAACTGTTCTGAGATAACCTCAACTGATGCTGTGGTGAATGGTGTTGCATATCTCATTGTACCTTTGCAAGCTATTCCCTTCCCCAGAGCAGCTTCAAGCAGCTGTCCAGGAGTTTGACGTGTTGGGAAGGCATGTGGATTTATCACAATATCTGGGACTATACCTTCGTGAGTAAATGGGAAGTTCTCTTGAGATTCTAGACAACCAACAACACCTTTTTGACCATGCATGCTGGAAAACTTATCTCCAAGGCAAGGTGTTCGAACCTAAAATCAGATCAACAAAGAAAACTTTGTATGGTCAATAAAAAAGTAACATATGTGGTGTAAATGTGAAGGTGGGGATGCAAAAAGTCACATTACAAGTGTTTTAAGGAATCCAAGGAAATGAAAAAGGGTGAGTTGAGCTGCTGGCCCAACCAAGCCAGCAGCCTATCTGGGCTCATCCATGTCCTAAAAGTCAAGAACAAGGAGAAGCAAAATTCTTATTATTACTTTTTTGGGGTGTGGGGACGTGGGGTGGATCAATGCTCTCATGTGAAGTGCTGAACCCCATAAAAAAGGTACTACCCCTGTTTCATAATACTTGTCAGCTTTTATTTTCTAATTATCTATAGTTTTTATATATATGGCTAATAGTGCCAAGTGTTGTAAAATAAAAGAGGTAATAAAGTCAAACCAAGTTTTATTATAACCATAAAGGATGAAGTACCCATGAGTGCACACTGATGTTTGTCTTTCTTATCATACATGATATCGTCTTAATTGCATGGCAAGAATCCATTAATCTTTTTGGGTTAAAAAAGGAATGTCAATAAGACCAACAATAATCGCTCAGGAGTAAGATAACTACTGGGTTAAATAAGAATGACAGACACACAAAACAGGCAACAGGCTTAACTGACAACTAATGCAGCTACAGATGGTTTGTGACAATTAGTGGAACAGTCAAGAGAAGAATGCAGCATTCTATTGTCAAATAAGGTCCGTAAACTCACTAGTGAAGCCAGAATTCAAGGAATGTACTAATTGGTTAATGGTTAATACTTTGCTAAGACAAATGTCATTTCGGTCTTGTTTCGCTGCACTTGTATACACCTCATTTCAACCCGGATTCATCCCAAGTTCCTAAGACATGTGGAATGAGGTGCAGCCAAACAAGGCTTACCTGTCTTAGAGTAACCACAGCAAAATTCTTCCCTTCATCATTTGCTGAAAGCAATACTTTCTGAACCATTCCTTTTTCTGTATGCTTCAGCTTAATACTGTGGTCTTCTCCAGATTCTGAGACTTTTCCAATAACGATATCATTGGTCTGAAGACTTGCACCGATGTAAGGTAAGCCATCATCATCAAGATTGTCAACACGTCCTCTTTTGCTTTCTGTTTTTCCAAAGTCTATCTTTTCCTTCAATTTCAGTCGTTTGGTTCCATCCTTGTTTTCTACATCTGCCTTATAGCTCCTGAGGTGTTCAGTCCTAAACATACCTCGTTCAAGAGAAGCCCTATTCATAACCAGGGAATCCTCTTGGTTAAACCCCTGATGAACATTCACTGCTACAATTGCATTTTGTCCATTGAAATATTCTGGCCTTGCGAAGTCATTTCTTCTTCCAAAAGTAGAATAATCTGATCTGCCAAGACAGTCGGCTACAACTGTTTTGAATAGAGGCCTCTGAGGATAATATAGTTGATGCGAAAGAGTATCAACTCTGATGTGTGGATTTGTCGTTGAGTACCCAATAGCTTGCTGCGAGTGTTTTTCAGATTGGTACAACACCCTCCGAGCAAAATTGTGGTTTGCAAAAGGAATGATACCACAGCTTAATCCCATAAGAAAGGAAGGATCCAGCTCACAGTGAGTATAACTAGATCTTGCTCCTTCACTCTTAAACAAATGCCTGATTCCCCACGCACATTGTATATCTTCCTCCTCTTCAACACCAATGAACTCAATTATTTCTTTTTGCATTAATTCCTGGAAAGAGAATGAGCGCCCCTTCGGTTTTCTGATTTTATCAAGATTCTCAACCACAAGAAGGGGTCTGAGGATTCGCCCTGCATCAGAGAACACACGAACCTCCTTGTGGTGCTTGTCCCTTTTAATTTCAACCTAATAAGATGCAACAAGAAACATAAGAAACAATATAAAGGACATCTTAGTGTGGAATATTAGTACAGTACTGAGAAGGTGTCAACAACTAAAAGCAACTGACATCTTCATATTTGTGCATTAAGAAAAGGATGCAACCTAAAATTACATGACTCAAACACAACAGTCAAGATACGCAGGAAATATACAGCAGTTAACTGAAACAGAAAAGAAAGACAGAACAAAATTTGGGAAATTGATAATAAACAAACTAATATAACAACTTGGTCACTTCAAAGGAAATGATTTAACCTATTTATACTCGCTTATTAACCAAATTGCAAAAAAAACATTTATTTATCCTAAAACAATAGGTAATAAATATAAGACAGAGCATCAAATTGCAAAGGAGCCAAACAAACTTGGTCCCTTCAAAGGAAATGATTTTAACCTATGTATACTGGCTCATAAACCAAATTGCAAAAAACATTTATCATCAAAAATAGGTAATAGATATAAGACAGAGCATCAAGATTCCAAAGGAGCCAAGGAAAACCATTATTATTCAAGCAGGCTTTATATGCAAGTTATATGGATCAATGCATAGTAAAGATGATTTTTTTTTTTTTTGTAAAATCAATGACAGGAAATTGGGATGGGACTCTTCTAAAACAAAGCATTGTACATATATGGAACCTGCACACCAAGCATATTAGTAAAGGCTGCATATAAGTTAAAGCAGAAAGTGACCATCCATGGTAAAGAAAAAGAACCTGAGGATCAATCATACTGCTGCGTCTCATGCACCTCAATCGGAATACAAATGAAGCTGAATCTTCACAAGATCCCACCCAATTGCCATTCAAAAAGATCTTATCCATTCTTTGAATGTCCTCGTTAGGAATGTCATTCAGCTTACTCATTCCACAAGAAATGAAGCTCTCAATCAAGGGCTGCACCACCCTTGAGCTAACAATAGCAGTAACAGCTAGATTTTTTACAAGTCCACAGTTTTCGCCATCTGGAGTGGACATAAAACACAGCTTTCCCCAATAGGATGGATTCCTGCAAGTAAGGGTTTAGTTTTACATCACTTCATGTTAGGAGATACAAAAAAACACAAGATGGACATGCAATACTTGGTTGATGAAAATAAATAAGTTACTTACGGATATCTTGCATCACCAGCTTTCCCAGCATAAGCAACCCGCTGCCGGGTTTTCCTCAAGTCAGACATCATTTGAAGAGGATTAGTTCTCCTTAAAGTTGCAACAATTCCTGAGCACCGTTCAGCTCTTTTGTAGGGATGGCACCAAGAACCAGTGGAAAAGGCACGATTTAGACCATTAGTAACAATAGATGCATCTATATAACGTTCAAGATCTTGTAACTCGCGATCACTATTTAAATCTCTTTGAATGGCCTTAACCATGCGTCTCTCTAACAGCCTAAGATGTGCCCTAAGTTCCCTTCCAAGCAATTCACCAGGTAGGTCCAGCCTCTTGTTCCTGAAATCATCCTTATTATCACATCTACGCTTCCCAGTAAAAGCCATTAGCAGACATTTCACCATGTACCCTAAGAAAAATGCTTTGTTCCTGTTTCCAATAATATCAGGAAAGAGAAACTTAGCAACATAATCATCAAAGGACTCCGCCGGAGGAAATCTCGAACTTTTTACCAACTCATCGACATATTGACGAGCTTTATTAGATTTACGAAAGCCTTCACATAGTTCATCAGATTCTTTGATAGTTGCAGATATCGTGTTGATAACAGAAGCATCGCAATCCTGCATATCTATCACATCAAACGCTTCCTTATCTGATGATATTCCAAGTGCAAAGAACAACAACCAAACTGGCATTGTCGCATACAGAAAGGAAATGGAAATGACTTTGCTCCCACTGAAATCTTCACTCCTTGTAGATTCAACTAGTTTAACATATATACGTCTACGCTTTATTTCAGACATAAAAGAGATTATCCAGCAAGGACTGTCACTAATCCAAAGCCTCTTTAGACATCTTAGCTCTTGAGCAATAAATACCTGCAGGTATGACAAAGTAGAAACATAGTTAGATGACAGAAAAATACTCTATGTGATTCAAAGGGCATTCTCTTTGCAGTAAAAAGGCTACGACTCAGATAGTCACACCCCCAAAAGAAAACTCCAAATGAACTTAGCAAATAATCAGGTATCTGAACTCGTGAAATGGTATCTGAGTATGTCTATGTCATCAGCAGATCCTCATCGTTCCTGTAAATAATTATCACTGGAACTATGAAAATCTATTAGAATCTCCAAGATGACCAAATAACACACTGCAGCTCATTTAGACCCTGTGTTGCATGGATACGTGGCTGAGAGTTCATAACGTGTATCGGATATGCGACCCATACGTATCTACAGAGTATCCTATTTTTTATTACTTTCGTGAATTTTGAGTATGTGGCCCAATATGTACGCCTGTAGGATATGGCCCAGCCCAACAAGAAGCAATGCTATGTCCAAATGCCCCCAACACAATAGCCCCCATGCCCCTGACACTGGAACGCACGTACCCTCATGCTGCTCCTGGCAACTCGGGCAGTAACACACACCTCATACCACTCGCCGGCCGCCGGAAACGAATCTCTGCCCTGCAACGTCAATCCAGGCATCTAGTGACCCTCCGACTCCGGTGACGGTCGTAAGTTCATCCGTTTCCCTGTTCTCACTTCTCGATCTACTCTATTGTTGCTTGATTTCTTTGCTCCAAAGTGAGGCATCTATCAAGAAGAATTGATGCATATAAGACAGTGGGATGTGGGGAGGATATTCTTTTGATTCGCTAGGTGGTATTGGCATTCTCGAAGTGGTTGACCTCTCCCTTTTGATGAACCTGAATTACAAGCTGTCTTCTGGTTTGGGTGATCTGCGGCTTGATGTTGTGGATGAGAATGAAACAAATGAGGAAACAGAAACTTGATGCGAGCCTGAATGCCTTTTATTACTTTCCTATATTTGAGACTACTATATTTGAGAATTGAGACCTGCTGTTCTGTAATAATAGAACTTGAGTATTTAAGTATATTGCAATTTTTATTGTTTTATAAATTTTAATGTGTTACTCCCTCCGTTCCAAATTGTAGTTCACTTTGACTTTTTCGGTGCATGCATTTTGTTATGTATCTAGACATATTATTTATCTAGGTACATAGCAAAATGCATGCACCAAAAAAGTCAAAACGAACTACAATTTGGAACGGAGGGAGTATTATCTTTCTTATTTCAATAGTAAAATAAAATGTATCTATGAAAGTATTTTTTTTAGGAAATTGCTGTATCCATACCCTTCCAATAACAATACACGTATCCATATCCGTATCCGTGCAACATAGTTTAGACCTTTGTTGCAAGGAGTCGTGTGATAGGCAGTGTATCCCTTATCAGATACAGATACACGAAGGATATGGCTCCAATACGTATCAGCAGCATATTGGAAATGAATAAAACAAATGCAGATACGCACCAGCCATACGTGTCTGGGGCAGACCACCCATACAGCCCATCCCAAGTAACCTCCAAAACTCCATCCTTATCCACTCACACTGTTCTGTGTCTCATTCGCTGCATAGTGCTGCCACCCGCACACCCGTGCACCAGTGCATCGACACAGCACGGACAAGCGCTCCCATCCGCTGGCTGCTGGCAACAAGCCTCTGCTATACTGGCAACGCACCTCCGCTGCGCCCGATAAGAAACTCCACCATGCCACCACAACGCAGCATACACATGCCCCTAGCAGCGATTCAGTGACAAGCCAACAACAGCCCTCTTGTTGGCTTTCTATTCTCAAATTATTCATTCTTTAGTTCTTGACCTCAGCTGGCTTTCCCTGTTCCCCGTCCTGATCTAGTGCACTCTGTTGTGTTTTGTCCACGATTTTTCCCAGCCGCAACAAGATGGCAAATGGCATAACCAACAAATTCGAGTAGTACTGGTGCTAGTGCTTCATTCTATACTGCTATGCCAATGACAGCAATGACCAAGGATAGAGCTCATACATTGAACTTCTATGTTTTCCTACAGTAATTTATGAACAACTATATTTGGAAAATTAGTGAATGGAGATGCTTATCTTGACTTTTGGTTTATTCAAAAGTTGGAAAAGAGGAAAACACCAATATTGGTAATATTGAACTTTCTTTTGGCTGCTATTTCTTTTAAAATTTAATGTTTCATTATTTATTTAATTAAATATCATAAAATGTATTCATGTATCGTATTTTTTAGACAAATGACGTATCTGCCCAGTACTAATACATGTATCCGTGCTGCATAGGTTTGGACACAAGAAGCTAACATATAGCACCACAACTCAAATGAATGTTGTGCCAAAGTTTCCTTCGATAGGATAGAATCCTATGTTTATATAGCTATAATCATATTTGGACATTTTTCGCCCTCTTATGAGATACAAGTTATGCATATTACACAATTTTGCTGACTGGGTTCTAAGAAAGCTCACAGCCCTATAGTCCCATACCAGCAACAAAAGGACACTAGAAAGTTTAATAATTCAATCATCCTACATAATACATTAACAACAGAGATCACAGAGTTATACCTTCTCCATTCCCTTGACCAAAAAGTATCCACCTGCATCAAACAGGCACTCACTTTCCTTGAGCCTATGCAACAAACATAAGTTTGATTTCACCATAATCGGAAGGAGGCCAATAAATATCCAATGAGTTTCATTCATGAATTCCCTTCTTTGAACAAAACCATCATTCCCTGTTTTAGATTTCTCACTTTTCTCCAAAGAATAAACCTGGTACAATGAAAAACAACCCACAGATAATCAGGTGACAATACAACCTAAGCAAATGTGAGTAAGATTATGACACCACAACAAGTACCAAGGTCACTACATGTCTCCAGCTTCATCATACATACCCCCTCCGATTCCGTAAAAGATGTCGTTTGAGGCCTAAAGCCAGAGGGGCATAAATCAAGTCGTTTTGCATTTTATACACTAATTTGGACTAGATTACCCTCATGCATACATGCAGCAACAACAACAACATAGCCTTTTGTCCCAAGCAAGTTGGGGTAGGCTAGAGGTGAAACCCAGAAGAGACAAGTCATAGAGTAACACATAAAAGTCATGGTTCAGGCACGTAGATGGCTAGTCTCCAAGCGCTCCTATCCATAGTTAAATCTTTGGAGATCTTGCATGCATACATGCAAGACAATTAATTAGCCACGTGTGCATGCGAACCAAAGTGCCGCAGCTGCGCCTCATTGCTTCGCGTCGCTTTGCATCCTTACTCACTCGCTGGGTCGTGGGACTAGAATCTCTGGGTTGTCATGGGCACGTCAGCGTGCCTCGCAGATGTTCCATGGTATCCTGTGCTCATGCGGCGGAGCCCATGACCCACACAGATTCAAACCATCATAAAGTGCCTCCAAGTTTAAATCGAAGTCTTGTAAAAAACATGTATATATGTAAAAACCATCATGAAGTGTCTCCGAGTTTAAATCAAAGTCTTGTACAAAACCTATAAAAAAAAGCCTTGTACAAAAACATGTATACATGTAAACGGTTGAGAATCTGGACATGTTTTGCAACGAACAAAAAAAATTAGCCTGCCAGAGCTGCAGCGTGAGGGGCAGAACAAGCGAAACAAAATTGCAAGCCCACAAAAAAAAAAAGCCAGCAGGAATCGAACTTAGCACCAAAGGCATCAGGCCTAGGGATACTAGCCAGCTGAGAAGGGAGAGATTGTTGCATATAAGCAATTGTTGGATCAATTTAATAAGGGCAAACAAGAAAAGATACACCCTAATTAATCATTTCTTGGTTTGTGAGTAAATGTAACAGACTCTTCAAATGGAAACCGGAGGGAGTAAGGAATAAGTAAATGTAACAGACTCTTCAAATGGAGTCGAGCAAATGGAGAAACAAGAATAACTATAGTGCTGATGATGGATGGGATGTCCACAAAACACCAATCACCCATCCAGTCCTAGGCTGCTTTATTTAATATCCAATCATTTAGAACTATGCTATACTTTTTTCTCATCAATAATTTTATGGTTCACCCAGGTGGCACATTTGTTTTGGGAAAATCATGGCATATATACAGAACATGCAATGGACATGTAAAAGAACGAAATACTCAGGACCTGAATAGTCACTTCTACTTTAAGTCTTGAAGCATATGTCATATTCTGGAGACGAGCATGCCAAGGTTTAAAATAAACAGAAACTTCATCTTTGCCGTTCCAAAACACAGGCTCTTCAGGCTTCACTCTCCCAAACTTGATGATGGCATGCTTCCAGCCACCTGATCCTTTCTTTGAAGGATCATAGCCAGGTTCAACAATCACTTCCCCCAGTGAATCAAAAAGCTCCTGGAGCCCATGTGAGATAAAATCATTGTAGGAATTTATCTGATGGCTAATCAGACCAACTTCATCAAAAAAGGACCTTGATGCTTCTTTGCAAAACTTCTCTAGGCTTTCCACACTCATGTCGATTGGAGCACTGGAATATGGCTCGGAAGAAGACTTTCCATTAACATCATCATTGAGGGATGATTTTCCCTTAATATCCACATCCATAGAGGACTGGCCTTCATCGAGATCTATAGGAGAATCATTGCCTTCGTCGACATCTATAGGAGAATCCTCGTTTACCTCAATGATATGGGATTTTCCTGCTCCATTGTCATCCAATACCATATCTTCTGGCTCAGAATCAGAGCCATTTGATGGTTGCCCACTGTCCTTCTGTAGCTCTTCCATTCCACAAGCACTGGCAGCTTATACCCTATCAAGTATCACAAAATTACAAATTAATATTATCTCAACAGAAATAACACCACACAGAGTGGACTAATAAGATCACGAAACCAAAACAACTAAGGCATTAATGATCTACAAAAATACGGTCATAAGGCGCAAGGGGGAATTGGCATGCATGAAGCATCTTTCTAAAGAGTTGTGTGCCTCAACCTTAGGATGGTATTAAATCATTTAAACACCTCATAATACACTGAGTTGCATAGAAACCAAGGAGCAAGTGATAGCACATGTCAGAGAAATCCACGCAGAAAACAATGATATACAAACATCAGCCTATCACCTATCACCTACACTCTGGCTCATCATCAAGTGGTGACAAACTGAAGAAACTGGACGATTGCCACACATAAAACTTCAGCACAAGGCAAGTCACAACAGAGAAACCCCATCTATACTGATGAATGGTTTTATTTTCAGTCAGTCAGTAAGACTAACGAGTCATCAAAAGATACCAGGGGATGAATCGACATTGGGAGCACAGGGATTCAACTGAACCCTAAAAAATTCATGGAAAATAAACTGCATTCATCCTAAAAAAATCATGGAAAATAAACTGCACTCGTCCGGGGGGTAAGCTCTAAGATGCCAACGAATGTCAGTGTTGCCCACTGGAGAATGGAAACACCAACGAACGCACTGTATTAAAAACTCACCACGATACCAAAAAAACAAATCCCCAACAGAACAAAAAAAAAAATGGAAGCCAGTGCTAAGAACAGTGGAATCCTTGCATATGCTTGCCAGAAAATGAGTCCTCAATCGGCGTACGGAGGACGAGGAGTTGTACACTCCACCGGTACACCGTACACCCTACTCTAATAGACGGCGGACGAGCGGTGGGTGGTGGATCCGAACCTGGAGGGTGAAGGGGAAGCTGCGGTAGGCCGGACGCGGACGCGGAGGGCGGGGTCAGCGGGCAGCAGGCGGCGCGGCGAGCAGGGTGTCGCTGGCGCCCCTGAGCGGTGGTGGGAGGCGGCGGCGGCGCGACCGCCGTCGCGTGTTCACTTGTTCCCTCCTTAGAATCGTAGAGTGGGTGGGAGAAGCAATGACGGAGGGTTCTGCGGTATAATTGCCTCGAGTCGGGGACGGGGTTTAATTGGGACGACCGGCGGCGTCGACGATGCCCGGTGGTTCTGACAGGTGGGCCAGCGGCCAGGCGTCAGAAGGTGCTCTGCGGGTCCCCGTGTCAGTGGGAGAGGATCCTGTCCGCCGAGACAGAGCGACCGTCCATGGTGCGCTGCGGGACATCCAATGGCGGAAGGGGCCTCTTCGCGGGGATCAAGGAGGGCAAGAACATCGTGTGCTGTGATGTGATCTTCTGTGCGCGATCACGGTTCGTCACACTTCATAGGTTCAGATAGAACGGGTAGCTGTTTAGTGGGTACGTAGCAGTTTAGTGTGCCCAACCAGCGGCGACGAGAAAAAGGTGAAACAATCAAACAACAAAATGGCAAGCGCTCAGCCGTCGCATGTGTTTTTTGTTACCACGAAAGTTGCAAACGCTTTGTGAAACGAGAGTTTATAGTAACTACAAGAGAATGTGCATCCCGTCGCGTGTTGCCACGCCTCACTTGCGACGCGCAACGTTTCTGGCGCCACCAAACACCCCACAAGGTCAGACTTCATTCATAATAAAAGGTCACTCCTTTAATTCCCCCATTTCCGAAAAAAAAAAAACACTCTTTGCTCTATCCAACGGAAAAATGTGATCCACTAATAGCTGCACCCTTATACGTCGTAGGTGCATTTTCGTACACCGTTAGTGGCACGTCAAGATTAGTCGAGGTTCGCGGCCTTTTTCTCGACCATGCGGAAAATAATCTTCTATATTTCCGTTAATGTCTTAGGGGAGGTCTTATCCTAAGGGGTTGAGACTTTTGTAATGTATATTTTTCATATAAGTTTCATCCGAACAAATATGTCATAAAAACTCTGGAGGACGCCTGACCTAGAGCCGCTGTCGGTCTCTCCTGTTCTCCACCGTTGGTCCCTCTCTCTTCTTCAACATCACGTCGGGGGCTGAAAGGAATGGAGATTCATTATATTTTTAATAAGTTTCTCCTATTAGATTGATTTTTTATGGTTAGTGTTTCTCCATGCTAAATTATTTGGTATTGGTGATTTATCTTCTCCTTCTCCTCTCCGGTAATGGTGAAGGGGAATGTTGAAATCGTCTTTTCCGTGGCGGCTCCGTTGAAGATGAGGGCAACAACTTCGGCGTCAGCATCTTTATCGACATGACGGCATGGAGACTTTTATTTTTGGACGGCGGCATCAAGGCGGAGATGAGGTCGTCGCCATGGAATAATTTTCTCCGGTCTCTTCTTCGTTTTGCTGTGGTTAGATCTGGCCACCGTGAAGGACTATAGAGAACAGTTTTCAGATCAGTCTTCTTAATCTTCGGTGGCAGAAAGAAGTCGAAGGAAGACACCAGAAAGAAGAAGAAGATCCTCAATTCCGCCTACATGAATGTTGGTTGTCGTTTGTTGGACATTTGTTCTCAAGCCGTCTTTCGTTGCCGAGTGTTTGCCTGTGCGGTCATCCACACTGCAAAGTTAACATGTTAGATTTTGAGTTATGTTATTCACAGCGTGAGTACTTTTTTTAATCCAGAGTGCTTGTAATATCTTGATGTGCCTCGTTATCATATAATATAATTTTTTTTCGAAAAAAAAACTTTGACTCGTGTTCAGCCTTCACATTAAAAAAACTTCGACTTCTCTCTATTAATAAGAGAGAGAAGGAGCTATACATTACTCTAGTCACTTTAGTGCTTTCTTCTATGCTGACTTAATTACCACATGACCGCGTCTCCTTTAGCAACTTGGGCTAGAAAACAAATTAACAAGATCAAGAGATCCTTCCGGTAGAAAAGAGAATACTAATGGTGACCACTGCACTGTTAACTGGGAGTCAAGAGGACTAAGTTCTTAGGGCTTAAGTGTGCTTATTGACCTCAATAAATTTGAAAGAACCTTGTGTCTACGTTGGTTGTGGCAAGACTAGATCGACAATTCTAAACCACATATATGACTAAGATGTAAGGTTTCATGTAATTTGGTTGACGAATTGCTTTCAATGAAAATGGAAAGAAGGCACCCTTTTGGCACCATAATTAATTGACCGGATGATAATGCACTATACGAACCGATCAAAAGAAAAAAAAATAGTAGAGCAAGAACTAAGAAACAACGTATGGGTAAGAGCCATTAGTAATAAACATAACAACCAGGACACAAACTCGAGGATTTCATATCCCTTTGGATTTTTTTTTCCTAAAACGTGCATTGCATGTACCTCATTAGCGAAGTTAGAAAAGTTTTTATATTCCGACAATCCTAGAGGTGAGGTGTCAAGAGGACTAGGCGGACCAAACACAAACAAAAGCCGTCGGCTAGAACGGCGGAGCTTCGGAGGTCGTACTAACTACTAAATCGATTAAGCGACAGTGAGGCCAAAGACTACGAACGACCTGTTCCGGCATCGGCACACAACGCACCTCACCGCGATCCCTTTGGATTGTCTACATGATGTGGGATCATAAACGGAGACGTGTGACAGGATCACCTGGAAATGGACTTATGGACGGCGGATGACCAATAATCTAGTTTGATTTAGAAAGAGAATACATACAAAGAACAAATGCACACTGTGAACACATACAGGACAAGATCCTAACGGCATGGCACTCCCTTTTCGCCAAGACCGTCTTGACCTATATGTTTTTTCTTGTTGGGAGAGCTACAACATGAGGCAACCGCTTGATGAGAAACGGCGGGCAATCAAGTCCAAAGGACCAATAATAACACGAATTTATTTTGAAATCTTTGCAGACAGCGTAATCGCCCGGAACTTTAAAAACACTAAAAATTACCTTGTATGTGTTTGAACTTCCAAATTTCCACATTAAACTATTTTCTGCAATTTTGAATAAATTATCAATTGTTACTGGTTTTTAAAATATTAGGTCACAGACTCAGTGAATCCCACACTCCCACTGATTTACTAGCCTAAGGCTCAAACCCATCAGGAAGGACTAAAAATTCCAGCAAATAGGTTTGCAAAAATTCGAAGAGAAACAACTTCAAGCTTTCATATAATTTCTGAACCCAAGTAATTATGCAGTTCTCAGCTCTGTGCACAACATTAACTAAATGCTAAAACCATTCTTGTACATAGCAAATACTACAGATTACAGAATGGCCAATTGGCAAGTACTATTATAGTTACACAATGGCCATTTGAAAAATCATATATATATGTTACATTGCAAGAATCATAAAATAGCCTCAATTCTCTGTTTGTGCTCGTCACATCCTTGGTTTTTCAGGCTTTCGATCCATCAGGATTGCTTCCCAGGTTGCCTCCAACTCCAAGAATGGACATCAGCCCTCCGCCGTGCACTCTTCCCTCCGGCACCACGAGCCCAAAGCTCTGGCTCCGGCTCCCTCCTTCATCCCGACCGTTGCCTGCTAGACCACACGAAGTGGAGGCCTTCAATGACCCAGGGACCAGCACCTGATGTGGTATCAGGAGCCTGCTGGCGCTCTGCATGTCTCCCGACGAGTCAACACAGTCGGACCAAGCGCCATGGCCAGATGACGATATGGCATGGTCCATGTTGCTATCAGCTGCTGATGAACCAGAGACAATGCCGCTGAAGTGGGAAGGACCGACCATGCTTCGTGCATGTCCAGGATCATGCTCTAGCTTGGAAGTCATCAGGGTTGTATGTGCAGCGCATAGACCGCTCCTTCCCCTAGCGAACTTGTCGCAGCCGGTGCTCCAGGCGCATCGCTTTCCCCCGCCATGGGCCTTGCAGAAATCAGTGCTACCCTGTGCGCTCTTATCGCACCCATCAAACCTGCAACGCTTGCCACCACCGTGCTTCACACAGCAATCAGAACGACCACGGGCGCTCTTGGTGCACCCAGGAACAGAGCAGCGTTTGCCCCCTCCATGCGCAACACAGAAGCTAGTTCCGCCATGGACGCTCTTTGGGCACATCCCACCTCCCTCAAAGAGGCACCTCTTCCCGCCACCATGCCCTTTGCAGAAGGACGTGCTGCCCTCTGCACCTCTGGTACAACCATCAAACATGCACCTCTTGCCTCCACCATGGGACTTGCAAAAGATGGTGCTTCCTTGTGCCCCCTTACCACAGTTTGGGTACTGGCACCGGCGACCACCTCCATGTGAGATGCACAACCCAGGATGGCCTTCAGCACTATGAGTGCAACCCTCTATCCTGCACCTTTTCCCTCCACCATGTTTTATGCAGAATCCAGACTTCCCCCTTGCCGCTCTTGGGCATTCCTCAATCCCACACCGGTGCCCACCACCATGAGCAATGCAGAACTCTGTCTTCCCTTCGGCGCTTTTGGTGCAGCCTAACTCTTGGCAGCGTCTCCCTCCTCCATGAGCTTTGCAGAATGCTGTTCGACTCTCAGCACCTTTGTTGCAACCAGGCTTCTGGCACCTTTGGCCACCGCCATGAGAAATGCAAAGTCCTGATGCACCCCTTGCACCTTTCGAACACCCATTGAACCTGCATTTCTTTGGATGGCGCTGATGACTCCTCTGCTCACCACTTGTACCGGCTAATATATCAGAAGTTGCAGCAAAAGAACAATCAGCTGTATTGGAAAGATCAGGGCTAGGCTGAATCTCGTGATGACTGAGAGATCTATCATGATCGCTTTCAGTATCACATCCAGTTCCATCATGCTGTTGTACATCGGTGTCTGGAGATGTTCCATTAAGACAAAGATCTTCTGATCTTGGCGCAAACAGAAGTGGCAGCATATAGCCACCTCGTTTCCTTTTTGCTGAAGTTGATCCCTCATCAATAAGTGGAAAGATGATACCAGTCTTCCTTGCAGGTGAAAAATTCTTGCTGCCACTCGCTGTTCCAGATTGCAAATTTCTTGAGCTGCATCTTGAAAGACCCAACTTTAAACCAGGGTCAGTTGTGGCACAATGTTGAGTGAGCAAAGTTGCAGATTGATAAGTTTTGTTTCTACCAAATGAGTGACTATCAGCAGAATATAGATTTGGTGTTGGCCCAAGTCCAAGTACCAGCCTGCAGCTATCATCAGGAGTGGCCAAACTTTGATCGCCATGCTGAAATGATTTTCTAGAGTTCTGTGCTATTTCTGAGCTCCTGATGCGACCCAAGTTCACAGCTGACACAGCTAGTTCTTCATTCCTGCAATTTATGTCAGATGGTTGGGCCTGGGAGATTGAAGAAGAAGCTATATGTTCTTTCCCATGAAACCAAAGATTTGTCATATTGAGGTCCATCCTGCTTAGTATAAATAAGGTAGGATTATGATAGGAAGAAATTTATATGCTGCTCAGAGACCAGATTCTCAATCCAACCAACAGAGATCAGAACTCCAGCTTTACAACTTCACCACCAAGGAAGCACATAGTATACACAAAATGAAAATACACATGGATGTTCATGTAATGTACACCACCACTGACAAAACCTGATGTATCAGCCCTGTCCATGAGCATGAAGCTTTATTGATCCCAAATGGAATACAATGAGGCAGCAGAAACTATGGGCAAATCACATTCACACTATCTTATGCATCCAGTGATCCAGAACCTCAAAGGGACTTCATAAACTTTCCACGATCTGCAGGTGAAGCAAGTAAGGCCATAAGTGAAATTGAACAAATAAGATTGGAGCATAATAAGAAAACAGCTGATTGAAGTTAATATTCCATTTTTAATAAGAAGACGCAAACAATGTGAGAGAAAAAAGGTGCAAATATCAAGCTGACTCAATGTTTCGAAGATCAGCATGCAGCCTGCATGCAAAAACCCGCAAGAACCTGAGGACTGAGGAACAACTATAAATGGACTCTAACAGTGAGGAAATTGTACCAATGTTAGCATATATATGTATCTAATGGAAACATTGTCAACAAGCATACATAAAAATTTTTGCTGATCAGTTGATTTCACAGTTAAGTAGCATAAAAAAATCATACAGAAGCAATATGATTACTGAAGAAATTTAAGACGCCTGTGGGGAAACCAACTGATGGTAAATATCAGCATCATGTCATGTGAAAGACTCTAATAGCACTTATTGCTTCAGAATTCTTACACCAATACTAACTGACATATCTTCACAAATCACAACCCTCTGAAGCTGAGTTAAAAAGTTTGAAAACCTTTACTGCAGAGACAATCCATGTCCACTGGACAAGAAGTTGCATAGTTCCAATTATAATTGTATTTATTGTGTCCATATCTCTTGAGCACATGTTATTCAGAGCAAAATTTAGAAATTATTGCACGGGTATGCACTAAAGCATTAAGCGATGCTGTTGACAAATAGAAAATTATATAGGTACTCTAACAAATAATTAAAAGATTAGTTTCTCCTTGATGAATCAGAAACTTTAGCTCTAATATGAAATTAAAAAACTGCCTACAAAAGAAATGGATGAATTTACCAAATTCCCACTAAAATTTCACAAGATCCACTGCAAAGCTTCAATTATCCCAACTTTTCCATTAAAATCAATGCACTTAAAACAGAGGAAGACAATCATTTAAGGCAGCATCTTTACTTCCGTGCATCCAATGATTCCAGCACAAAACAATTTCAGTCCTAAAATGATTGTCACAAGAACTAGACTCAAAGGAAAGCCTTAGATTCCCAAAACTTGCAACTACAGAAGAAAGAAAATTAAACAGGGAAGAGGGAACGAATTGTGGAGCTTTCCAAGCAGCAGGAAATCTACAGTAACAGACTACAGACCATCTTTGTCTGAACTCTAGTTCGATATAAGAAGTTGCAAATTCCCAAAGATAATGATTTCTTTGGTTTTATAAGTTAGAAAATCGAAACTATCAAACAAACGCAAAAGGAAAAAATAAAAAGCTCTGTGCTACCCTTAAGGCTAAGACAATCGCTTAGGTGATATTAGAAAACCAACTTCCTTGGATTTGAAATGTAGAAATATGCAGCAGAAGTTGACAAGTAATGATGAGCATTGCAAGTCACAGCATGTAGCTAGATTTTCCTAAGTTTAGAGAAGATAAGCAAACTAATTTCTCTACAAAGATGTGAGTTTACCAAATCTCCACTAAAACTCAGAAGAGTCACAGCAACTGCTACAATTTGCCAAGTTTTACTCCAAAACTCATTCATTGGGGGCCATAAAGAAAGACAGTCCTTCGAGCACAAGACCTCAAGCAAGCTTCACGCCCTATCACAGCACACGGCAAACAAATCCTGCTACTCGACTAATTGCTAATAAAACGACCGCCACACGAAATCCACCGGAAGGAAAGCGCAGTTCCCTCCAAGAAGCAACGATTACAACTTGAGAGAAGAGAAGGTGAGAGAGTTTGCGCTTTTCATAGCCAGAGAAAGAGAGAGAAGTGAGAGGCGGAGATCAGTACCGGCGCGGAGAACCCCGGAGGGAGGCGGCGAAGCGAAAGGGTGGATGGCGGAGACCAGGGCAGCGAGGGGGGAGCGATGGGGACGGACGGGAGACGCGAGCTCGATAAAAAGAGGCGTGGGGAGGAAAATGCTGGGAGCTTTATGCCATCGTGCGTCCCGATGCCACTGGGAAGATGGAATTTGGCTTTTGGGGGCTCGGGAGGATGCGAGCCGCAGGCGCCACCACCACCACCCGAGTGCCATCAACCACCAAACATGGCATCATGCGCGATTTGGAAGCGGACGCGCGGCCTGGCGGCTGGCGCTCGGCTCCGGCCCCGGCCCCCGCCGCAGCCACGGCGGGGCGACGCGGTAAGGCGACCGCGGGCTGCTGCCGCTGTCTGCGCGGTGCGGGCGGCGTCGTGTCGCGTGGGGCTGGGGGCATCGTGGCGTGGAGCCTGCCTGCAGCAGCGGACGGTGGGTGCGGTGGCCGCTTCAATCAACTGTGACGCCATGAACAGCTCATTGTTTTTTGTTTCCACTCGGCGGCCGCGCCGCGTGCGTGCGTAACGACTAACGTTAACGAGGCAAGCACGGGGGCCCGCACGCACCCGCCGCGTGGGTCAGCGCCTCCTGGCCGTCCGATTGGCTGGCCACAAACCATGACCCACTAGAATAGAATTACCACATTATTTATACTCATTTTATAGTAGAAAGCAGTCAAAAATTGAGGGATATGCATGGCGCCAACCCTAACCGCGTAGAGTAACTGTTTGCATTGGAGCTTCAACTAACCTAACAAAAATGCATGTGAAGAAATGATCCTGTTTTTTTTTAACATTATCCCTCACAGTGACAAGGTGTTGTTCATCGCTGCTAGTGCTAGCGGACAATCATCTTCATCTGAAAACGACGGCACCGGCTGAGTCCGTACAGTGTGAGATCTGTTGGGATCGACATCGACGTGGCCAACTCGCTGGAGGCCGTCCCCGCCGCCCCAATCATGGAGGGAGGCTGGGAGGGTGAAATCTGCGGCTCCGCGGCGAGATGGACCCCGGTGCGCGTCTGGACCGGTGCGCGCGCGCGCACGTAGGGCAGGGGTCACGCCGGGCCGCACAGCTCCGACAGATCATGCATGCTAGAGACCACCGATCGGTTAGCTCTCGTCCGTCCTCGGAAAGGGCACGGAAGCGTCCGCACTCCAAAGTCCGCAGGCACGATTACGCTGGCGTCGTGGCGGTGGCGGCACCACTTGCGGCGGCAGGCCGGCAGCCACCTAGCCGGCGCTCCTCGGCTAAAGCTCGCCAAACCCAAGGCGTGGCGAGCTGCCGAGGCCGAGCAGAGCCGCAGCGCCAGGGAGGGAGGAGGAGGAATCGAGGAAAGGCAGGCCAAGAAGGCGCCGCGCCCGGTTGCCGCCGCCCTGCGCGGCGCCCGCGCGCGCCCCATTCGCTGCGTCCGAGACTGGTGCCGTCCGTCCGTCCACGCGGCGCGGGCCCAACGCGGCGTTACGTGCGCTGCCATCCCATCCCACTGCTCGGCCGGGGCCCGGCGTAGGTACGAGTCGCCATCGCATCTATTCGGCCTTCCCCTCTGGTTCTCGGCGTCCGCAAGGCAGCCCCAGGATTCGGCCACCGCGCGCACGGCACGGCCGAGCCCACCGGCGGCCCCGGGCACGACCGACCGAGGGCATGGGCGCATGGCATGTCCGGCGGAGACGTTTACCCGGCCCGTCCAGTGGCGAGGCGCCGCATTTCATTCCTACATGTCGCCCATGTCGGTTCGTATTCTCCCCGTCAGGCGTCAGGTCAGGCGGCGACGTGCCGTCTTGGACTCGGAACATCTCCGACGCCGACGTGTAGTGAGTACAGGTGGAGGGCACCTCCGTCACAAGAGGCGAATAAACCATATGCATATGCTGGTCCTAGTCTACACAATACCAAGCGAAAAAGATTAGTAGGCGTATAGATAGAGATTCCTCAAACGGAGAAAACATGGCTGCAAAACCCCCACTACAATATTATGGCTAATTGATTTATGTGTGTGCTGCCTGGCTGGCACCGTTCCGGCGATCCGAAAACAAGTTGAGAATGAAGCATCACCGTCAGTGCAGGTAGGGTTGGCGACGAGAATAATACAGCTGATGAATTATGCATTTCATTACATTACATATGGGCTGCGGTACGGTTTTTATCACTTTAATAGGTGTACAGTACTTTAATAATCCAGAATAGTACTACTACTTTCTTGCAATTATTATTCTACTACTTTCTTGCAATTATT
>CM041642.1:5180443-5295567 GCA_023333625.1 Bothriochloa decipiens
TGTGTGTGTGTGTGTGTGTGTGTGTGTGTGTGTGTGTGTGTGTGTGTTCTGATGTTCTATTCTGATTTCTGAAGGTTGCCGGCTCAACCACCACCGAATGTGTCGGTAATCTCATACGCATTGTGCGTCTTCTTTGTTGGGTTTCCCTTTCCAATCCATGGCAACCACCACTGCGCTTTCCCTGGAAGAAGAATCTCTCGTCCATCCTCCCCAAACGCCAAAGCCCACTCCGTCGGTCGGTCACGTACGTACACCGGGAGTAGCTAGCCGAAGCATAGCTCACGTCGAGCAGGTTCACACGTGCCATGCCCATGCCCATCCACTCTGTACGTATTTCCGGTATTCTTTACCGTTCACTCGTGTGACAACGCCGGCCATTAACCGGATCACGTACGCACACCCCACGTTCAAGGCAAGTAGTTTCTGACTGTGCGTATTTAGTTCTTTGTTTTCATGGATAGCGAAGCGCCACTCCTGCTCTTCTGGATAAAATTTCCAAGAATAATGCACCTGGTTTTTTAAGCTCGGCTGAATCATTAGGGCACGTTACCGGTGGGACGTTAGCAGCACCAGATAGCTACGGCTCCACTATTGTCCCTACCGGGCGTTATCCGCTTCTGTGTGTGCCACCTCCATTGTAGTCGTCATACTAAATAGCAGAGTGTTCACTCCTAAAAATCTTAGGATTTGGCTCCTCTTAGGCAACGCGGGCTAGATTATTCGGCAAAGAATTTTGGTCAACTGAGGCTCAAGACGAAGACATCGACAACACCACTGCCGCGGGTCTTGGCTAGCCCTTGGCACCGCATGTGCCCAGAAAGAGGAGGTGCCGCACCCACCGCTCTCGTGATGCCTTGGTCATCAAGTGTTACTATAATTACATTGTGTTAAAATAAGAAAGAGAAAGTCTACAAGATTTATCTAAGTTGCTTAGAGGCTAAGTTAGGTTAGAAAAACAATATATATATATATATTAGAGTTGTAATTGGAATGACGACCAATAAATAAAATTCTTTTCCCTATCTCTCCCTTCCTCCCCAGGCGCCCCCTTTCTCCCCTTTCTAGCGCCACACGACGCCACCCCTCGTCACCGCAGGCCACCGGTCCCGGCCGCCTGTGCCGCCGCCTGATAGTTTTGTTTCTAAAAACCATGCTATAGACATGACGCTCGCATATATGCATATTCTTATAAACATATTAGACACACATGAACACACTCATCTATATGGGTATCTCTAAAGACAAGACTAGCAAATTTTAACATTCAAGATATCATTGTAGGTGCTTTTTATCGACAAAATCTTGAAATAAATCAGAAAAAATATGAGCACATTGACGAGTCGCCACTAGTAAACAAGCTTCCAATCCCTTTGAGCCCATCGATGTCAAGTATGCCCACCAGACCCTCTAAACCTTGATCCAAAATCCCTCTGACCCAAACTAAATTCCTAATACAGAATATGTAATACTTCACCTCAAACACGAGTAAACATCATTTGTTTATAATTATATATGAGTAAAAATCATGGTTTTAGCAAAATACGCATGTGATTATTATATTCCCTCCAATCACTAAAACAACAACATTGGCTTATGGCTTAACGTTTGGAAGTATTTTTTATGCTTACAATCTTATTGAAAAAACATTGTAAGATAAATAGGAGTTCATTTTTTTTTAAATGCCAAGTCAAACTATGCTTTTTATATTTAAACTTGATAGATTGACCTTTTGCTGTATCCATCCATGTTTGTTTCTATTTAAATTTAGTGTGATCAATGCAACCAACATATCACTAGACTCTGCCAATAGAATGGCAAGCCATAGAGTCATGCTAGCTTCCACTGAATTACCAACCAATCTCAATGGTTAGTTTTTCTTTTTTCTAGTTATGACACGCAACCAAAAACACATTTAACTAATGGTTGAAACAACCTTCTATCCAAGTCAAACTATGCTTTATATTTTAAAATTGATAGATTGACCTTTTGCTCTATCCATTGTGATCAATGCAAGCCTCTGTCAATAATATGACAAGCCATGGAGTCATCCACTGAATTACTAACCAATTTCAATGGTCAGTTTCATTTTTTCAATTATGCCATATCAACCAAAAGGAACATTTAATTAATGGTTGAACCAAACCTTCTACGATGTATAGTTTCATATCTGATATTTCATATGCACTTGATGTATTTATTCTATGAGACAATGAGATTTTTTTAATTTGAAACAATGTCATTGGTTTCATTTAGGTGCAACTCATTTCATCATTCTCTTTTTTACCATGCCATCAAGATTGTTTATGTGGCACCTATTAAATGAGAATGAAACTTTCACTATGAGTGTTCTAAGTCCAAACGTATTTATTTGTGGCACAAGAGGGACTAACTATGTTAAGTTACACGTAGTACAATATCAGAGAAAAACATGTGCAACACTGAGTATACTTCGCCCGAAACACTCGAAAATTTCATACATTTGAGATATAGGAGATGTGATTCCCTGGTGATTTTTTTATTGCTAGGACTAGGATTAGGACTTTATTAGCCTAGCAAATAATGCCCTGGCCTAAACAATCACTAGATTCCCCTTAGCCCAGATAGCAGAGCATCCCAAATGGTCCATCAAGCAAGCGCACAGTTCATGACTTCACCATGCGTTCATCGAGAGGAGGCTCAGCGCTCTCAGTCAGGTGGAAGAGGATAGCTGGAAGGATGGCTCCAAGAGCCGCGTCACGGACTGGGTACAATACAAGGCGCGACCGCGCGAGCACAGTGCTCGCAGAGAAGAGGACGAGAAAAATAAGGGCGCCTCCCACGTCGGGCCTCCCCTCCACCGCCGTCCCCGTCACGGGGGCGCCCTCCTCACCTCACCCTCACCACCATCTGTTGCTCACACCACCCACCACCCTGCCGCGCGCGCCACTCTCACCACTCTAGTCTATATATGCCGCTGCTGCTAGCGCCTGTGCCGCTACGGGCGGGCCGCGGGTGGTGGTCGAGAATCAGTTCAGCTGAGAGGTTCGGGGGGCGCGGCGAGCTAGCTGCCTAGTACCTATCATGGCCGCCGCGGCGTTCCCGGCCTCGGCCACGCTGGCGGTCGCCGTGATGGCGGCGTCGGTGGCGCTGCTGCTGCTCTGCTGCTCCTGCAATGTGGCGCGCGCGCAGACGCCGGTGTTCGCGTGCGACGCGTCGAACGCGACGCTGGCGTCGTACGGTTTCTGCAACCGGTCGGCGCCGGCGTCGGCGCGCGCCGCGGACCTGGTGTCGCGGCTGACGCTGGCGGAGAAGGTGGGGTTCCTGGTGGACAAGCAGGCGGCGCTGCCCCGGCTGGGCATCCCGCTGTACGAGTGGTGGTCGGAGGCGCTGCACGGCGTCTCCTACGTCGGGCCCGGCACCCGGTTCTCGCCGCTCGTCCCCGCCGCCACCAGCTTCCCGCAGCCCATCCTCACCGCCGCGTCCTTCAACGCCACCCTCTTCCGCGCCATCGGCGAGGTACGCCGCCACCGCCACCACCTCCGGCGCCCCCTGTTTTCCTCTGTCCCCCGTACGCTTTGCTCTGTTTTGCTCCGTTTCCGTAGCATTTATTTGCACCAGGTCCAGCATTGCGCCGCCTGCATTGCCATTTTCGATTCTCGGTCGCGCTTGGTGGGGACGCTAGCTTGATTCGACGGCGAGGTTTCGCTGTGCCGGTTGGTGTGTGCCGGATCGGGGCGATTTGCGATTCGGTGCAGAGCTGAATGTGCCTTCCTTTTCCCTCCCAACTTTCCCTTCATGCGATGCGCGGCGGCAGGGCACGGCAGGCAAGAAAAGCCGCAAAAGCGTGCCGCCGGGCCGGATCGTATGCTGCTACGCTAGCGTCCCGTTCTCCCGTCCCTTTTGGATTCTTTTCGCCGGCGGCCTTGCACTAGTTGCATCGATCGGCGACGCAGTCGTCTCATACTAGCAGTAGCAGCTGCTACTCCTACGTGCCATCAGGTCAAAAGAAGTGTAGCTGGAATTTGTAATCTTGCCTACAGCTAGGAGATGGATTGGATCCATACGGTTATAGGATTACATACTATACTTGCATTGCACTGCGTAATCTTGTTTGTTGCTCATGGAGAGTCATGGCTGGCGATGGAGACGTGTGCCATGCTGCGTTGTAGTACGGTTCTCGTAGCAAACTGCGCCAAAAGTGATCCGCATTTAGCTCGTCTAGTTGAAACGGCAAAACAATGGCCACCGCCGGGTCGAGTACAAAAAGATGATCTTGGCGAGAAAAGAAAATTGAGTAGAGAAAATGAAGAAAAATGATTGCTATTGCTGAGTATTAGGTTTATTTATGTTCACAATGTCACGCGTCAAGCATCATTGGGATTCCTCACCGTTAAGAAAAAGGGAAAAAGGGACTGTGGGCAAGGACGGATTAGAGGGTGTGCCTGCCCGAACATAATTATGTCAGTACTGTTAGTACGTTGGTGATCCAGCATCGGTGTTAATCAGATGCAATGCAACTGGACTTTGTCCTCTGGCCGGCCGTCCAAGATTTACGGCAGGATATGGCTTGTCCTCACAGAGAGTGTCACGGGTACTTATTATGTAGCAGCACCACACAGCCGCTGTACAGGGCAGGGGTGTCCCACTGCACACTGGACCCCCACTGGAGTTTTTTTTTTTTTTTTTTGTGGAATGCCCCACTGAAGTATTTGGTAATAGCTACACAATGCTAAAAGTTTTGTGACAATTAGATAATGCTAAGAGGTCAGTAATTAGGGTGCAGTATTTTTTTTTTGACTCGAGTAGCAGGCATCTGTGCAATTTTCCACGGTACATTGCGCGTCAAATAACTGTCACATATGATCGTTACAATTTTTTATATCGCACGCTGAATAAGTGCAATACTATATGCTAAGAGGTCCGTAGTTCATTTTTTGCATTTTTTGGGTAATATAGCTACATTTGGTAAAACGGCTGATCCGAAAAAGGCATTGAGTAATTGACACGCAGCACTAGTGTGTGTTTTCTTAATTGGAACATGCAAAGCGTAAGTAGCGCAAGCAAACAAAGGACCACATTGGAAATATCGGTGAGGCCGGTGGCCTTGTTGTGTGTATCACTGCATCCGCAGATTTGCATAGTGCGTACCGACATGCGCAGCGGCTCTTGTAGACAGACGATATTGTCGCGCGGTCGCGGATTGCATTTATTGGACGCTACCGCATCGCCTGACAGGCTGAGGCAGCCGCCGTCCTGCCGCGCCTTTTCTTCGTCCCCGTCCCCGCGCGCCCACTTCTCTGCCCATCCGTTGCGGCGTCGCTGTCTCTCATGGAGATGATGCACCGAGAGCAATCGGAGTTCACGCTCACCATTTGGGGAAAGCTAGCTGCGCCATGGCGTGATCTGAATAACCATCATCGCGCTAGCTCCTGGATCTCGCTCGTTTCGTGCCTGAATTTGATTTCGCATCTGCGGTAGTGAGGTGAGAAATTCAGACAAGCCACTGCTGGTAGTTGTAGCAGCATGGATTTGGTTTGCTATTATTCGATCGCAGGGCACCGGCTAATAAAGCTTGTCACAAGAATCCAGCAAGGACTGAGCATTGTGCCGGCAAACGCGACTCCTGATCCTTGCCTAGCTGGATGCCATCTTATCTCTCTCGGGTGCACCTACCGTAGGCCGGTAGCCTGATCGTGCCTAGCTGCTGAATGCACAGCGTACGCCGCCGCCATCGCCATGCATGCATGCTCGAGCCTCGACACACTGATCGATTGGAATTGGTTACCAGCGATGCGATGCTTCGTTTTGAAGAATTACTAACTCTGACGACAAAATCTGACGGGATGGTCGAATTCACTGACGATGCGGTTTTATGCAGGTGGTGTCGAACGAGGCGCGGGCGATGCACAACGTGGGGCTGGCGGGGCTCACGTTCTGGAGCCCCAACATCAACATCTTCCGGGACCCGCGGTGGGGACGCGGGCAGGAGACCCCCGGCGAGGACCCGCTGCTCACCAGCAAGTACGCCGTCGGCTACGTCACGGGGCTGCAGGACGCCGGCTCCGGCGCCGGCAGCCTCAAGGTCGCCGCTTGCTGCAAGCACTACACCGCCTACGACGTCGACAACTGGAAGGGCGTCGAGCGCTACACCTTCAACGCCGTGGTAAGCCTCTGCCTGCTGCCCTTAATTTTTTTTAACAAGTCAGCTGCTCTTAAGCGCGTCTCTAATAACTAGCTATTTAGCTATCTAGATATGATATGTAAAGCAAAGAGTAAGAGAGAGAGTGCTCACTAGCTACAAGCAAATAACTTATCTATTTTACGTGACCCAAGATTACGTGAGATGAGCATGTGGACCTAGTAATATAAAATAATCTTTTTTCTTGGCTCTCGTCTTCCTATAAGCTGACTACGTAGCTAGTACTAGGACCTTGTTAGTTGCTAGCAAAATTACTAGTTTTTTCACTCTTTCTCCACCACATCAATCTTTAGCCGCTTGCATAGAGCATTAAAGGTAGATAAAAAATAACTAATTACACAGTTTAATTATAAATCATGATACGAATCTTTTAAGTCTAGTTAGACTATAATTAAATAATAATTAATAAATATAAACAAAAAAAATACTACAGTATCAGAATATAAATTTTTTTGCGGATCTAAACAAGGCCCGGTTATTATCCTTGCGGACGCCCTATACCTGCTGCCGTGCACACTGATCGACACTGCACACACAGCAGCACGGCACGATTGCACCTGCTGCACGCAGCACAGAAAGCGCGTCCGGGCCCGGCCAGGGTCAGCTGGGGATTGACCCATGTGGTGGCCACCACCCACCAGCCTCTCCCTTTTCGTTGCTTTGTTTAAATTAAATGATCCATCCATCCAGCATCCATGTCCGTTCTGCTTTTGTATGGTCCTCCGTCCGCGATCAACTACGGCTGGTGACCAAGCTTTATTTGCCGTAGATCGGATCAAGATCAAGTTCATGCACACTGAACTGACACACCGACAGTAGCAGCATGTCGTACTTCATTTTACACGTAGTACCTAGTGACATCCTTTACGCCAAGTTCGCCGTATACGGCCACTCACTGATTTTCCCATTCCGTGGCCACCATGGCTGCAAAGCTGCGCCGAGGAGATGACGACCTTTTTGACGTCAACATCTAGTGCTCCTTGCATGGCAGCGTACCTTTATTCGTTTTTTTTTATCTCCCTCTCTTATAGTAACACGGAGTAACAAAGAAAATATTAGGGTGAAGCACTGGAAGATGAAGATACATGGAGAATCCCCCGTACCGTATTAACAAAGAAGAATGATTGATTAGGGAATGTCCCAAGGCGCACATCAAGTCTAGATTACAAACAAAGCCGGCAACATGCGTCACGCACCACTGATCATCGACCACTACGGATTTCTGTTTTAGCAGTTGTTAATCCCATCAGATTCCGGTCGTTTCAGACAGGCCGTTCCCCGAAATAGCTGTTCTTTCTTGTCCACCGAGACGCATAAACAAACCTGCATTCGCGCCTCCGTGGCAGCGCTCGGGCGCTGCTGTTCTGGATGCGCCATTTTTCAATGCCGTGGTCCCTTGCAGGATAGAGCATTGTGCACACCATATTATATCTAGTAGTATTCCGTATCTGCCAGGATCAGGAGAAGAACATTTTGGGCTTTTGGGGTTTTTATATATTGGTCTGGGAATATTAGGCAGATTAATAGATAACACAATGACGACGCACCTAACCTAACCATGTGTTTCCTAGAAATTTATTACAGTTGATCATCAGTCCATGCACGATTGCTGTTACGCAGCCACACGTAGCCACTGTTTCTGAAGATCCCTTGCGAGATGCACGGATGGTCCAGAGAAACGCGAACGCGGCAAGTTTCAGAATTCTGAACTTTGTGATATTGGTTCATCAGGTGTCGCAGCAGGACCTGGACGACACGTTCCAGCCACCGTTCAAGAGCTGCGTGGTGGACGGGAACGTGGCCAGCGTCATGTGCTCCTACAACCAGGTCAACGGGAAGCCCACCTGCGCCGACAAGGATCTCCTGTCAGGAGTCATCAGAGGGGACTGGAAGCTCAAAGGGTGGGTATCCAATTCCTATCCATCGGAGATGGCATTAATCTGAGTATTGGGCTCTGAATGTTTATGGAAGCTCAAAGGACAAATGCTGCCTAATTCTTAAATGTTAGCCCAATGGTGATTGATTGATCTCTGTATACATACGGTTGCCTGCAGGTACATTTCATCAGACTGCGACTCGGTCGACGTGCTGTACAACAACCAGCACTACACCAAAACACCCGAGGACGCAGCCGCCATCTCGATCAAAGCAGGTACGCCAAACAGCCCTGTTCGTTCAAGCTGATGCACTGCCACGAGAACAATTCGCCATGCATTTCGACAAGATTGTCCGTCCGTCTTCACACGTCTCTGCTGACTCCGGCAGGGCTGGACCTGAACTGCGGCAACTTCCTGGCGCAGCACACGGTGGCGGCCGTGCAGGCCGGCAAGCTGTCGGAGTCCGACGTCGACCGGGCCATCACCAACAACTTCATCACGCTCATGCGGCTGGGCTTCTTCGACGGCGACCCGCGGGAGCTGCCGTTCGGCAACCTTGGCCCCAGCGACGTGTGCACGGCCTCCAACCAGGAGCTGGCTCGCGAGGCCGCGCGCCAGGGCATCGTGCTCCTCAAGAACAGCGGCGCGCTCCCGCTCTCCGCCAGCTCCATCAAGTCCATGGCCGTCATTGGCCCCAATGCCAATGCCAGCTTCACCATGATCGGCAACTACGAAGGTACTGAGCACGTAATATATGATGATTAATTCATCCAATCCAAGAAATTCCTGTGATAAGAACTTGTCTTAAGCAAGGCAAGAGCATGCATGATCACTGACTACAGTTGTCTCTGTTTCCCGATGGCGTACATACAGGCACGCCGTGCAAGTACACGACACCGCTGCAGGGCCTGGGCGCGAACGTGGCCACGGTGTACCAGGCGGGGTGCACGAACGTGGGCTGCAGCGGCAACAGCCTGCAGCTGGACGCGGCCACCAAGGCCGCGGCCAGCGCTGACGTGACCGTGCTGGTCGTCGGCGCCGACCAGTCCATCGAGCGCGAGAGCCTGGACCGGACGAGCCTCCTGCTGCCGGGCCAGCAGCCGCAGCTCGTGTCCGCGGTCGCCAACGCGTCCAGAGGCCCGTGCATCCTTGTCATCATGTCAGGCGGCCCCTTCGACATCTCGTTCGCCAAGTCCAGCGACAAGATCGCCGCGATTCTTTGGGTCGGCTACCCCGGCGAAGCCGGCGGCGCCGCCATCGCCGACGTCCTCTTCGGCCACCACAACCCAAGTAAGTAATTACACCGCACGCTAGCTGCGTCCGCAACGCATTGCTCTGTCTGTCCCTGTCTGAGGAAAATGACTGACTGTTTTGATGATGCTGATCGCAGGTGGAAGGTTGCCGGTGACATGGTACCCCGAGTCGTTCACCAAGATCCCAATGACCGACATGCGCATGCGGCCGGACCCGTCGACGGGCTACCCCGGCCGGACGTACCGGTTCTACACGGGCGACACGGTGTACGCGTTCGGCGACGGGCTGAGCTACACCAGCTTCGCGCACCACCTGGTGTCGGCGCCGAAGCAGATGGCCCTGCAGCTCGCGGAGGGCCACACGTGCCTGACCGAGCAGTGCCCGTCCGTGGAGGCCGAGGGCGCGCACTGCGAGGGCCTGGCGTTCGACGTGCACCTCCAGGTGCGGAACGCGGGCGAGAGGTCCGGCGCGCACACGGTGTTCCTGTTCTCGTCGCCGCCGGCGGTGCACAAAGCGCCGGCGAAGCACCTGCTGGGGTTCGAGAAGGTGTCGCTGGAGCCCGGGCAGGCGGGCGTGGTGGCGTTCAAGGTGGACGTGTGCAAGGACCTCAGCGTCGTGGACGAGCTGGGCAGCAGGAAGGTGGCGCTCGGCAGCCACACGCTGCACGTCGGCGACCTCAAGCACATGATCGACTTGAGAGTTTGATGAAAAACCCGAGACCGATCGTGAGGGAAATGGCTACCATGATGAAGGCACTTGGAATTGCAGGTCGAATTGGATGGGTCGGCTGGGGAAGACAGGTTTGTCAGAATTGGTTCGGCAGGTGTCTAATAACAGCTTCCTGTTGGCAAAGAATTGGATCCACGGGCAGCCTAGTGATTTGTTTGGAGGTGTTGGATTCATTGGAGGTTCGATTTGTGATTGTAATCCCGATAATGTAATGGATTGCAGATTCCGAAGGGAGCATGAGGAGCTCTTTTCATACACAATTTCAACGTGCTCACATGCTTCTTTTTCCCATGATGAAGAAACATAATCTGACTGTTAACAGATAATTAGATGATATAAATCCGTACATTGCTGGCCCTAACAGGGCCAAATTATGTCTGCAGTCGTTGTTACTGACCAAGTTACCTTCACACGGAATTTCTCAGAACCGAAAGGACATTCAAAGCAATCTGAACCATGTGTGGTTGGAGTTGACTCGATGATCAGTTTGGTACCATCTCTAGTTTCAATTGTAAAGAACAGCTTCTCTGTCAGTCAGACATTCACGACGCGACGCCATAGTGGGATGATTCTACTACCATCACTAGTAAACACGCCACCTGTTTCACCTTTTAAAAGAACAAATTCATCAAGGATGCTGCTGGTGTGAGCTGAGATTTGCCCGTGAAAATAGCCCCAGAGGACATGAATTTCAACAGTAGCCTCCACTGCTCTTTTAACAACCGTAAATTTCGCTTGCACAGTGCTAAGCTGACTAGCACAAGTGACCTGCCTAACCTCATTTGTTTCCAATCGGGTAAGTACTCGGCCATCAATCTCAAGCAATCCCTTGCTAAGTTGTTTGCCCTGCCCCCGCGCACCCTTAATCTTGAGATCCACCTCAAGATATATAAAATCTGACAAGATAAGTCCTCGAGCTGGGCCAGTCATGATCAGCGATTCATCCTATGGAAATATTACAAAATAGGTCAATGAAATCTTTCTATCATGCAGATAAGACATTGTGTTTATCCAGACTCAGACGGTAGGTCCATATCTAAACCAAATACTTTAACTTCTACTCAAGACTTGCATTATATGCTAGCAATAAACATAAAATAAGCATATGAATTGTTTTTCTACATTTGCATTTTGTGAAAGACTAAGAATACAAGTACTATTATAGTAATCATCACAAACTATAAAAAATTAGTAATTGCCATCGTATAATACATTCAGTCACATGTTTATTGACAACCAATAGTGATAGACAGTTGAAAAAATTTGAAGTTACAAGTTAAATTATAACATGCGTAACAAATTTTAAGAAAAGGTCTTTGCCAAATGACAAAAGGTGGAATGAATTCATGCACGCATATATATTGACAATCAATAGTCAAGCAAAATGAAATCAATTTGTACCATGTCACTATGATAAAAACATACACTACCTCTGTCTTGATGAGCTGAGAATCCCTTCTGTGGCAGCGGAAGAGATAAACACATTTGAAGCAATCAAGGTTATCTCTTGCTATCGCTGTACCATACACATTTATTGGGAAGCCAACATCTGACGAGACTATCTTGATAGTGAGGATGTTTGCTGCGCAAAACATCGGTAGGTTCTTTTTGTTGGTATTTTGCATCGGAGGACAAGGGGCTGTAGCAAGAAAAGAGAAAGAACGTAATTGGAATTATTGTAAGTGAATAATAGAAGCAGGGTGCAAAACAGTAAATGAAAAAAAAATGTATACACAATTGTGTGTGACAGATAGCTCATGACCTCATAGAGTCATAGTCATATGCACAGTTGATTGACATTGCAGCAAAATGGGTTATTTATACCATTACTAGAGAGCAAAATGCACAAGATAACAACAAATTTCAAACAGCTACACGGTCAAATGATTTTGAGTAAATAACAACCACAAGCCAAAAGACAGCTTTTGAGATCTGCAAACAGACTCTAAAACCCCTAACGAACAATAAGCTAGTGCATTTAGTGGTTCTTTCCACTCCAAACCTGCTAAGCCATGATGCTCCAAAAAAAAAAAAAAAACCCTGCTAAGCCATCGATTTTTTTCAATAAAATAAACACAGCCTTTCAAGATCAATGAAGCAATTAAAATTGACTAATTTAATTGGCAATATGCAGGTAAGCAATTAAATAAATAAATTCCATGGAATTGGGCTTACACTCGTCGTTGAGGTCGCCGAAAGAGGTCGCGAAGGGGAACCGCGTGCACACCACAGTCTTCGCCTTCGGATCGTACCTGTGGATCGACCTAATGACGGCGCGATGCTCTTTCGCGCACCGGACGAGCGCCTCCTCCCTCCGCTTCCACTCCTCCGCCTTCCGCTTCGCCTCCTCCTCCTCCCGCTTCTTCCTCTCCTCCTCCCTCTCCGCCTGCCGCTCTGCGTTCCACACGTCCCAGGCGGCCTCAAACTTCTCGCCAAAATAAAATAAGGGCTCGATCGCCTCGTCGTCTTCTTCAGATTCCTCCTCAGGCTCCGGCGACTCCAAGTGTTCTCGAAACAGATCCTCTAGCCCAAAGTCGCGGTCCAAGGGCGGACGCGGACGCCACCATGGAGGGAGGGAGTTACGGAAGTAACCCGCGACGGCGGACGACGTGAGGAAGCCATGAAGATCGAGTTAACCGTAGCAGCCGCCGCCTCTGATCACAAGCTCGACCTGTCGTCCATTATAACCATGCACGCTGCGCTGATATGGGCTAGGCCGGGCCTTCCTTCGTGGAGGATACAAACACACCAAATTTTCTGAAGCTGTATGGACCGGGCCTTCCTTCAGGTACAGTACGTTTTCTCCTTTTTTCCTTTTCTCCGAAATAAAATACACGCAGCACAACAACGAGATAAGCCTTAATGTTCCCGCTAGAGAAAAAAAAGGTTACTTTTCCGGTTGAGGAGGTGAAGATGGGTGATCATGAGCAAGTTTGGAACAACACAATTGGCCCAACATCATCGGGAGAATTATCCACGCATCTGGTAATAATTATCTGAAAGACATGCTACAAAATTTGCAGTCCATATACAATGATATGGTAGTATTTGAACGTCAGGCCATCTTCGATCGTCAGTCCTTCTCACCGATCGTTGTAGCAGCATGCGGGATTGCTTGTTGGTTGAGTTCCCTTTCTTTAGATTTCTTTGCCTCCTGTGTCCAGTGATGCGAGTGAAGACTTCCCGACGTGACATTTTTATATGGTTATTCCAGTTTTTGCATATACCCACTAACTTACGGGGAAAATCTCTTTTACTTCAGACATGTTCCTGGGCATGTCCTTTGACGCCGTGTGCCCGTGTCCTCTGCCACGTAAGCTCCATGTAGGATTGATCGGCGCCAAAAACACGACAGCGTCATGTATACCCTATGCACCATTATGTCTGGCACCGTGCTCAGGATGTTTTTAGCAAATGCTTATCCCAAGGATCTAAATGTGAAATTCTTTCAAAAAAAAAGAGAGCTAAAAAAGTAAATTTAAACCTTCACATGCTGTCATCCTTTCCCTGGTACAAAAACAAAGCAGTAGTGTTTAGTCAGGTCAACGGGATTGTTGTTGAGAAACATGCATGGTTGCGTGCACCCCATGAGGCCGTGACGCAGAACCGAACGAAGAGCCAGTGAACATGATGCTATTTGCCTGTGATGCCCTGTCAATGGTATGGCTCCTATGTATGTATCCATTTTATCTAAAAAATGACTTCACGAGCAATCATAATTCCAGATGGATAAGCTCGGTCTGTGGATGCTTATGTGGATGCACATGCAGCTAACGTCCAAGCGTATGTATCACGACACGCACCTCTGTCTTCAGCAAACCTGATTTTCGTCTTCTAAAGCCTGTCGAAGGGGTAGGTAAACACACTGTATAAGTGCATAAGATCGTCCCGGACAATGCAACGTTATATCCACTGATGCATGGTACAAGGTACATGATTGATGGAATCTGCTTGATGCTGCCAAAATATCATTACTCCCTTCGTCCCGAAATAAAGTATATACGAGTTCATCTCAATATTTTCTCGAAGACATCAAAACTTGAATCAAGGTTGTACCAGCATATAACAATTGCAATTCCGTAATAAAAATAGAGAAAATAGTAGAGTCTGTTAGTGTTATCAGTTATGCGGTCCATGACGACTTAAAAATACACTTATAAATTGCTTAATTGACAAACTGAGTACCAAAATCACATTTGAATTTTGGTTTACTATACTTCTTAGTAATCCCATAGATATTTTTCCATTACACTTTCTCACCTTTCATACTAGGTAAATACCTCCCACGTTGTTGCAAGAATTTTTAAAATAATATCTTATGAATAACACGAATATGTATAAATAATATCTCAGAAGCAACAGATTTCTCACCTTCCATCGAGCGCAAGAGCCTAGACCGGACGAGCCTCCTGCTGCCCGGCCAGCAGCCGCAGCTCGTGTCCACGCTCGCTATTTGTTTGGAGGTGTTGGATTCATTGGAGATTGGATTTGTGATTGTAATCCCGATAAATTTAATCGATCGCAGATTCTGAAAGGACTGTAGAGCTCCTTTGATACAATCATCAATTTCAACGTGCTCACATGGTTGTTTTTTTCATGAAGAAAAAACAATCTAACTGGGCTACAAATCCATTCATTGATGACCATAACAAGGTTAAATTATGTCTGTGATCTTTGTTACTGAACCAACTCACCTTCACACGGAACTTCTCGGAACCGAACGGACATTCATAGCAATCTCTGAAAAAGTGCACATCACTTGGAGGTTATCTAAAACACAACCCAATCATCTCAAGACCAAGGGACACCCTCAAATTTTTTTCCAAACAAGCAAGAGGCTCGGGGCTACACTCACCAAGTGCACTTTTTCTCTAAAGAGACGCACGCCACTCAGAAGATTCTTTCAAAAAGGACCACTTCAAGGTTTCTCTTCAAAAGAAACCGGATCAACCTTGTTTCTACTCGGCACAACTAGGAGGAACAAGAAAGGTTCCGAAGCTCAACCAAGAAATACTTAGGGGCTTGTCGATACGGAACCCATAGGGTTTCCCATCGGTATGGGCACTGACAGTGGGCTTTGTTTTGGTCCACGGTCTGAGGAGGCGTGGAGCCAAGCTACATTGACTCCGAGAAGAACTTGGACCACCTAGCCGGAGTCCATATGAAAAGTACCTTCTGGAAATAGTCCAGAACACCTTATAAAGAGGGGCTTAGGGCACCCCTTGTAAAAACAAACACAATCATAATCAGTCCAACGCCAAAGGCTAATGCCAAACTGGACGCAAAGACTTTAACTCGATCACGAGGGCTCGAATTAGTAAATCGATTGTCTCTTGCGTTACCGCCGAGTTCCTGAGTTCGTGAAGTGCAAACAACTGTCTCGAGTACCCCCATGGCAGACTGACTATTGTTGGTAAAACATCGATATGAGTTGATAGGACTGAGTATAGAACTTACACAGACACACATCGAATGACGATGTCTTATCAATCCTTTACAAGAGATCTTAAGAGATTGTCAAGAAGAGAGGTGGTTAATACCATACCTAAACAATATTCTTCCTAGAGATGGACCCAATTGGTTTATTGTGGAGTTTTACCCCCACCTGATGGTGCTTTAGAGGTTAAGAGTATAACCATTCAAAGTTGAGCTTTCCTTTGCAGGTTCTTATGGATCTATTGGACATAATTACATGTAGTTTTGTATTAAGTATGTAGGATAGTTAAAGAGTTACAATGTCCTATCTAAGTTTCGTGAATGTAATGGAGTTCAGCTCAGAAAAGCAATTTGTAGAGCACACATTTGTAATCTTTTACGTACATATTTTCCTTCTCGAGATATTTCTTGTTCTTGGTCTATCCGAGTCAACATTTTTTATCAGGAGTCAAAGAAAAACATTATGTTTGCATTGACAACTGAACACATTATTCTATTTCATGCAAATTGTACATACCAATATCTTCGACAAATCAGGCAAAATGAACAAACAAAAATAAGACTATAGAGTTGGTCTCGATGCATATTAGAAACTTGGGTTCCGAACAATTTAGAGGAAGAATGTGAAAGGGAGAGTGAAGTAGAGAGGAGGTTTGCACATGAGTGAGAGAGTCTCCTTGTCCTCATGCTCTTGGCATTACATATAGGCAATGGCGATTTACATGCGATCCCTTGGTGGAGATGGGTTTTACATGACACTCAGAGGACACTAGTTGGGCCTCTTCTAGAGGGACTTGGTCCATATGAATATGAGCACCCCTAACAATAGCCCCTCAGCTACTAGGTTATGACTGATATTATATGACCTAGTAGATGCTCATACAAGAAGAGGCACAATACAACTTGAACCTTGGTTATGAGAATCGCCCTTTGCAACATGCACATGCATGGCTCACTATAAATTCTATCCCAAAAACCCCATGGGAAAAAGGGCATGGAGAAAAGAGCATGTGTGTGACTCTAACCTATACATGTTTTAATTCCTGTGGCTTCTAGCTCCAAGTGACTTGATCTTCCGGATGTCTTCATCTTTGGGCTTTGGCTCCTTCTATTGCTTTTGTAACATGGTTCATTGGCTTCGCTCGTCATGTAGGTCTTCATCTCTAGGACCTCCTCAGTGCCTGGATCTTTGTCTCTGAGGCCTTCACCTCCGTATCTTCTCATGTGTAGGTCTTCATCTCTAAGGCATTCTTGATGAATAAGACTTCATCTCCGAGGCCTTCATGTCCAACGTTGTGGCCAGTGTCAAGTTCCAAAATTTTTTTGCAATGAGGCAGGTAGAAGCCCCAATCTTGGTCGAATAAAAATTGATTCCATGGCAGGAAGAGAAGGATGACGGGTGATCGGCGAGGCCCATCGACTGGAGGCGAGGAGGATGATGGCGACGGCGAGGAGCTCACCGTCACTCGGGAGCAGCGGGTCCGCCTCCAACAGCCACTTTGTAAAGAGCTTGCCACTGACGAGATCATGTGCCATGAGGAGCTCCTCGGTGATCTACAACCAACACTTCACCTGTGCCGCCGCTCCCGCTCCCCGTGTTGTTGGGGCCTCTGCCTCCGCGTCCGTCATCGGGGAGAAGGAGCTTCACCGCTCGGAGCCGTTCTCGCGACGGGAAGCAGGAGGTCTGCCTAGAGCCGCGTCGGGAGTCGCGCCATGCCGGGTAGCAGGAGCTCTGCTGTCCAGAGCCGCGCCCGCAACGGGAAGCCAGAGCCACACCGAGGTCCGTGCCATCGCCGTCCTCTTCCTCGAGGAGTTGAGAGAGAGAATGGGAAAGAGGGAGAGACCTTGATAGGAGCAGCCCATCGCCGGCGCCTGCATCTCTGTGCGGTCTCCGCCACCGCTAAAGCCATGAAGAGATCGAATAAGAGGGAAGGGGATTTTTTGCTATGCTGGTCCATAGGGGAAGTGGTGCCTACATTATGGGTATTCCACGAGATGAGGCATCAGGGCCTGGTATCAGTGCGGGTCCATAGGGGAAGCACCTCTACGCTGTGGATGATCTTATGGTCACTATACATGCCAATTCCAGTTCGCACACGGTTATACCCAAACTTATGGGACAAATCTCTTTCACTTCAGTTATGGCCCCACACACCTTAATTCCAGTTCGCACATGGTTATGGCCTACGATGAATCATGAGGCACCAAATGGATAAGCTCGGCCTGTGGGAGCTCATGTGGACGCAACTAACGTCCAAGTGTATATATCACAACACACACCTTGTTGTCCTCAGTTTGGCAAGGATATATCCGCTGATGCATGAAGCATGGCTGATGGAATTCTGACGCTGCCAAATGTTACCCCTTCATCTCGAATAAATCATATATATCCTCTATTATAAAAGTTGTACCAACAAATAACAACTGTAATGTAATTTTAGTAAAATATAAAATAGTACTCTTTATTGCACATAGAGCCAAAACGATTTATAATTTATGATGGATGAGTGTAAAGTCTATCGAAGTCATGCGGTCTGTGACTTAAAATTGCACTTGATTTGAACATCTATGGTTGCTTAATTAACAAACTAAGTATCAAAGTCTTGTTGGATTTTTTTATATGAATGCATTGGAATTTTTGGTTTACCACATGTTGGTATTTGGCCCAACGACCAAATACCGGAAGGTCAATAATCAAAAGTCGAACTAAACGAAGTCTTGGCTTACAGAGAAATCCACTGAAGATCAAAACGATCCTCCTTTTTTTTTATTTCTCCCCCTTCTATACAACGCCCCAAGGGGGTATTTATACAGCTCCGGGACTCCTCATTGAACCTTTTACCCCTCTACATTTACACACGCACGTACACCAAACTGGGTCATCCCACGGGGCAGAGCCGTCTTCCTGTCCCCAGCGTACGCGGTTCCTGAAGCTTCCAACCGCCCTCTGTCACCATACGGGCCGATCCGGCCCACGTGGGCCCTCGGAGGCCACACACGGCCCAACTAAAAGGTCCTTGTGTGGTTTTGGTAATTGAGCGATAACTTAGGTGGACTAACATGTGTTATGATTGAGATACACAGGGGTTAGTTCACAAGATCATGTGTGTGGGCAACATATGCCATGGAGGGCTTGATGTTGTTACATTGCTCACACATGTGACGATGAAGAAGCTTTATTACATATGTGACATGACATGGAGTCATGTTGGTGAAGATCAAGATGAGGCTTGGCTCGATGGACCGGTGGATGTGTGAAGGACAAGTTAAGCCTTTGAAGCGATGGACCATGAGACGGTGAAGCTTGAGCAAGACTTGGTGCCGATGGACCATGAGACGGTGAAGAGCAAGTGAGGTCGAGATCAATGGACCAAGAAGGTTGCATGACGATATGAAGTGGATCACATCATTTGATGATCGTGTTGGTGCATGTGTTGCACTTGCACATTTGGAGGCGATGGAGGAAATGGAAAAGCACAAGGTAAGGTATAACCTAGGGCTTTTCATTTCACCGATCTAAGGTTGAGTAGAGAAGAGCTTGACTGGATTTAGGATAGATGGCCGTACTATCAAGAGGGGCAAATTGGTTTGCATATCGGTCATCTAGTGCCACTTGAGCGATCTAACATTGCGACATGCTAGGATCGAGTGGCGTTGTGAGATCAAGAGAAAATCCTTTGAAAATGTTTGTGAAAATGCTAACACACATGAACATGGTGATGTACACTTGGTGGTGGTCAGCACATTTGCAAAGGCTGAGGTGTTTGCAGGGTTGAGTTGGGTTTGGTAACCACTCATCTATAGCACATTTGAAAATTAGAGAGCTATTTTCTATAGTGTCGGATGCAAGTTGGTTGGTGAAAACATGCTAATTCTAGTGCACAAGGTGGTATACTTGTTGATTAGCATGTATGATAAAAGGTGGTGAAGTTTGGCGTCGACGTGGGCTTGGAAGTGCAAACATTCCAAGCGCCGGATGCTGGCGTACGGAGCGCCGGACGCAGCCTTGACGCGTCTGGCGCGTGGAAAGTAAGACAGGCAAACTGGCGCGTGCGTCGGACGTGTCCGGCACTAGCGTCCGGCGTGACGGCCCCGAGCAAGGTACGCACTGTGTAGTGTCCGGTGCTCGGTGGACCCATCCGGCACCGTTGCGCGTGGCACGGAGAGTGAACACGCCGGACGCTGAACAGTGGAGGGGCAGCGTCCGGTGCTCAGTCAAACTGAAGCGTCCGGCTCTCCCGGTGGCTTGACGCGCGGATGGTGAACGCGCTGGACACGTCCGGCGGTTCCATCAGGCACGTCCGGTGCGTTGATCTGAGCCGTTTCGAGAAGTAGCCATTGGGAGGCAACGGTCGACTTTGAACGCGGGTGACATGTGGCGCAAGATGAAGCGCCGGACGCGTCTGGCGGTTCCATCAGACGCGTCCGGCGCTCATGGTTGATGTGCCCGAGGGAGCAACGGCTAGTTTGAGCTATTGGGCTATAAATAGAGATGGTGGCCGGCCTTGGGTGTGTGCTGAGCACCTTGGGGACTTTGTGTCTTCATTGGAGAGTGCATGGAGAGCCCTCTACTTACTTGAGCTTGGTAGTGTTCATCCGATCGAGTGAGTGAGTGATTCTAGTGCGTTGCATAGAGAGATTTGCATCATGTGGCACTAGGTGTTCGTGTTGCAAGCCGGTGGGCTTGTTACTCTTGGAGGTTGCCACCTCCTAGATGGCTTGGTGGCAAGAGACTCTATCGAAGCACACAAGGAGATTGTGCGGTGCTCCGGAGAAGAGATTGTAAGGGGTTCTTGAGCCTTTCCCGCGGGAGTCGCGAATTGGCTACTCTAGTTGAGCTCGTGGCTTGGAGGATCCTCATCTTGTGTTGGTTACACGGCGCACCCGGCTGCGGGATTTGGCTAGGAGATGCCAATTAGCACGTGAACCTCCAAGTGAGTGTATCGCCATAAGAGGACGTAGCTTGGTGGCAACCAAGTGAACCTCTGTAAAAATCACCATGTCATCTTGTTTCACACTTCGCGGTGGTTTGTGTTCTCTTACTCACAAGCTTGTTTTTACATTCTTACATTCATTTGTATGGCTTGTGTAGTTGCTCTTGTGTTTGATTTGCTTGTGTAGCTTGTTAAACACCTTCTTGCTTGTGTAGCTAGAAGTAGTTCCCTTGCTCTGCTTATCTTGTGTAGATTAAGAAAAGTTACGCTCTTAGGTTCGGTTTGTGTAACCTTGTCCTTGAGCATCTAGTGAGCTTAGGTTAGCTTTGTGCTTTTGCTCATTAGATTTGTGTAGGTGCTCCCTTGCTTGATAAAGTACTAGTTGCTTAGGTTTGTGTGACCTTGCAAGCTAGACTTGATTAGGAGGGCACTTGTTAGTTTGGCACCTTGCTTTCTTGTGTAGGATCTTTTACAAGGTACATCTAGAGTTATAGTTAGAGGGGTGAAGTCTTGGCTAGACCGATAGTTTTAATTCCGTAATTATTTCGTTTAGCCGGTGCAATAAGTTTTAGAAAGGACTATTCACCCCCCTCTAGTCTGCCATCTCGACCTTTCACCAACTCGTCCACCTGCATCGAACCAATTAAGCTTACAAATCCACCCTTTGACGAAGCACCACATGGTGACTTCCGCACATGACGCTCGACCAACTTTCGCAATAACGCGACAGGCAGCTTTCGCCAACCGGGTCGCACTCGACTCTCGCAAGCCACGTTGAGCGTGACTTTCGTTCGCCAGGCTGGGCCCAACTTCCGGAGATCACAACCCGAGTGGAGCCATGCTTCCACAATCAGAGTAGTACCCGACTTTCACGACCCGACTTTGGTCCGTCTTCCTGAAGTCACACTCGACCTGACTTTCGCAAGTCAGGAAATTCCTCCGACATCCGCGGCTCGCTTCACCCCGCTGGGCTTGGGGTGGTCAACATCCGGCCCCACCCCAACAGTAGCCCCTCAACACCATTGTGAACCATCTTGCGATCGTAATGTGTTGATTTCCTCTTTTGCCCAGCGCCGTCCCTCAGGCCGTTTGAAAAACTACGCCATTTTTTTCAAACGGTTGCTGGCTGTTTCGCATCGGTAAGCGCGCTCGGTGGGACCGACGCGACTGTTCGACCGCGGCGCTTCGGATTCACCCGTGGCATATAAATTCATCGTCGAGGGGATGTGGTCAGTGCGCCTCCCTCAGAGATTGCTGCAACTTAGCACTCGAGCCCCCTGAAGTCGTCTTTCACGAGAGTCTTTCGGAGTGAAGCCTGGTCCGTAGCTTTTGACAAAGCTTGGTGAGTGCCTTTCTCCTGGTTTTGTTTTACTTCCGCTGCTGTTTATTTTTGTTTTGCAGTTATTATTTTTATTCTTCTTTCTTTCGCATTTTTAGATGGCGGGTGAGTCCACATCCGCTCGTGGTACTGGTTCGTTTGTTTCGGGAAGCGAAACTGTGCGTGAAAGTAGTTTTGGTTCTTCTCGGACCAGGACTCGTGTGGCAGAAGGTTCTGGAGAAAAGACGGTCATTGCCTCTGATCACTCTGGATCCATCCGCAAGGATCCATTGGTAGCTGACTCAAAAGAGCAACCAGATGTTGAAGTCGAGATTGCGTGCTTGTCAGAGGAAGTGGAAGTTGAACAAGTTGTGGCAGGCCAGGGATTGGACGACGGTGGGAAACACGGTGCGAAATCGGATGTCGAACCCGTCGAAGAGGTTAGTGAGAGTGAGATCAAGCTGCACAGTCTCGTGACGTTCAGGCTAAACCGATCCGTATATCAGTGTTTCAGCTGAAGCGGTCTCAAGGCACGGAAGAAGCACTTGACACTTATGTAAAGGAGTGCTGGATGACTGAGGCTACCCGTGACAGGTGCCAGGCACCTGGGAACGAAACTACTCCAGCCCCCCGGCCCTATGAAGCCATCTTTCATGACTACTTTTGGGTCGGCTTCACATTTCCTTGTGAACCTTTCGTTTGAGAGGTTCTCGAAAGATACAAGCTCCAAATCCATCAGCTGACTACGAATGGCATGAGCCGTATGGTTATTTTTGCTATGGCTCTAAAGTTTGCTGGGTGCAGACTGAATGCAGACTCTTTCGTGCGTCACTACAGCAGGTATGGATGCTTGGACACGAAAAAGGACAAGTGGCGAATGTCATTCGGACGTCTGATTTCGAGGGATACAATTTTGTCCCAAAAACTAGATTGTACAGCGGGACTCTGATGTTTATGAACATATGGCAGGGCTGGAAGGGCTTCTGGTTCTACACCCGCATCTGTAGTGACGAAGATGTGGAAGCTGCTCGGGCTAGAAATGCTACGAAAGCTCATCCGCTGGTCTCTTTACTTACTCCCATTAACGGCGTCTCTAAGGGTGCTTTCAACGAAAGTGAGGTGAAGAAGGAGGCTAGCCGTATTTTTGGCTCTACCGCGCGGATGCAGATCAGCCGTGATCTTGTGGAGGAGTGGGAAGTACTTCAGTTTATGGCTCTTGATCCGGAACTTTTCTTTACCGGCTTCACAGAGACGCATGGTGGTCTTAGGTGCCTGAAGTTGACTTGGGCGAGCTAGCGAATGTTGACAAGAACTGTTATGCCAAGTTTATAGAAGATGGGGTGTCCGCTCTTTACGAACCCTATAGCCAGCATGAGCATGATAATCGTATGAAGAGTGAAGCCTAGTTTCTGAGTATTAACCAGGTTTTTGATCTTCTTGAAGTTCCCTATGAGGATCGTAAGAACCCGAAAGACATTGAAGTTCCCAAAAACAGATCTGAAGGTAGTGACAGTAGTGCACCCACTGGCCACGGAGGTCAGCAGAAATGCGGTTGAGGTAAAGAGAGAGGTGGCCATGGAGGTCGTGGTGGGAAAACTGCTCAACTAGAGGTGAAGAGGCGTAGGGAGCTCTCGGAAGAGGTGGGTTATGCGGAACCCGCAGATGTGTCTTTCGGTCGCCAGATAGCGAAAGCCATCAAGCCTAGCTCCGGCGTTGTTATCGGGAAAACACAGAAGTGGGGAATGACTTTAGACGAGATGGTGTGACTTTAGTTTTTCTATCCTCCTGGCTATTGCTTTTTCGTGTGTCATTGTTGACTTTCGCTTTTCCTGTTTTGTAGGCCGAGGAAGGTAGCAGCTTGATGGCTCGTCGGGTGAATGTCTTGGACCCGAAAGCTGGCATGGACATGGAGGACTCTCTTTCGGGATTCATCGGACTCTCAAAAGCTCCCAAGCACCCGGCTCCTGTTGCTGACGTGGCTAGGCAGCCTAAGAAGTCTAGGCTCCCTGAACAAACCACGGCGAAAGCTGTGGCGACTCCTGCCGTTGTTGCTGCTGCCCCTATGAAAGCCCCTCCTGCTTTTTTGGCGGAAGCGGGTCCTCTGGTAAGTCTAGGTTTTACTAGGAGCACATGTTGAAGAACATATTTAAGGGTCGCATCTTTGGGCATGGGGAACTGGACCTGTCATCTAATTCTGACGACTATGGCGAGATGGTGGTGTACTGCAGGTCCAGCTCCTCTCTAAATTCAGATCCGATAAAAGAGAGATCTTACAAGATTGCTAACTCACTTGGATTTGCCGCTTCGGCGCGACTTGTGTGCAAGGTGAGGCAAGAAGAGATAGGGATTCTTATGCCTCCTCGCGGAATTGCTTCCGCTGAGGAGTGCGTCAAGTCTTTTGGAATGCCGAAAGTTGGAAAGTCCTTGCTTACACTTTCGCGCAGCCAACTTTCAGATGCGCTGAATGCTCACTTGGTTCAGGTGAGCTCTTCTTTGAATTTTCTTTTCTAACTTTCATTGTTCGCTTGATTTGGTCTTAATCAAGTTGTGTGCTTTCGTAGGGCCTTGTTCTCAACCATGCTCTCGCGAAACATGATTCTGCTCAACTGGAGAGCTTTGCGGATGACGCTGAGGAGAAGAAGGCCAAGATCAAGGAACTGGAGAAAGAGGCGAAAGAGCTGCGAGCGAAACTAGAGAGCGAGCAGAGGAAGGTGGCTGAGGAAGCTGCTGAGAAAAAAGTTTATGCTGAGAATGTTGCGAAAGTGCAGTCTGAGCTTGAGAGCTATCAGTGGAAACACAAGGAGGAGGAGGCTACCCTCAAGGTTGAGATGCGGAAAGTCTTGGATGCTTATTGCAACCTTGTGGAGGGGATTGGGTGTAAGGTCAGCGTGCCAAAAATATTTCGCTGACAGATTCCCTAGCCTAGCTTTTCAGAGAGCTTGCTGGTTTTGAAGATTCTCAGGAGGTTGGGCGCGATTATGCGGCCCTCGGGGCTATGACAGGTTTCGTGTAATGCCTTTTTGACACGGGTTGTGACCATGTTGGTCAAATGGCTATCGGGGATGGCGAAAGTTATTGGACCCGTTCTTTCGCAGCCAAGTCTTCTGCCACCCAGTTTTATGATGAATACTGGTTGAAAGGTGGCCAGGATTAAGCTGTCCTCCGTGCTGCTCTTTCGCACGTGAAGGTAGTGTCTTTGTCTTTGATCCTTCGCATAAATGACGAGTTGTGCTTGGTCTCTCTTTCTGACTCTTTGTGATTGTTTTAGACGGAAGACGAGAAAGCTGCCATAAGGGCCCATGTGAGTGAATTCCTCCAGAAGCGAGCTCTCTGAAAGAAAGAAGCTACAGGCGCTTTCGGAGTGGGTGATCAGACTCCCTCTGCAGAAGAAAGAAAACACCCTTCTCCGAAAGCCTCTACTCCACCAGCTGCGCCGAACTCTCAAGATGTGAACCCCACGGTAGATGACTAGGCCATCTTATGAACTTCTGAAAACTTTGTTGGGCAGTGCAAAAGTTGGGCACTGCTATGTAAAAAGACATATTTTGGTTGTTGTTTAAACAGGTTGATGATGATGCTTTCACCAATATCAAGGATCATTATCCTCTTATGATTTCGCGTGATGGGTTTTTTATTTCTGGCACCTCGTGGTACAGCTTTCGACGATGACATCCTAACATTAGCATGGAGCGCTACTTCCAGTCTCGCCTAAGGCAAAGTTTGAGAAATAGGAAAGTTATTAAGGAGTTTTGGGCTCGATGTGCTCGAATGGAAACTGTCCCGGAGAGGGTTCTAGTCGAGGGCCGGAGGATGGTTGGAAAATCCTGAAAGAAGAGCCGGTAGATGAAGTTCCTATTTTCGAAGATGTGCGTTATAGCTTTTATGTACCGGAAGACTCTAGATCTTCTTGAGATGATAAATACGCTTAAAGTGTTGTGTCCGTTGTTTATTCTTTTGCAATAGGCGTTGTTCGAAGCGAAGGCAAAAGGAGAAATTACTATTATTTTCGGATTGCACGCAGCGAGCCCCTTAGTCAAAAACATGCTCGTAAAGCGCCGTTACCCCACCTTTTGCGGCTGAGGGGCAGTTGAAGTCGCTGTGAAATGCATTGGTGTAAAGTTTCCTTTATTTGTTGGTGTGGATACAACGAAAGATACAGCGAGAGAGTCAATTTTTTACAAGACCGAAAGCCCTTGTGCTTTTCGGCTGCACAAGTGGTACATAAGTGATCTGCCTTCTAATTGCCTGTTGCTCATGAAACACTGCCAGTTGCGTGTGGAATGTTGCCTTCACTACAGCCTAGCGGCTATGTGTTTGGCATAGATGTTATGTGCATCTTTCGCATTGGTTCGGTGCGGAAGATGGCGGATGCTGAACCCTATGTTACAGCTTTCTCTTCCTGATTGCCTCTCAATCCCATTCTTCTAGATATCGCTTGGTTCTAACAGCCCCTATTTTTCATTGTTTATTTCTGCTAGAGTAGGTTTCCCATGTGGGCACACGTTCTAATTTTGGATGGCGGAAAGCTTGGCGTACCCTTTCCTTCTATAGGCATTAGGGCTGACAAAAGTGGGCCCATGATTTATTGGCCTTGGTCCCACAATGTGATTTTCGTATCTTCTGAATTCAATGGGAATCGGGTTTCCCTGATTCATGCTGTGTGTATCTTTCGCATTCAATGTTGGGGAAGGTCTAGTGGTAGCCTGTTGTGCAGACTGACAAAAGCCTATTTCTTTGACTTTGCCTTTGCTGCTCCGCCGAATGGCCTCCTGCTGGTACTGGCTAACCATCGAGATTTAATGCATGGGGGGTCTTGCCTGCCTATAAATACTTGCCCGCTGGAGTCTCCTTGCCCATTTCAAGTACAACATTGTGTTGTTGCCAGTAGTTGTAGATGAGTTGTCTTGCTTTGGGTTCCACTGCAACAGCATTCTTGCTTCTGCTGTTTTGAATGCTGGTATAGTAGGACCATAAGTAAGACCGCTTTTCATCTTTCACTCTAGCTTGTTCGTGTGATTAGAGCTTATTTGTCTTGCTTCAGGTTCAACGCCGACAGCATCTTGGCATTCGGCTATTGTTGGTGTTGATGGTGTCGTGGTTGAACCTAAAGTGATACTAATTATCTTTTGGCTTTTGGTGTCTAGGTTATGCTTGTAGTCCATTTTAACTGTTGCTGGGCTTTCGTGGTTCAGCATCAATAACGTTTGTGCAATGCTCTGTTGTGCTTTATTGGTGCTGAATTTTGAGAGCTTAGGGATCAGCTAATTGCAGGTGTGAATTCAAAACTGCCTTGCTTCAGGAGTGATATTTTGTTTCGCATCTAGTCTCTATATTCACGCGTAACTTTCGTTGTTCCTTGCGCTTTGAGAGGTTTCGCATCAATGGAGTTCGCGCCTGGTGGTTTTTGCTATGGCGAAATTCTATTGATGCCAGACCCTCAAAGCTGAATGACCGAGCGAATGATGTCTGAGAGTGGTATCTTACTTTCTTGCTTTAGCATCATGAAAACTCAAGTGCAACTGTTATTCTCGAGTTTTGATGGTGCTGTTCTGGAAAGTAAAATGCGGATGTCTTAGTTTTGCTAGACGAAGCAAATTGATGAGGTGAAAGACGTTACTGTTGGCTTTCGTAATTCTGCTTCAGTAGAAATCATGGATGATGAGTTTTATTGAACCAGATTGTGGAAGTCGACTAATATGTCTCTTTCGGGGCGCTTTTTGTTGTTTATTTGATGTGCGAAATTTTGGTGCCTCTCATTTTTGTTTTTGGATGCCTGTTGGCTTCCTTCAGCCTGTTTTAGTCTTAAGCTCGCTCTGAGCTTTCAAATTTTAGCTCTCTCTGAGCTTTTGACTTGTTCCAATCTTTTGCTAGATACAAGGTTCATTTTAGCCTTTGGGCTTAGCTCGCTCTGAGCTTTTGAATTTTAGCTCTCTCTGAGCTTTTTTACTTGCTCTGATCTTTCGTCAGATACAAGGTTCATTTTAGCCTTTGGGCTTAGCTCGCTCTAAGCTTTTGACTTAGAGCGAAAGTATACAGGTTGTTTACAACCTTACATTAGCGACTGCTACGCTCGTCGAATATGCAAGGAAGTTTTCCTTGTTTTTGACTTCCGGAAAGACATTTCTCAATAGCGGTAGATGGGGAAAATCGAATTATGAAAGGGGTACAAAGGACTGCCTCGTTAAAAAACCTCACGCCTCTTGCGAGGTTTCCCCTGTGAGGAAAAAGAGCGCATGTCCCTATAAATATTCTTGCGGAAGTAAAGTAAAAATAAATGAAAATTACATTCTATTTCGCTACGTCTAGATTTCTTCATGGATAGAACCGGCGAAGGTTGTCGGCATTCCAGGTGTGCTTGCTTTCAATGCCCTCTTCGTTGATCAGTCGAAAGACGCCCTCTTGTTTGTACCTAAAACGAGGAAAGGTCCATACCACTGCGATTGTAGTTTGCCTTGTTTGTTCGGTTGTCTGACGAGGACCATGTCCCCTAGGTTGATGTTCTTCTGGAGCACCTTTTTTGTCCCTCCAGCTCTTGGTTTCTTCATGATATTTGTCCAGGTTACGCGCTGCTTCTAACTTTCACTGTTCTGACACTTCCAGTTCGACGTATCGCTGAATTGGAGTTGTGTTTATGATTTCGGTGCAGAAAGAGCCGAATTTCACTTCTTCTGGCATAATTGCCTCTTCGCTGTACAGTTGGCGGAAGGGGGTGAAGCATGTCGATCTTGTCTTGGATATATTGTGTCCCCATACCGATGTGATTAGTTCCTGAGCCTACTTGCCCTTCTTGTCATTTTTGTCTTCTTCTAATGCTTTCAAAATGGTGGTGAATAATTCTATGTTTGCTCTTTCGACGGTCTCGTTTGATTATGGGTGACTGACTAATGCAAAAGACAGCTTGATATTTAACTCTAAGCAGATGTTTCTGTATTCTGCGCAGTCGAATTGCTTGCCGTTGTCTACTATGATGTATGAAGGAACTCCAAAACGGCATATGATTCTCTGCCAGGTGAAATTAATCAAGGTTTTTGAAGTTATTTTGGCGGGCGCTTTCGCATCTATCCATTTTGTGAAATATTCAATTGCTACTGCTGCGAATCTTAGGTTGCCTGGAGCTTGCAAAAGTGGTCCGACTATGTCTATCCCCCACCTTTGTAGAGGCCAAGTCGGGATGATAGAGCTTGTTGGGTTTGCCAGTGCTGATTGGGTTTTGGCGAATCTCTGACACGCTTCACACGTTTTGACTATGTCTTTCACGTCTGTTAAGGTTGTGGGCCAGTAAAAACCTTGCCTCATGGCTCTGTGTGCTATCTCGTGTGCGCTTCTGTGTATTCCGCACATTCCTGAATGTATTTCGGCTAATAATTTTTGACCTTCTTCTTTGCTTATGCACTTTAGAAGTGGTGCAACTATGCCTTCTTTGTATAAACTTCCGCCAATTAGAGTGTATTGGCTTGTTCTTGACTGCATGCATTGTAGCTCTTTCCTGTCTTTCGGTTCATAGGTTCCTTTTAAGAACGCTATTATTGGGACACGCCAGTCTTCGCTGGAAATTGCATGTATGGCTTTCGGGCTGTCTTCTTCTTCCTTGATTGCTTTAAGTGTTAGCCTTTGATAGAAAACATCTGGTGGGAGTAGGGTGCCCTGAGCTACAGCTTTCACTAGTTCGTCTGTTTCTGCATTTTCTCCCCTTGGTATGTGCTTCAGAGTGAATCCGGTGAAGTGTTTCTCCATTCTCCTCACTGCTTCTAGGTATCTTGCTAATTCTCTTTCTCTTGCTTCACAGTCTTTCTCCACGTGTCTGACTACTATCTGCGAGTCGGACTTGAGTATGCATCTTCGTACGCCTAGAGCTCTCAGCTTTCAAAGCCCTAATAACACCGCCTCGTATTCTACTATGTTGTTCATTGTTTGGAATTCCAGTCTTGCTGCATATCTGACTTTTGGGCCTGCCAGGGGTATTAGAATTGCAGCTATTCCGGCCCCTGAGCTGCACCATGCTCCATCACAGAAAACAGTCCACATGGATTCCTTGAAAGTGAGTGTTGTATTGTGCGCGGATGGGGTCCAATCTGCTATGAAGTCCTCTATGACTTGAGACTTTATGGTGGATCTGTGAGTGAATTCTACCACGAATTGGTTTAGCTCTGTAGCCCATTTGCCAATCCTTTCGATGGCTTCTGGGTTCTGGAATAGTGCTTCCAGCGGTTGTGCGGAAGTGACTGTTATCGTATGTTGCTGGAATAGTGCTTGAGCTTTCGCGACGCCATGACCACCATGTACGCTATCTTTTCAAGTTCTGAATAGTTTAATTTTGCACCGGATAAGGCTTCTGAAACATAGTAGATGGGAAACTATTCCATTTTTCCGTTGCTCTCTCTTTCCTCCACTAGGACTGCACTTACTGCTACGTGGGATGCTGCTAGGTACATCAGTAACTTGGCTTTCACGGTTGGCTTGTTCAGCGTTGGTAGTTTAGTTAAGTACTTTTTCAAATTATCAAATGCTTGCTGTTGCTCTGGTCCCCATTCGAAATGATCTCCTTGCTTTAATGTTATAAAGAACAGTAGCCCTTTCTCCGCTAATCGAGCGATGAATCTGCTAAGTGCTGCTACTCTTCTGGAGAGTTTCTGAACTTCCTTTCGGGTGGATGGTGGCTTCATGTTTGCTATCACTGCAATTTTCTTCGGATTTGCCTTGATTCCTTTAGCTGACACCATGTAACCCAGAATCTTGCCTTCCTTAACGCCGAATGCACATTTCTCTGGATTTAGCTTCAAACCGCTGCTCTTCAAGTTTGTGAAAGTTTCTTTGAGATCGTCAATGCGAGTTTCTTTCTTGTCACTCTTGACGACTATGTGTGGCAGAACCTCCTAAATCATATGACCCACATGCATGATTATTGTCTAAATAGACTTCAAATAATCAGGAATGTGTTCCATAAGACTTAAAAGGTCTGTCGGGTAAATCCCAAATAATCCACGATTCTCCAAGCAGGATCAATCATTACAAAGAGACATTGCAGTATTACAATAGTTTTATACAAATAATATACATCAGAGTAAAATAGTGGAAGGATTATAATAACATAAGTTTACAAACCGTTCAGTTTAAACTTACAAACCATAAGTTGGATTAATAAAACTATAGTAGCAGTGGAGTAACAATATAACTTATTACAAAAACCTTGATTATATGCTCTGCCCAAGAGCGAGACATCCTATTCATCGTCACTTTCCTCGACGACGGTCATGCAATAGGATGCATAGCACTCTTGCTCATGGGACTCACCTGCAACAAGGGTTCAACAAACCCTGAGTACAAAAGTACTCAACAAGACTGATCCGACGAAAGAAAAGGGTTGAAGACTCAGGAAATGCAGGCTAGAGGGATAAGGTAAGGCTTGCAAGAGATAAGAATTTTTGCGAAAAAGCAATTACAAATAGTAAAGTTGTCTTGCTCTAGATTCGAATTACCAACCAACCTCATTTTGATACCTTATCTTCATTCAAGTTGTTACTACAATGATGAACAACGATCGAGTCTTCTTCTCCAAGAAGCAACGGCGATTCGAATCCATTTTCATACCCAGCTGGGACCTAGATCACTGGGATACCGGAGACTTTAACTCCGATGCATACCAGATCACAGATATACCGGGATAATAACCACAGCCATATATCACCACATGATACACATGAGCACTTCGACCCAGTGTACCGATATACGTGGAAATTTAAACCCACAGTATAACACACTATGACATATGTGGGGACTCTGGCCCACTATATATCACTCCATGACATACGTGGGGACTCTGGCCCACTGTATACCACTTCATGCATGTGGATTTTATAATTTCTCGATATCACCAGATCACCATCGACACGGGGCCTAGGGCATCAACAGACAAAAACACTATAGAGGGACTTCATTCCCAATGCAAGTTAGCCGTCCGGACTCGATTTATTAACTATCATCATGTTTCCATAGATAAAGCCATCCTCATCTTTTTTATTCTTTTACTTATTGAAAACTTATCTAACTCAGCAGGGCTAAGCATTACTATGCATATTCCAGCTAACAGGTAATAAGGAATAAGGAAGTAAGGTAGGTAATGCAATCTGTAGATTTTCACTCAACTCCTAATCCCTAATGCAGCACTTCATAAGGAAGCGATAAAACTTTTATAAAATCAAGGGTTTAAAATCAAGGTATTCGGGGTAGACGGTCTCAGGCTCTGGATCAACTCCAATCTCCTGAGTCTGCTCTTCCTTCGGATCTGGGGCGACAACGTTGAACTCTCCGTTAACGGAAACTATACGATAAAAGCATATGCTTCAACATGATGGAATAGTAAACATGATGCTCAATGGATGCATGACCAGTTTAAAGGCTTGAGTACAACTTTCCTTCACGATAAAGCTGCAAGCCAACAAAACTTACTAAGTCCGTTAGGGTTAACCACATCTTTAATGACATTATTTAAGCACATGAAATAACATCGATTAAACCCTAATGATATGATTAAGGTAAGCGCAAACAATTAATTAAAGTATCAAAGGTTATTAGGGTTAATGACCCAAGGTCATTAATAAATCCCAAAGTCAAACAAATCCTATAATGATTAAACTTATTTAAAGGGATTAATTAATTATTTAAAAGCATAAAATAAAGGCATAAAAAATTAAAGTTGTCTAATTGAGCTCAAAATTTTATTCTGAAAAGCTCTTAGTCTAATTAGATGGAAAAACAATTTTCAGAAATAAAAGTCAATTATTTTATTTATTAAAAATTATTGAAGGTGCATTTTTTAATTAAAAGGGCTAATTTTAACTTATGCAAAAAGTACTCAAATTTAGCATTTCATATTTTTCTACATAGAGGACATCATAAAGAACATACACAAAAATTTTTAGAATTTTTAGAGCTATACATGAATTACTATGATTTTCTAAAGAAAATAGCACTTAAATCATTTTCTAGAAAAAGAAAAAGGGAAAAGGAAATTCCTCCCGACGTTGACCGGCGGCGGCCGGGTTTTGACCGGCGATTGCTCGCCGACGGCGAGGTCTCTGGTGACGAGCTTGGCACCTACGGGCTCTACGCGACGAGGCGAGCCTAATGAGGTAGTTAATGCGACGGCGGAGCTCTGGAGCACGGCCGGCGTCGGTCATGGCGGCGCGGCGGCGCGCGGACGGCGGCGGCAAAGCTCCCCGGAGCTTCTCTGGCGACGGTGAGGGCACGGACATCCGCAGGGCACTCTGGCGAACACGCTAAGCCACAAGATGGAGCCGCTCCTGATCTCTAGCCAAGATGGCTACGCGCGCGGCGGCGCTGGCATGGCCATGCCGGCGGCAAGCCACGACGGCCGGACCCTACGGTGCGGGAGGGGTGAAATTGAGGGCATGGAAGGATGCAGGAGCTCACCGTGGTTCGGGTGCGCTCGAAGATGAAGGCTCGGAGTGGCTGAGGCGGGCTGTAGCCGGCGGCGCTAATGGCGGCAGCGGTGCTCCGGCGGCAAGGTTCGCGTCACGGCAACTCCTGTGCACCATTAAGCTGGCCAAGATGCCCATGAGGGGTAGGAGAAGATGGAGAACATGAATAAGGGTTAATGGAAATATATATTCAACCTTGGCGGCGGTGGCCGGCGAGAAAGCTCGCGGTGGCTCAGCGACCGGCCGCGAGGAAGATGACGGCTTGCGGGCGCTATGCGTGATGAGGGCGGGCACTAGCTGGCTCAGAAGAAATGCAAGGTCGAGGTGGAGCTTCTGGCAAAAGCAATTGGACAGCGGTGGAGCAAGGTCGTCGGCGGCGGCGGCAGGGGGAAAGAAGAAGAAGAAGTCGGCCACGGCGCCCCTATTTATGGCCAAAGCTTGAGGAAAGGAAGGGCGACACGCGGCGAGGGTGCTTCGAGCGTCGGGGAGAGATGGTGGCCATGGCATGTGCGGCGGTGGATGGCGGCGCGGCTTGAGAAGCCGGCCATGGCGGCCGACGATAGGTCTCGGTGCTGTTTTTGAATATTACAGAAATTCCATTTATCAAAAATAACAAATTACTTCAAAATTGATATAAGAACTTGAAAATCTCAAAAAATAGAATTTTCATAACTTTTCAAGAGCTACACTTTTTATTTAACTGGCATCCTCAAATTCAGTCTAGAATTTGAAATATGAATTCAAATTCAAAAAGGTAATAAAACCCTAGAAATAAACATTTGAAATTACTTTTGATTTTTCAATAAAACTTGAAAATCTTCAAAAATATGAAATGTTTAAATTTTCAAACCAAACATGTTTTATATATAAAGTTTTCCCAAATTATGTATAATTTTTGAATTATAATTTTAAAATCAAAGGGGGATAATTGTTGAAAAACTGCATTTTCAAATTCATTTGAAATTATTTTTGGAAACTTGAAAAACTTTATATACCAACTTTGTAGATCTTGTCAAGATCTACAAACTATATTTTTAAAGCATTTCCAAATTCCTTATAGATTTTGAATTATAGAAAAGGGGGTTAAAACCAGGTTTTGAAATAAAGGGTTTGTGAAACCGAATTCAAACTCGATTTAGTTTCTAAATTAATTGGTTGGTCATTAGTGATCACAAACATTATCCAAGGAAATTTTTAGATCAATGACCCAAAGACACCCTTGGTTGACCAAGTTGACTTTTGAAAAATATTTTATAGCTTTCCAATTTGAATTTAAATTTGAATTGCAAGACTTGGAAATAAGCTTTGAAATCTAAATTCAACTTCAAATGTGGAAATCATTTTTAGGGTTGGACTTGGATTTATACACTATGCTTGACACTAATGTAAACACGGTTTACACCTCAAGTACATAGAATATAAACTAAGCATTTGGGATGACATTCGAAAATAAGGTTTTATTATTTCATGTGACAAAACATTCCAGAAACACAATCAACCTATGAAATATAAACTTGTTTTAGTTGATGCACATTAAGGTTGACCTAAACATGAATGCTTTACAGTGCATATGATGACATGGCAGGGTTTAGTTAATATAACACCAGAGGTGTTACACTATGTCATCCATGTAATTGACCAGATTCCTGCCTTTTTGTTCCTCAAACACTTTGTCCACCATCCTTGCGAAAGTTGGGCCTGCGTTGTGCAGTCCTTCTGGCATTCGCATGAAATAGTATGTTCCACAAGGGGTGATGAAACTCGTTTTTTCTTCATCTTCTTTGTTTAGCTAAATCTGATGATATCCGGAAAAGCAGTTAAGCAAGCTCATTCTTTCACATCCGGCTGCGATGTCGACTAGCTTGTCTATTCTCGGCATAGGGTAAGGGTCTTTTGGACATGCTTTGTTGAGGTCGGTGAAATCTATGCACATTCGCCATTTCTTGTTTTTCTTCTGTACCATGACTACATTCGCTAGCCATTCTGGATACAGTAATTCCCTGATGACTTGGGACTGGAGCAGTCTATCAACTTCTGCTTTCGCTGCTTGTGCTCGCTCATCTGATATCTTTCACAGTTTCTGCTTTCTTGGTCTTATCTTGCTGGACACGTTCAAGCTATGCTGAGCTAGCTCCCTGTCTACTCCTTGAAGGTCGCTGGCTGACCAAGCGAAAACTTCTTTGTTGTCATTGAGGAACTCTATGAGTTGCGCCTTCTCTTCATTATCAAGTCCCTTGCCTACGTATACACACTTATCCGAGTAGTTCCACGAAAGCTAGACTTTTTTTGTTTCTTCGATTGGTTTTGCTCTCGGTTGGTTTGCTCTTTCACGTTCTTCTTCTTCGTCCCCACTTTCGTCCTTTTCTTCTTTCATCTTGACTTCGTTGATCATGCTGTAACCTGGTATTGGTTTCCCTTCTATCTTCCTGGCTGCCTTTTGATCGCCGAATACAGTTATCACCCCGAAAGGTGATGTCATTTTCATGCACAGATAGTTCTGTCGTATTATTGCATCAAACTTGCTTATGAAAGGTCTTCCGAATATTGCGGTGTAGGGGTACTCCATGTCTACTATGTCAAAAGTGACTAGCTCTATTCTGACTTTGTTTTCCTCTGTGAAAGCCACCTTCAATGTTTTCTTGCCTATCGCGTTTATGCTTGATCCTCCGAAGCTGAACAGGGCGTTTCCTGGTGCCTCGAGAGTTCTTCTGTTGAGCCCCATTTTCTCGAAAGCCTTGTAGAAAAGGATGTCCGCTGAACTACCATTGTTAATGAGTATGTTGTGTAGCGTGAATCCATTGACATTCACTGTAGCAATGAAGGCGTCATGGTGAGGGTAGTCACTGACTCGGAAATCACTTTCATTGAAAGTGATTGGCGCCATGGACCAAGTTGGTCATTTGAGTGGTCGCCTCGGGGTCTGAAAGATCCTTTGTGGTTTTGGCTAATTGATGACAAACCTTGTTGCTAATGAATTTGCTAAGTGAATGTAAACAAGAGTAGCAACATGAGATGAGGAGCTAGGTGGCATGGATTACCACAAGATCATGGTGATCGACTTGGTGCACATGTTGACATGATCGAGCTCCAAAGAATTCAAGGCGAGCCCATGGAGATCAAGGCAAAGGTTTGCTTAGGGCTTTCCGATTTAGTGATTGAGACGCTTAGCGAGCGTGATCACATTTAGGATAAATGCCGTACTATCAAGAGGGGAAGTCATGGTTTATCGCGTCATGCAAGTGTCTCCTAGGTCCATTCTTTGAGCATATGTATTAGGATCTAGAGCACTAACATAATTGTCAGGAAAATGGCTAGAAAAGAGAGATGGTGGATCTTGGATTGGAAAACTACTTTGATCCTTTGTGTTTTGGATTAAGAGGTTATGTGGGTTGTGTAGTCCTCTGAGTAAGCTTTCCATAGAGTCTAAGATCATCAAAAACGGAGTTCGGAGCTAAGAGTTATGCCCGTTTTAGTGCGGGGTGGTGCTAGACCAGCGGAAGTTCCGATGGGCTTGGACCAGAAGTTTCGGTCAGCCCAGTCCGAGCAACCGCGCGCCCCGAATAACTTTCGGTTCACAATCGGAAGTTCCAGTGGAGTTCCGGTGGGCAACCAGAAGTTTCGGTTAGGTGACCGGAAGTTTCGGTAGGCGTCCGTAGTGTGCGCTTTTCTGAAGAATCTTTCACAACGGGTATATTTATTCTGACCGGAAGTTCCGGTGGGGGCTCCACCGGAAGTTCCGGTAGGCCTCCTGAATTTGAATGTAACGGCTCTATTTTGAGTTGGGCTTATAAGTAGCCCCATGGCCAGCCATGGGAGCTTCTCCTTGCCCATTCTAACATCCTAGAGCATCCTTTGAGCTGAAGAGACTCCCTCCACTCCTCTCCTTGCATTGTTGCTTCATACAAAAGAGAGAGAGTGAGATTCAAGTGCATTTGCTTAGTGTTTGCGTCTAGAGGCACTTGTTTTTTGTGATTGCTATGGATTTCTTGTTACTCTTGGGTGATTCCCGTCACCCTAGATGGCTTGGAGCAGCTGCGGTGGTTGAGCTCGAGTTGGTGATTGTTCGAGGCCACACCGGTGATTTGTGAGGGGTTCTTGAGCCTTCCACATGGGAGATTGCAATTGGCTACTCTAGTGGATTGCTCGTGGCTTGGAGGATCCCCATCTTGTGTTGATAGTGCCACACCTGAGGCTGTGGGGTTGGCTTGCCGAAGCCATTTGGCGGGTACATCTCCAAGTGGGTGCATCGCCACAACGAGGACGTAGCTTGCCGGGAAGCAAGTGAACCTCGGTAAAAATCATTGTGTCTTTCTTGATTACCGAGGTCTTTCTCTTCTGTGATTGTGATTGTGATTGTGGTGATTGGCTCATCTCCTCTACAACGTCGGTATAAAGATCAATCTCTTGCTCATTTATATTCTTGCAATATATCTTGACTTGCTTGCTAGTTGTTCTTTTTACTAGAATTGTGTAGCTTGTTTTCATATTTGTAATTAGCTTGCTCTCTAGAAGTAAAGTAGTTTTTTTGTCTTGTTCACTAGGAGTAAGTTAGCAACCTAGGTTTGTTGGTGTGATTAGAGATCATAGCCTTTCACTAGAATTGTGTAGGTGGCTTGTATAGCATAGTTGAGCTAGTGCTAGAAGGAGCTACGCCATCTTAAGTACTAACCGGTTGTTTTAGTGATTTGCAGGAAATTTTTATAGGCTATTCACCCCTCTCTAGCCATTAGGATCTTAAACGTGGCATCGGAGCTAGGCACCATTTATTTGAGGCTTAACAACGTACGGTGAATTAATGGCAACATTGAGTTTACACATCAACAACACCAAGAGAGAACCACTATTTGATGGCAATGATTATGCAAAATGGAAGCTAAAGATGAAGGCTCATCTTAAGTTAATCAATACCGAGGTGTGGAGTGTGACCGAGACAAAGTTTGAGGTTGCCAATGCAAATGGACCCACACCTGTTGAAGCAAGCAAGGTTCAATGCAATGATATTGCGGTTTGCTCCTTTCATGAGGCACTTGATGACAAGGCTTTTGAGCTTATCAAGAACTTGGAGATGGCTCATGACATTTGGGCAAAGCTTGAGGAAGCATATGAGGGCACCGAGAGTGTGAAGACCATAAGAGCATACATGCTTCAAGAAAGGTTCTCTAGCTTCAAGATGAAGGATGATGAGAGTGTACCAGAGATGTTTCATAGGCTACAAGTGATTGTCAATGAACTCAAGGCACTTGGTGAAGAAGTCAGGATAGTCAATTCTCAACAAAATTCTTGAGATGCTTGCCTAAGAGATTTGACACATTGATCACCGTCATGAACAAGACCATTATGAAGGACAAACCAACTCCCAATCAAGTTCTTCAAGAGATAATGGCCGATGATGAGTTTAGAGAGGATCATGAGAAGGAAGAGTTGGTAAACAAGATGAAGAAGGAAAATGAGAAGAAGGATGATGATAAGAAGAAGAGTTTTGCTTTCAAGGCTTCATCCTCCAAGAGCAAGAGCAAGAAGAAGCAAGAATCATCTAGTGAAGATGAAGCTAGCTCTAGTAATGAGGGTGATGAAGATGTTGATGAATTGAGTGCTTTGTTTGTCATGGTTGGCAAACTCTTGAGGAAGAAGACACACCGAAGGGGAAGCAAGAAGTCCCCATCCTCATCCTCATCCAAGAAGAGTGAGTACACCATGAAGTGCTTTAGATGCCATAGCAAGGATCATCTTGTTGGCAAGTGTCCATATGATAGTGGTGATGAAGATGCCGTGGAGAAGGAGGCCAAGAAGCAAAAGAAGAAAGAGGCTTCTCAAAAGAAGAAGAATGAATCTCATGTTGCTACTTGGGAGAGTGATGCATCCTCAAGTAAAGATGAGAATGACAAGAGAAGCAAGAAGAAGGGGCATGCTAGCATTGCAATTCAAGAGAAGATTTCTCTATTTGACACTCCTTCGGCGTGCTTCATGGCTAAGGACACAAAGGTACAATCCGATGATGAGAGTGATCATGATGATGATGCTAGTGATAGTGATTATGATGATGACCCTACTAAAAATGAATTGTTCATCATGCTTGAGGATTGTAAAAATGAATATAAGAAAACTAGGAAGGAATGCAAGGATGCCCTTAAGGATAAGCAACACCTTAAGGACAAACTTGATGAGCTTGCGGCATCTTATGAGAGTCTAATGGAAGACCATAAGAAGATTCAAAAGGCTCACTCTAAGCTTGAAAAGGATCATTCTTCTCTTAGTCACAAGCTTGATAGCATGCCTCCTCAAGTTGAAAAGGCTCAAACTTGTAACATAGGCATATCATGTGATATTCTTGATGAATCTTTTTATAAGCCTATTGTTGTTACTTCATCTAACCCTTCTTATAGCACTTCCACTTCTAACTCATCTAGTAGTGATGGTTTCACTTGCGACTCCACACTAATGGTTGAGAATGAGACACTCAAGGAGAAGGTAAGAAAGCTCAATCACACCTTAGCTAAGGCTTATGGCGGTGAGGACCGCTTGCTTATGTGCTTGGGTAGCCAACGAGCTTCTCTTTATAAAGAGGGATTGGGCTATACCCCCAAGAAAGGCAGCCACCTTTGCTCCTCACAAGACTAGTTTTGTGAAGAACAATGGTAGCTATTGCAAAAGTTACAAGCAAGTTGGTCATGTAGAGCAAGATTGTATGAACAAGCAATCCCATGTTTCTTCAATTAAGCTTAATTCATGCTATGTTCTTATCAAGAAGGCTAATGGTGTGAAGGCTAGATTCATTGGTACACCATGGATGGGCTCAAAGAAGAAAGCCATTTGGGTGCTAAAGAGTTTGGTCACTAACCTTATAGGACCCAAGCAAGTTTGGGTACCTAAAAGAGATTGATCTTGTCTTGTAGGTCAATTACAAAGCCGGAGGAAGGCATTGGGTGCTTGATAGTGGGTGCACTCAATACATGACCGGGGATTCTTGTATGTTCAAGTCAATTGATAGGAATGACAATGGTGGATTTGATTCTATCACTTTCGGCAACAACAAGAAAGGCAAGGTTAAGGGGCTTGGAAATATTGCAATATCCAATGACAAGAGTATCTCCAATGTGTTGCTAGTTGAGAGCTTGGATTTCAATCTTATGTCGGTGTCACAATTGTGTGATCTTGGTTACAAGTGCATCTTTGGCAAGAATGATGTTGAAGTTATAAGTGAAGAGGATTCAAGTTTGATATTCAAGGGATTTCGGCATGAAAGCTTGTACTTGGTGGATTTCAATGCTAGTGAAACTCAACTCACATCTTGCTTGCTTAGCAAATCTAGCATGGTTTGGTTATGGCATAGAAGGCTTGGTCATGTTGGAATAAAGCAATTGAATAAGCTAGTGAGGCATGACTTGGTTAGAGGTTTGAAGGATGTCACATTTAAGAAGAATAGACCATGTAGTGCATGTCAAGCCGGCAAGCAACATGGAAGGCCACATCCTAGTAAGAGTGAAATGAGCACATCTAAGGCATTTGAGCTATTGCACATGGATTTGTTTGGGCCAATAACTTACACAAGCATTGGTGGCAACAAGTATGGTTTGGTTATTGTTGATGACTACACTAGATACACTTGGGTGTTCTTTCTCTATGACAAGAGTGAAGTCTTTGATCTATTCAAATCATTTTGTCAAGAGAGTTCAAAATGAGTTTGAGACCACCATCAAGAATATTAGAAGTGACAATGGGAGTGAGTTCAAGAACACAAGAATTGAAGAGTTGTGTGATGAGCTTGGAATTGGACATCAATTCTCACCAACCTACACTCCCTAATCCAATGGTGTAGTTGAGAGGAAGAATAAAACCTTGATTGATATGGCAATAACAATGCTTTGTGAGTATAATATGAGCCAAAAGTTTTGGAGTGATGCTATCAACACGGCTTGCTACTCTAGCAACCGACTCTATTGCCATGGGAAGCATGAGAAGACACCATATGAGCTATTGAATGGAACAAAGCCCAACATCTCATACTTTAGAGTGTTTGGATGCAAATATTACATTCTAAGGAAAGGGACTAGACTTGGAAAGTTTGACAAGAAGTGTATGAAGGGTTTCTACTTGGGTATTCCACCAATAGCAAGGCATATAGAGTGTGAAACTTGGCAAATGGTACCTTGGAGGAAGTTCATGATGTTGAGTTTGATGAAACCCAAGGATCTAAAAGTGAAGTACAAAATCAAGATGATGTGGGTGGAGATCAATTGACCAATGCAATGAGACACATGGACATTGGGGACATTCGGACAAGACAAGTAGATAATGAAGATGAGGTGTAAATGACTAGTCAAGAGGTTTAAATTTATACAAATCAAGCAAGTAGTAGTGGCACACAAGGTGAAGCTCAAGATCAAGGTCAAGCTAGCTCAAGCAATCAACTCCAAGTGCTTCAACCAACAAGTGTTGCAAGAGATCATCCTCTAGATCAAATCATTGGTGATATTAGTAGAGGAGTACAAACTAGAACAAGATTGGTAACTATTTGTGAGCATTACTCATTGTATCATTTGAAGAGCCAACCAAGATATAAGATGCTTTAAAGGATGCCGATTGGGTCAATGCTATGCATGAAGAGCTAAACAACTTCATAAGAAACAAGGTTTGGGAGCTTGTTGAGAGGCCCAAGAACTACAATGTGATTGGCACCAAGTGGGTTTTCAAGAACAAGCAAGTTCAAGATGGTTTAGTTGTGAGAAACAAAGCAAGATTGGTTGCACAAGGATATACTCAAGTAGAGGATCTTGACTTTGGAGAAACTTATGCACCGGTGGCAAGATTAGAGGCAATTAGAATCTTATTAGCCTATGCTTGTGCCCACAACATCAAGCTATATCAAATGGATGTGAAGAGTGTATTTCTCAATGGGTACATCAGTGAGTTGGTCTATGTTGAGAAACCTCCCGGTTTTGAAGATATCAAGAAGCCCAACCATGTGTACAAGCTCAAGAAGGCATTGTATGGCTTGAAGCAAGCACCTAGAGCTTGGTATGAGAGGTTGAGAGATTATCTCCTCTCTAAAGGTTTCAAAATGAGAAAGGTTGACACCACTCTTTTCACCAAGAGGATTGACAAGGACTTATTCATATTGCAAATCTATGTGGATGATATCATTTTTGGTTCTACCAATGAAGACTTTTGTAAAGAGTTTGGTGAGATGATGGCTAGTGAGTTTGAGATGTCAATGCTTGGAGAGCTTAGTTACTTCCTTGGACTTCAAATCAAGCAAATAAAGAATGGCACATTTGTGAGTCAAGGCAAGTACATCAAGGACATGATCAAGAAGTTCAGCTTGCAAGATGCTAAGTCAATTAGCACACCTATTGGCACCAATGGTGGATTAGATCTTGATGATAGTGGCAACATGGTTGACCAAAAGCTCTATAGATCAATCATTGGAAGCTTGCTCTATGTCACCGCTTCTAGGCCGGATGTGATGTTTAGTGTTTGCATGTGTGCAAGATATCAAGCATCTCCTAGAGAGAGTCACTTGACGGCAGCCAAGAGAATATTGAGATATCTCAAGGGCACTCAAGATGTTGGCCTATGGTATCCCAAGGGGTCTAGCTTCGGAATGATTGGATATTCGGACTTTGACTATGCCGGTTGCAAGATTGATAGATAGAGCACAAGTGGCACATGTCAATTGTTGGAAGGTCTCTAGTGTCATAGTCTTCAAAGAAGCAAAATAGTGTGGCACTTTCCACCTCCGAAGCCAAATACATTAGTGCGGGGAATTGTTGTGCACAACTACTTTAGATGAAAGCCACCTTGAATGACTTTGGAGTCAAGTTCAAGCAAGTGCCTTTGTTTTGTGATAATGAGAGTGCTATCAAAATGACCAACAATCCAGTCCAACATTCAAGAACAAAGCACATTGATGTGAGGCACCACTTCATAAGAGATCATTAACAAAAGGGTGATATAAGCATTGAGAGCATTGGCACCGAAGATCAGCTAGCCGACATATTCACCAAGCCACTTGATGAGAAGAGATTGACATATTCACCAAGGCACTTGATGAGAAGAGATTTTGCAAGTTGAGGAATGAATTGGACATACTTGATTTCTCAAACATGAGTTGATGCACCCCCCACATTTTTATATGACATGCCTCTCCTTCGACTAAAGCAAGGTAAAGTTGTTTGGCATGGCATTCATACTTGTCTAGGATTTGTTTTAGATCATCTAGACATATGTGTATTTTTAGGATCATTCATGAAAATCAAATGAATTTGATGGATGTATGGTACCACTATTATTTCTATGCTTGATATGATCTAGTGGTAGCATATGACATGTTTGTGAGCTTACAAACCTAGTGTTGATTCTAGAAAATGAGCTCAAGATGTGTAATTCAACATGGTCAAGATAACCCTTATTTTCATGAGGTGTGAAGAAGCTTGCCCTTGGTTCAAACCGAATTGCATATTCTCGGCAAATGATCTAGTTTTGACCACATATTGATTCTCACCATGGCTTGATTGACTTAATTCTCTCCACTACATACCCTTCTTGGTGATTGTTGACATGGGGGAGAAGTAAATCACAAGAGCTATGTGGCAATGGTAGGGGATCAATTAAAATTCGAGCTAACAAATAGGGGGAGCAAGCTTATGGACTATTTGTTGCATTTGTATGTGCATTATCATGATGAAATATTGCATTGCAAAATTTAAATTCAACATGCATGCTTGCTTGGTGTATACTAGTAGTAGAACTTAAATGATTAAATGATCTACTAGTATGCATAGGTTGTAACTAGACATAGTGGTTTATCATAATTTTCAAGATATTGTGCTTGTAATGTTGATCTTACAAGGTATCTTGAGTTTTGATCTATGTCTAGCTATAATGGTGTTAAGGATGGTCTATTATCGCACTCCGATTGGTATCACGCTTTAAAGGTCCACTTCTATAAACCTTAGCATCATTTTGGTAGAAATAACTCTCCCACAATTTCTATCTATGTATATGTGATGAATTGATTCAATCATATGAAAGCACATATGTAGGGGGAGCTATTCTACAAAAATCAAAATTGAAATGTTTGTCCAAACTTGGTTCATGAACAAAATACATTGGACAAACAATTCAATTTCATCAATTGAATTTAAATTCCATATCTTTGTGATGGTTGTCATCAATTACCAAAAAGGGAGAGATTGAAAGCTCCTTTGTGGTTTTGGCTAATTGATGACAAACCATGTTGCTAATGGATTTGCTAAGTGAATGTAAACAAGAGTAGCAACATGAGATGAGGAGCTAGGTGGCATGGATGACCACAAGATCATGGTGATCGACTTGGTGCACATGTTGACATGATCGAGCTCCGAAGAATTCGAGGCGAGCCCATAGAGATCAAGGCAAAGTTTTGCTTAGGGCTTTCTGTGATCGAGACGCTTAGCGAGCGTGATCACATTTAGGATAAATGCCGTACTATCAAGGGGGGAAGTCATGGTTTATCGCGTCATGCAAGTGCCTCCTAGGTCCATTCTTTGAGCATATGCATTAGGATCTAGAGCACTAACATAATTGTCGGGAAAATGGTTGGAAAGAGAGATGGTGGCTCTTGGATTAGAAACCTGCTTTGATCCTTTGTGTTTTGGATCAAGAGGTTATGTGGGTTGTGTAGTCCTCTAAGTAAGCTTTCCATAGAGTCCAAGATCAACGAAAACGGAGTTCGGAGCTAAGAGTTATGCCCATTTTAGTGCGGGGTGGTGCTAGACTAGAGGAAGTTCCGGTGGGCTTGGACCGAAAGTTCCGGTCAGCCCAGTCCGGCACGCCCCGAATAACTTCCGGTTCACGACCAGAAGTTCCAGTGGAGTTCTGGTGGGCGACCAGAAGTTCCAGTTAGGTGACCGGAAGTTCCGGTAGGTGTCTGTAGTGTGCGCTTTTCTGAAGAATCTTTCACAACGGGTATATTTGTTCTGACCGGAAGTTCCGGTGGGGGCTCCATCGGAAGTTCCGATAGGCCTCCTGAATTTGAATGTAACGGCTCTATTTTGAGTTGGGCTTATAAGTAGCCCCATGGCCAGCCATGGGAGCTTCTCCTTGCCTATTCTAACATCCTAGAGCATCCTTTGAGCTGAAGAGACTCCCTCCACTCCTCTCCTTGCATTGTTGCTTCATCCAAAAGAGAGAGAGTGAGATTCAAATGCATTTGCTTAGTGTTTGCATCTAGAGGCACTTGTTCTTCATGATTGCTGCGGATTTCTTGTTACTCTTGGGTGATTCCCGTCACCCTAGACGGCTTGGAGCAGCTGCGGTGGTTGAGCTCGAGTTGGTGATTGTTCGAGGCCACACTGGTGATTTGTGAGGGGTTCTTGAGCCTTCCCCACAGGAGATCGCAATTGGCTACACTAGTAGATTGCTCGTGGCCTGGAGGATCCCCATCTTGTATTGATAGTGCCGCACCCGTGGCCGTGGGGTTGGCTTGCCGAAGCCATTTTGCGGGCACATTTCCAAGTGGGTGCATCGCCACAACGAGGACATAGCTTGCCGGGAAGCAAGTGAACCTTGGTAAAAATCATTGTGTCTTTCTTGATTACCGAGGTCTTTCTCTTGTGTGATTGTGATTGTGATTGTGGTGATTGGCTCATCTCCTCTACAACATCAGTATAAAGATCAATCTCTTGCTCATTTATATTCTTGCAATATATCTTGACTTGCTTGCTAGTTGTTCTTTTTACTAGAATTATGTAGCTTGTTTTCATAGTTGTAATTAGCTTGCTCTCTAGAAGTAAAGTAGTTTCTTTGTCTTATTCACTAGGAGTAAGTTAGCAACCTAGGTTTGTTGGTGTGATTAGAGATCATAGCCTTTCACTAGAATTGTGTAGGTGGCTTGCATAGCATAGTTGAGCTAGTGCTAGAAGGAGCTACGCCATCTTAAGTACTAACCGGTTGTTTTAGTGATTTGCAAGAAATTTTTATAGGCTATTCACCCCCCTCTAGCCATTAGGACCTTACAGGGTCACTGCGTGCACTCGTCTTTAGGATTCTTTTCTTGCTCTCTTGCTCTGATGTTCGAGGCTTGGTCCGCCTGTGATGGCGAAAATGTGACCATTTGATGGAAGTACCACGTTGATTACTTGATTTTCTTGCGAATTTTCTTGCTGTGCCGGCGGAAGCTGAACTTGATGATGTTGTTCTTGCACAGCTGGTGATGACACTGTTGCGGAATGCGCTTGGCTTTGAGGTATCTGATATAGCGGGTTGTAATTCTGCTGGGGCCAACTGTATGTCGGTTGATGGTATATGATCGGTTGTGGGTACTATTGCAACGACAATTGCTGGTGATACTGCGATGGTCCTTGGTTGAAGCTTGAATTGTAGCTTGCTTGACGAGTGGTGTTGTGGAACACTTGTTTCTATCCATCTCCTGCATTCGAAGCATCGTCTTTTTCTTTTTGCTCCTTTGCTAGTTGGGCGTATTTGCATTCCCTTGAAAAATTTCCTTTATTTTCGCCACTAACGAAGCAGTATGGTGCTCTTGGGGCACCGCTCCTTCCGCGTCCTCTACCTCTTCCGCGCGAAGGTCTTCCACCTCTATTTGCCTGACCTCCATCTCTGCTGTATCTGGGCGGTGCTTCGGGCGTTGGCGCGAAAGTGGCATCTTGCTGAGGTTGCTGGTCTTGTAAATTGTTTACTGGTCGAAGGTTGCTTCGCTGATTCGTGGCTTGATTCTGCCTTGGGGTGTTCTGCCTGAAGCTGTTCCTGGCTGCTTTGCGTCTGCGTAGATCTTCTTCTGATCTTGCAAACTTCCGCATTTCTCGGAACAAGTCTGTTACTGTTGCTGGTGTCTCTCTTGTGAGATATGTTGCACATGGTTCCATTTGTAGGCCTTGTTATCAGCTTCGATTACCACGTCGTCTGATGCGTTTGGCACTTGTGCTCGTAGCAGCGTTAGCTTATCGAGATATGACGATAGACTTTCACCTTCTTCTTGGGTGCAAGTCATCAGATCCCTGGTTGTCTTTCTTTCTGATTGGAATCCTTGGAAAGTTGATAGTAGGAGCTCTTTCGCATGTGTCCAACTTCTGATGGACATGGGCTTGAGAGTCGTGAACCATTCGTAGGCTACATCATCCAGTGCCATGATCAGAGATTTCACTAAAGTTGTCAGATCTCCACCCGCCGAATGCACTGCTGCCTCGTAACTTGCAATGAATTTCCTGGGGTTAGACTTCCCATTGAAAGTTGGCAGTCTTGGCTTATAGTTGATAGGCCATGGGCATATCTGGAGCTCTGGCGAAAGTGGGGAGTTGGTGTCAATCGGGAGTAGTTCCAGTATTGCCGCTTGGACTGGGAACTGATATTGCATTGTACGCGGTTGCATGTTTGCTGCCGGAGCTTGAGCTGCTCCCTGGGCCGCTGGAAGCTGGACATACGCTGCTTGACCCGGGCTGTGGACTGGTAGTTGGGCTTGTAATTGCGCTGCCTGTAGCTATTCTATCTCTCTTTGCAATGCTTGTCTTCTGGCTTCTGCCTCTTGTATTGCCTGTTGGGTGGCTTCCTCACGTTTTTTGGCGCTGATTTGCTGCGCAAGCTGGTCTCGTTGGATTTGAAATGCTCTTATTTCGTTCTAGCTGTCATCGAGACGTTTGAGGAGTCTTGCATGAATGTTAAGTTGATTTTCTTCTTCTGGAAGCTCCAGTTCTTCCGCTGGCAGTTCGTCTCTTCCGTCTTGCTGAAGGAGGTCTGCATCTACGGGGTCTTCCGCGAGTCCCAAGAGGGGATCACGCGGAAGTGAAAGTTGCATGTCTTCTGAACGCTCTGTGATAACAGTTGAGCTTTTGGGAACCTCAGGTGCGGGAGGAGCCGGCCTTGCGAAAGTACCTTTCGTCGATTTTCCTCGAGCCATGGTATGTCCGGACAACAACCACGGACGGCGCCACTATTGGTATTTGGCCCAACGACCAAATACTGGAAGGTCAATAATCGAAAATCAAACTAAACGAAGTCTTGGCTTACAGAGAAATCCACTGAAGATCAAAACGATCCTCCTTTTTTTATCTCTCCCCTTCTATACAACGCCCCAAGGGGGTATTTATACAGCTCCGGGACTCCTCATTGACCTTTTTACCCCTCTACATTTACACACGCACGTACACCAAACTGGGTCATCCCACGGGGTAGAGCCGTCTTCCTGGCCCCAGCGTACGCGGCTCCTGAAACTTCCAACCGCCCTTTGTCACCGTACGGGCCAATCCGGCCTACGTGGGCCCTCGAAGGCCACACGCGGCCCAACTCGTCCACCTGCATCAAACCAATTAAGCTTACAAATCCACCCTTCGACGAAGCACCACACGGTGACTTCCGCACGTGACGCTTGACCAACTTTCGGCATAACGCGACAGGCAGCTTTCGCCAACCGGGTCGCACCCGACTCTCGCAAGCCACGTCGAGCGTGACTTTCGTTCGCCAGGCTGGGCCCAACTTCCGGAGATCGCAACCCGAGTGGAGCCATGCTTCCGCGATCAGAGTAGTACCCGACTTTCGCGACCTGACTTTGGTCCGTCTTCCAGAAGTCACACTCAACCTGACTTCTACAAGTCAGGAAATTCCTCCGACATCCGCGGCTCGCTTCACCCCGCTGGGCTTGGGGTGGTCAACGTCCGGGCCCACCCCAACACCACTTCCAACTAAATCGTATAGATATTTTTTTCATTTACCCTTTCTCACCTTTCATATTATTGTTATTGAATTTAAGTACAACCAGTGCAATAGGTTTTGTAAAATTTAATTTGTCCAACAGAATTCTGGTGAGATTAGACCCCTACGAAAAAACGTGCATAAACATCGACACACGCACCGTTGTCAACTGCTGATTCCTGAACCAACGCGAAACGATGTACAACTACTGACCATGTAGGGTACTACCACAGGTGGTGTGGTCCAATTCCGAGGCGAGAGCGACCACACGTGGAACGACTAACGAGAGAAGGCAAGAACGGACGTCTCAGTCCCACCTCCCGCGCGCGCGCGGCGTCGCCATCGGCCACCTACCCTCCTCCGCCGCATCATCTGACGTGGTTCGGACGCGGCCGCGGTGCGGTGGTAGTTCATAGTTGCCATCCACCACCGGAGAGTCTCCGGCCCAGAACCAGAAGTCCCAACTAACCTACCCCGCGATATCACCGAGTCCGAGTTGAGTGTCTGAAGAGGAGATTGACTCCTGACTCTTGAGTGTCGTTTGAGCTGCTGAAGCCGTCTGGTCTGGTAAAACCGTTGCGAGCTTTCTCGTACTTGGAACAGGCGGGGGAAACTGCTAAAGCCAAATCTGTTGGCGGCCTGGTGGCAGGTCACTGGATTATTCTATGCCACGAGTGCCATTGCATTACATATTAGATATACAAGCGTGTTTAGTGTTAGTCAGCTCCAAGATTCATATAGTAATATAGTATATATATATATATATATATATATATATGCAGCTAATTGGTCTCAGTAAACGGTGCTTGTTTTTCTAAGTAGATACAGCGACCAGGGTCATTATATATACTATGTGCTTATGTTTTTTTTCGCTGCCTATACTATCTTTCGCTTCACTTTCTTTAGAATCTCTAAAAAGACATTATTGTTCTACCCTTTATCTATTTGATGATATAGTCAGAGACTATTAAATAAAAAATAAAAATACATACCACTATGATATATACATCCTAATGAAGAGTAATGCTAAACACTATTTCCGAATTATGAAACAGAATACTCTGTTTTGCTATCTACACTTTATTTTTTTTCTCTTTAACATTTTATTTAAAGTGGATCCATTTAGATAACGTATATGACAGTAATACACATTAAACAAAGTACGAAATCATAAAATGGAGAAAATCGTTGCAGTCTACGGGAAAGCAAAGGGAGACTTAGAAAATCTATCCTATTTGAAGGAGGACGAAATTGCTTGTCATCATCGTATCATGAAAAGCGTAAAGGTTTCTTTCTGATCTTGGAATTACTGGAAAGGAAACGTGGGGTGCCGGGCCCCGCGACAAGACACCAAACCACCCAACTTCGGAAACAAAACTTACGCCGCGTCGTGTATAAAAGCCTCGCAAGCCACCAACCTCCTCCTGAATTCCCTCGTCTCCGCACGGAGGCCGTCCGTCCCCTTCTGCGTCCGCCGCCGCCGCTCACCGGCCGCCCGCGCGCGCACGCTCCATTACCCGGGTCCCCGGCGGCCGATGGCCAGCCCATCCAACGCCGGCTCCACCAATCAGGTCTAACATCAGCAGCCCTCGGCCCCAGGCCCCGGCCGTCCCTCTCCTCTCGTCGGGCGGGATTCGGATAGACAGGAGATGGAGGCCACCGTGGGCATCCGTGCGCCGCCGCGTGGCCGTGCCCGTGCCTGGGCCGGCCTCGAAAAGCCGCACGGCGCTTACTCCGTTAGAGTCCCGCCGGTGAGGCTCACGGCGGAGAGGCTGCCGCCGCCGCCGCGGAGGCTGGCGCTGGGCACCGACCCGTGGAGGGGCGCGGATGCGCCTGCCCTCCGTGCCGCGAAGCTGAGAGCGTCGTGCTCCGCGAAATCGGCAGGTGAGCAGTCCGATTGCCTCTTTTGGTGTTTGTTCATTCATGCAGTTGTTATTATTAGTAACACAAGTATTAATAATCATATAATCATAAGTATAATTGGATAACTGTACAAACCCAGGGCAAGAAATTGGTTAGTCATGAGTACGACATGATTTAATGCGAGTGAACATCGTCTCACCACAACGCCAAAATCAGATTAGTTGTTCTGTCGAATTTCGCGGGATGAGCTATGTTGTACCCGAAACATGCCATGCTGCTGGTCCGCCACGAGTGGCGTGACAGTGACACGCTTCACGCACGTGACGTGACACGTGACAGCAAGGGAGGGGGTGTCAAGGGACAGCTTGGCGACACGCGACTGTTCCCATCCACCGGCATATACGGCCGGGCTGCTACCGGGGCATGCTCAAATTTTTTTAACTTTGACAATGCAGTATTTTCGTTTGTATTTGATAATTATTATCTAATTATAGATTATTTAGGTTTAAAAGATTCATCTCATAAATTATAATAAAATTATATAATTAGTAATTTATTTTATCTATATTTAATGTTTTATGCAAACGACTAAAGATTGATATGATAAAGAGAGAGTGAAAAAACTTAGAATTTTAAAGGTATTTCTCGGGTCAGACTTCGCATCAGGTTGGTTGAGGCCATGGGCCACTGTAGTTCCAGTGTCAATCATCATGCACAAAGGGTTCAAGAATCCAATGAAATGGACACGAACCTAATTACTAACAGCGACTAAACCTACCTTCTATTTAATTTCAAAGCAATGTCAGCGCTTTTACTTGTCCGTGTCTGGGCTCTTTTCCGTGAGAGAAAAAGAAAAGTCTGCTATTCTTTGTTCTTTATTACAAGGTGAGGGTCGGAAGCCCTTCAGTAACCATTCTTTAGGTTGTGTTATGTGCTATTATTTTGAGATTACTAGTTAGCAAATATATAAAAATGATTAACGCCGGTGTTGAGTTTAGATAACATCACTTTGAAGTTAGTTTGTATGCGAGGAGGAATTAGAGGACTAACTGTTTTGTCTTTTCTTTTTTGAACGAAAACCGTGGGGCAAAGCTCCTTGGAAGGAACTAACTGGATACATTTTCATTCAAGTGACAATTTAGTGCTATCAGACAGTTGAGATATGATACGCATGCTGCAGGTACCGGAAAGGTCCACTACTCTGCTGACGAAGCTCTCATACTACAGGTTAGGAAAATATGTTTTTCCCTCGTAGAGATAGGAATGGTGTAACGATGATTTCCTTGTATGGAGAGAATACATCATCCAGATGGTTATTTATATATATTACTAATTATGGCGGACATGTTAACTCCAGCAAAAAGCCCAGGATGTTCTTCCTTACTTGGATGGCCGCTGTGTTTATCTTGTTGGTTAGTTCTTGGCTTCTAGCCCCATTTCACCAGTTCACCTCAAACCTTAGCTTCAGCCCATCATCGTAATACATATATGATATTTGTGTACTTTGGTATGCAGGAATGATGGGTTCAGGAAAAACTACAGTTGGGAAGATATTCGCTGAAGTATTAGGTTATTCGTTCTTCGACAGGTTTGTATCTCTCTCTGATAATGAACTTCACCCTCCACCAAAATCTTCCAACAAGTAACCTTTTTTCCTGGTTACGGGTTACAAATGTTATTGGTCAATTCCGATTGCAGTGATAAGTTGGTAGAGAAGGCTGTTGGTATCTCATCTGTTGCTGAGATCTTTCAGCTCCATAGTGAAGCATTCTTCAGAGAAAATGAGGTAATATGTCTATTTCTCTAGAGATGATGAGATTTATCTATCTATTTCCTTATTGAAGGTTGATAGTGTGGGAAATGACTCCCAAGTCCACAAGCCGTTCATTTTTCTTTCTAAGAAGATCAAATTGGCAATTCCCCACCTCGGATTTTAATGCTGTGATCAGAGGCTGACAGCATTAAGTTCCAATTGAAGTCCGTCTCTACCTGATAACCAACTTTTCTGATATCCTCTTGTTTCATTCGACTTGTCAAGAGTGAGGTCCTGAGGGATCTGTCATCAATGCATCGGCTGGTTGTTGCAACCGGAGGTGGTGCAGTGATCCGACCAATCAATTGGTACTGGAAGTGATAAGCTACCCTGATGTTGCTCTTCAGAACTAATTCTCACCGTAGCTTACTGTGGCGTTTATAGGAGTTACATGAAGAAAGGGCTGACTGTGTGGTTAGACGTTCCACTGGATGCACTTGCGAGAAGAATTGCTGCTGTAGGAACTGCATCTCGACCACTCTTGCATCAGGAATCTGGTGACCCTTATGCAAAGGTAGCTAATAATACTCTTATAACAATCATATAAGAATTTCCCTCTTGACCTCTAGTCAATATATACTATTTTTTGTAAAGCTTACACTGCTAAGGACCTCTTATTTTCTATTGCAGGCTTATGCGAAACTTACTTCACTTTTTGAGCAAAGAATGGACTCGTATGCTAATGCTGATGCCAGAGTTTCACTTGAACGTAGGTTTCCAATGATTTTTAGTAATAACATCTGCTATGTATAATCCTACTTTTTTCCTTCTAATAATGATGTATGCTATTGATTGACCAAATTCTTTATGATGCAGATATTGCATTAAAACAAGGCCATAATGATGTCACTATACTTACACCTAGTGCCATTGCCATTGAGGTATCCTGAAATTTTATTTTCTTCCTGTTTTGTCTTAGCAGAATTGGTGTTCGCAACTATATCTATATAACTGAGAAAATTTCACCTCAACCCTTTCAGGCATTGCTAAAGATGGAAAGTTTTCTTACCGAGAAGACCATGGTCAGAAACTGATCCTGCTTGTATGTGAGAGAAAAGGATGATGATAACATATGGCCCTTGTTTATTTATTTGTACATATACCTTTGCATAAACTCTTTCTACAGTGTTGTTGGATTTCATGCAGCATGAAAGAGGACCGTTTAAGTTTGTACTTGTGCAAATGAATAAGTAAATAGCTTTCAGTTAAAACAATGATCATTTTTTATTTATCTCAATGAATGGTTGATGGGGACATTAGGGATAGCATGGTATTGTCATTTCAGTTTTCACTATGTCAGATTTTGAAACAAGCAAATAACATGAATCCATGCTTTCGAGGCAAAATGCATTTGTTCACATAGATTTAACTCAAAGTTTGTCAGTTACACCATATGTGCATGTTACATGGGCCATTTACAATGCCTGTTGTAGTTTGAAAAATATGTACATAGCAGTGTTTCAAAAGCATCCCATAAAGAACAAAAAAAAAGAAAGGATTGATCTTGGGTTCTAGATTAGATGCTACCATATGGAGTGGAGAGAGAAAAAATCCTCCTCATATTCTATTAGTGAACCAAAAAGAATAGTTAAAGAAAATTGAAGCAAGCAGGGACGGAAAATTTCTGTACCTTTAGCTTTACATGAACAGTCTTCTAATGGTTCTCGCGACAGCCCGAGATAAAATACGATTGGTTAAATCCGCTGGGAGAAGAAGCAACTTCTGTTGGGACTCCAGTGGAAGCTTTGATGGAGAAGGGTATACACAAATTAGCCATGTGCCATGTGGATTTCGACATATAGTCTCACTTCTTAACTTATCCAACTTACCTCAGGAATGACAGAAAGAACTGGAAGGAATTCTGGCAGAGAGGTCATTTCATACAGCGCAAGAGAAAGTTCATCTGTGCTACCACCTTCCTTCTCTATGGCACTGTTATATCCAGGACTCTGCAAAAATAATACCGAATGAACAAAAGGAACAAAGGCTCAAAGCAAAAGGTTGTACTTGCAATATATCTTTTTAAACCATTTGACTAATGTCAGAGGAGACCTGTATTCATAGTACACAACATAATGTATGTTATCCTTTTGATCAATCACATATTCATATCTAACCTAAGTTTTCTTTTCCCTTCCACACAAATGAATAAAGAAAGCTGAAATCTGAGATATATGGAAAATTGTACTTACCGGAGAGGGATTTTCCTTCTGAGAAACCTTATATAAAAGTAGGAGCAGGCGATACAGATTTCTTAAGTTGGTGGCATCCTCCTTGTCTAGTGAGGTCAATGGGGATGGGCCACCAGCGAATGGCAATCTGGAGGCTGCTGCAGACGTTGCAGAGCTTAATGTGGCTACACCAAGTGCATCTATTCCCTGCAAAAATTAAAATCTTGAGAATGCATAGCCAGAAAGTATTCTTATCAAAACAGGTATTCGGATTCATTTCAATCAAACATGAATGGAAGAAGAAGAAGATTCCAGATCTTCTAAAGGTGAATCATAGTTTATTGAAAACCGAAGGAAGATGAACTAGAAGGAACGTTTATTACAGATTTAAGGCATTCCCATGAATGAAATTACTGGTTTCAAAAAATACACTTTATACTATTTGATCCCCACCCCACCCCCCCCCCCCCCCCTCTGTTAGCATTCATGCCATAGAATGCTCAAAAATGGAACCTATGCTGTTAAAATGACCTATTGCTTTTGCGACAAAAGTGAAACAGAAACTCATAAATGAATTTACATTTTGCAACCAGTTCTGCTGAAATGCTTTGGATAGGGGTTAATAGTTAGAATATATGATCTTAATATGCTCAGGATTTTCCAAATATTATGATGATCAAACTAACTCACAATGCAATTGTGCCTTTAACAGGATAGTACCTTAGCAATCTCCTCAAGAAGTAAATCCTTCACAAAGGCACCCTGCAAGAGCATAGAGTTCAAATATTTATCTGCAAAGTTCTATCTTGTTTGGTTAAGGTGAAGAGTTCAGTATCGGAGAATTATTTGTCCGGTTTGGTCTAACCTGGTCAGTGAGCGTGAATGACAAGACTTGCTTAATTGCATATCTCGTACTGTTGACATCTTCTTGTTGATTTCTGACCAGTGATTGCTCTGTTCTGGCACGAAGTGACTGTAAAAGGGACCATTCAATAGGAATGTGCTCAGAAATAGATAGCAAAGGAGGCTACCAAGTGAAGATACATTCATAGTAAACATGTAAATCATCATGGATTAGAGCTGCCGCTTTAGCCATTTTTTAATGACAATTTGTACAAAACCCAAATGAATATGTGAATCATCATTACACATCATTACAGATTGGCTGGAATAGGCCATGCACTTCCTCATTTTTAGAAGGAAAATTTACAAAAAGTTTCAAATATTAAATCTTTATTAACGTCACATATATCATATATGACATAACTCAAAACAACTATATTGGATGGGATATGAAGCATCTACATAAGACATAGAAAGAAACAAACCAACCTCGGTCAACAAAGATTCCAGGCGATCAATTTGGAAAGTGCCATCCTGTAACATAATAGTTGAAGAAACAAGATGATAGTCAAAACAGAATGTGGAGTAGAAAAGCTTGGGCATAATACAGGCAGGAATCTTGAAAAATATTTCGAGTAAACAATCATTAGTTATCATTATTGATCTTGTAAACTTGTTAACGTGATTGACACCTTAGCAGTTAGTATAAAATTGTCAAAGAATGAAAAATTCTGAAAAACACCAACCTTATAAAGAAGAGTCTGCAAAGTTGATCGAAGCTTTGGTGAACTGTCAGTGAGAACTTTTCTTGCAATCCATGGATATGAACTGCCCAGAACTTTATAGTTTGGATTGAAGCTGATTGCTATACCTTCTAAAACAGCAAGGCTGAAAATCACATGGTAACCTCTTATCCATTGAACCAAAGAACATACATATCAGACATATTCTAGAGCATCTGCCTGTTTGCAAGCTCTATTAGTGAAGAACTTTGCTCAAATTTTGCAGACAAACTCGTTACCTTCGAATTACAAGGGAAAAGTAAGAAGGTATCTGGAACTTGAATTTATACCTGAAACAACGTTAAAGTCTAGTTAATAGGACAAACTTACAGTATGCCTATTGAAGAAATGGTTATCTGTAAACTATAATAGTACATTGTTCGTCCAAGATTTCCTGAGAGATCTCCAAAGCTTATATTCTCAACTCCTCTGTTAACAGCATTCTCAAATACACCTGGGACAAAAATAAGAAAGTAGGATAACGAGTGATATGCCAATTGGACAAGTATTATGGCAAGACTGCTGATCTACAAACTTGAGATTAGTACAACAGTATCTAGATCAACTAATTCTAAGTTATGTTTAAACATATCCAACATTCATCCAGAACTGGAGTACCTGTCAATGCCTTTGTGACTTCATCCTTCTGGGCAGTTGGAGGAAGTAAACTGCAAGATTTGTAAAGATAAGTTGCATTTACTGGATCATTAGTATAAACGAATTCCACTTCAGAAATCTAACTTATCACATAATGATACTGATACTGACAATCAACCCAATGTGTGAAAACTGATTCATATTAGTTCAGAGTAGTTTTCTTACCCAAGGGTTACAAAATCTTTTGCTAAAGCATCAAAATCACGGTTAACAAGATGAAGACAAGCTTCAATAAATCCATCACGAAGGTCTTGTCGGAATTCTCCCATCATCCCAAAATCTATTGATAAACAGTGTGTCACATTTAGTCGAAATAGTGTGAGCTTCATTCAATTGGTTGTCAAGTTCTTTTTTTTTTTTTTGAACACGCAGGAGAGTTGCATATCATTTATGTTAAGAAGAAGAAGAATGAGGAGTCTAAGTGACTCAAACAACCCCTAAGAAGGGCATGACCATTATAGCAGAAAAACACTGAAAACAAACTAAGTAATAACCGATCAACAGAGCAGTCATGTCCATAATCTACGAAGCCCCTTTGGCTGCTGCCAGACACCACAAGGCTTCATCTCTAATATCCTGTATGATAGAATTAAAACTGGGCTGAGATCCTTAAAATTGCAACCATTTCTATGCTTCCAAATCCACCATGGCACCAGGATGACCAATGTTGAAACCCTTGCGATGATGTTTTTGAACATGCTACAAAGCTACGTGCCACCAATCCATTAAAGTGCACTCTTTTGTTCCTGGGGATAAGTGTTGCAGCCGATAAGACCGAAAACCATACACTTCTTGTGAATACACAAGATGTGAGCAAGTGCTGAATGTTTTCCTCCTCTTGGTCACACAAAGGGCAGCAGCACTCAAGACAGTAAACTGGGAACCCAAAAGTCTACAAACATGCATTCTTTAGTGACGATTTAGAAAATATAACCATTACCTAAGTAGGCTAATTTTCCATCAACTGTACGCAAAAGATTTCCGGGGTGTGGATCTGCATGATAAAATCCATATTCTAATAGCTGGGAAAGCGAACAATATACTCCAACCTGTAATGTAAAATATGCCAGCATAATCAATCTGATCAATGTGCTTAGAAACCCAATTTAATGTCATTATTTGAGCTTTGACAGTCCTTTACCTCAACCAAATACTGATCTCTGACTTCTGACAACTTTTCCCCCTACAAGATCACAAAGAGCAGGTAGAATTACAAACTGCAATTTTTGCATGCATGTTCATTTGTTAACAGTTGAATAAGATCACAGACTGTGCACCTCGATCCATTCCATGATAAGGACTCGCCTTCTAGTCTGCTCCAGATACATTTCAGGAACTGAGACATCTCTAAATTTACCAAAGAATTCTCTGTCACAGAATCAAAAGATGTTTGAGGAACCCATATGATGAGATAGTCTCAAATAAGCAACTTGGATATCAATTTTCCCTTTCTATATTTGTATGTAATATAAATAATAGATACTTTACTGAAAAAGTACAAATATTTTATATTAAAAAGGTAATTCTCAAATAAATCAGATGGTCCCAGGCTAAATAATTTTGCCTATATTTGTCGTGAAAGAGAAGGATGTTTGACCATTCAGGCTCTAAAGCAACATATATTTCTCAATGAAGGTGTGTATCCATCATAGACAATGCGTTGAACTGGACCTTGTGTAATGGACGAAGAATTCAACCTGAACTTAACTCCATTTCTTGCTTCTTCTCTATAATCCATCTCCTGCATCAAATGTGATTTACCTGTATTCAATGTGAATGTCTAAGGATATACAACTAATATTTTAATCAGACGTCTGACTAGCCGAAGGGCGGCCCTGGTGCAAGCGGTAGAGCTTTACCGTCTGTGACCAAGAGGTCCCGGGTTCAAGCCCCAGCCTCTGCACATTTGTGCAGGGATGGCTGCTGGCTATTTTCCCTTCCCAAAACCCCGCAGTGCGGGAGCCTATGGCACTGAGTACACCCTTTAGACGTCTGACTAGCCTAGAATACTGCTCGCACAGTCTTGCCGGAATAGTATCAACTTTTCTTTGTCAGGCATGGACTCTCACGGTAAAAGTACAAATGCAATGGTTTCAAACCACTGTCACATTGAAAAAGATTGATATTTATATTCTTTGATATACCACAACGTGTGTCCATAACTTGCAACCTTGAAATTACTTGAGCATAATGAACTATGAATAGAATCATAGCACAAAAAACGATTAGCAAATTTTAAATGTTCATTTGGATCACGCAACCAATACGACATTTTGGATGTTGACCTCCCATAATTTTTCCTAGATAGTTTTTCTAGCAAACTGCTATTATCAACATAGTAATCAAATCATTCTAAGGGTTAAGGCATAAGCCTCAAATTAATAGTTACTTTGGCATAAGCCTCAAATTAATAGTTACTTTTCATACTTAAATCTAATATTATCTCATGCAACACCTACAGATGGTATAACCAAATTGAAATGTGTTGAAGTGAACTGAATTAAATGAAAAAAATTGATGTATAGATATATTCAATATAGAAATAGCATGTCATCATATATGGAGAAGAGTTACCCGGAATAGGCTTGATGCCCATTCATCAAGCACAGCCTGCGCATACAAGAAGCAAATACATGTGATTAGAGAACAAGTAAAATATAAGAGGCACAAGATAACTGATACAGAAGAATATAGTTGTTCTTTTAAAACTATTTTCCCTTAATGTTGGGTTATTTTTCTGTTTTTGGCCTCTTTAAAGAAAAACAAATTCTTTAATTGATTACATGGTACTAACAGCAGTCAGACTTACTGGAAGGTCTGTGTTCAACTTGGCAGCCTTCCTTGCAAGACTAGCTAGGAACCTCAAGATATATATGTCTAATGAAATTGCTGCTTGAACTCCAGGTCTTTGTACTTTGACAGCAACAACCTTCCCATTGGAGCGGAGCCTAGCCTGGTAAACCTACAAAAGTATGAAAATGGAACATTGTATCACTGGAGATGAAATTCCATCGTTATCCACGCTAAGAAGTGTGAGCTGACTAACATTTGAATTTATCATGGAAGTTTAGGGTTCCATCCTATTGTGCCTTTAGTTGTCTCAAATTTCAGCTCCGGGAAGTTACTCATTTGTGGTTCCTTTAAAGAAACATGTGATATGGTGTTGAAACTTCATACAGGTTCAGTTCTATTATTTCGCCCCTTTAGAGAACATCCAGAAACAAATGTTAATGTGCAAAGCTGAAGTTCAGTTGTACATCAGTTCTGGTGTTTGAAGTTGAAACTATTTCACTCAGATAAATAATAGCTCAACTATCCAAAATTCCAAATGCACGTGACTATATGCAACTGTGCTGCTTCCGTATTTAGAAATACAAAATTCTGTGAAGAGTGGTTAATCGGTTCATGACATGAATGAATACACTAAAATTGATAAAAGTGATCGGACCTGCCCAAGAGATGCAGCAGCAACAGGCTCTGGTGTTATCTCAGAGAAAACCATATTCAGTGGTAGCCCAAGCTCTTTCTCTATAATGCTAAAAGCAACATCGTTCGAAAATGGTGCTATGCGGTCCTGAAGTAGTGAGAGCTCATCAAGGTATGCAGGTGGAACAACATCCTGCAGCAAATGAAACAAAGAAGGCGACAAGTATGAAACACCTAAAGTTAAGGCATTCCAAGTCTCCAAGCTTGCAAGATGCAACCACAATTGGAATAGTTGAATAAAGATGTAACCACTAGTGAACCTCACCGGCCGCGACGAAACTGCTTGTGCGATCTTCACAAATGCCTGTGATTAAAATAGCAACATCAATGGACTTCAATGATTATCACATAAGGGACGCACACATGAACAGACAGCAATGGGAAATGAGACATACCGGGCCAAGCTCCAACAGTATCCTCCTGAGCTGAGCCGCCCGAAGCTGCAAAGACAACACCAACTCATCGTGTCAAGCACCGAAGGTGAACCATAACACGCCAAGGAATTTGATCAAACAGAAAGCGTGCGCGGGACCGATCACAAGCAAACGTAGCGTGAGCGCGCTGCGCGGACCTCGAACATGTCGTCGGCGCGCTCGTTGACGCGGTCGAGGTACCGCAGCGCGAACCAGCGGCCGAAGGAGGTGCTGATCTGCAGCGAGCGGCGGAGCACGAGGAGCGGGCGGCGGCGGTACACGGCCGCGATGCCGGGGAGGTCGTACGCGGTGGGGAGCTCCGACTCGGTGGCCGCGCCCTCCTCGAACAGGTACCCGGAGCACCTGGTGAAAGCGTCCTCGTCGGAGCTGACGACTATGGAACCGGACGCGGAGGCGAGGGGAGGAAGCGACACCAGCCGCCGCCGTGGCCGAGGAGGCCTCCTCCCCCGCAGAGCAGGCGCAGGAACTGCGCGGGGCTGCAGGAGAAGCATCTGGACTCCTGGCGACGCGGAGGATCTGAGGGGATTCGAATTGGGAACGGAGATTTTTGGGAGGAGCTGGAGCGAGCGCCGAGCGGGGAAGACGAAACTGGGGAAACGGATGGGATAGGCGCCAAATGGAGCAGTAGTGTTTGTAACGGCATGATTTTTTGTGGCTCACCATTTTCCGGCGAAAAGCCCACCTCCGAACGCGCGGCTCGGATCTTCTGGAGCACGTGTCGCCATGAAAAGCGAAAAATCGCCGGGGGTGCGGGAGGCGACACGCCGGCTCGTTCAGCGACGCACGAAATCTACGCCTCAGAAGATCACGACGAAAGACTCTGAACTCTGAACTGTGTTATCCGCTACCATTGGCGGTGGGCGGCAGAACCGCGCGCGCCGAGGTGGGAACCAATGGCGATCGTGGCCATGCTCGTCGCGCCCACCGCGAGCTTCGTCGGGCCGCGCCGCCGGTGGCGCGCCGCGGCAGCCTCGTCTTCGGCGGCCTCCGGGGTGGACCTCAAAGCGCTGCAGGCCGCCATCGACAAGGTGAGCGCTGAGCGGCAGTCAGCAGCACCGGCTTTCTGACTGTTGTTTAGCAAGCAATCTGGTGATATGGATGCATTTGAGTTGGGTTTGCTGCAGAAAAGCAGCGGTGATGTTAAAAAGGCGCTGGACCAGCTGAGAGATCTCGGATGGGCCAAGCGTTGGAGCTCGCAGCCCTACGTGTCGCGCCGCACGTTCAGTGCTATGTCTTCTCACTTTCTCAGGCATCAATGATCTGAACATTTCATGTTCTCAGGGTGCATAATTCTGTCATGTGCTCGGCAATTTTTATAATGCAACCATCATGTATCCTTTGATCGTTGTGTCTTTTAACTGGTGGTCTTGCTATGAATGATTGTAAGTCTAACTGATAAGCCTGCATTCTGAACTGGAACAGACATCTCTGCGGGAGCTCACTACCCTTGGAATCAAGAATGCTGAAAATTTGGCGATTCCAAGTGTTAGAAATGATGTGAGTGTTGTTGCTTGTTCCACAATTCCAGTCTTTCATAACTGAACTATTTGTTCTCCTATTGGCGTCAGGGTTAACTAAAGTTCTTGGAACACAAACAGTTCATATGCACAAATGTAGCATCGTTCAGAGCTAAATATCCCGTGCTTTTCAGAGTGTAATCTTGCGTTTTCTTTGAGTGCAGGCGGCATTTTTGTTTACAGTTGTGGGTACCACTGGATTCTTAGCCGTCCTTGCAGGCCAGCTCCCTGGGGTATTACCATTTCCATGATACCTGCTCTGTGTACTTTCAGATAAGATGAACATAGAGGACTTGATTCATGGGGTACCTGAAAAGTTGTTTGTGATTTTGATATCTAAATGAAAAGGAATTCAAGGTTTAATGAATCTTCTACAATTATCTCTGCCAGGATTGGGGCTTCTTTGTTCCCTACTTGATTGGAAGCATTTCATTGATTGTATTGGCTGTCGGAAGCGTCGCTCCAGGGTACGTGTTTCTTCACCTGTGCAAGTTTAGAAGAGAGATTCAGATGCATCCGTCTCCATAATTGCATCATCTCCTAGAGCAAAGTTTGCTTAGACATGGAATAAGGCAAGACTAGTGTAACTTTATACTATCTCAAGAAATAAAAATCAGGAACATGCAAAATGGTCGTTCGATTCAATGCATTACTGCTAACATGGCAAATTGTAGCCAAACGTAAAAATAACTGTTTGATTAATTATGAACCCGTGTTAATTATGCATACCATCATTGTAGTCTTCTGCAAGCAGCAATTGGAGCGTTTTCTACAGTCTTTCCTGACTACCAGGAGAGAATTGCTAGGCATGAAGCTGCTCACTTCCTAGGTATGTGATTCACTTTTCCTAGCAAGCTTATATCTGCAGTAGTAATTTTACTGAATAGATGTTTTACTGAAAATCCAGTCGCCTATTTGATTGGCCTCCCTATCCTTGGATATTCTTTGGACATCGGAAAGGAGCATGTTAATTTGATAGATGAGCAGTTACAAAAGCTAATATACAGTGGGCAGCTTGATGGAAAGGAACTAGACAGGTCACCCTCTTTTTAACCTGTCCATGCCTGTAATATACACAGTGGGCAACTTGATGTTCATAAGTGTAAAGTTGAACGTTGCACTGCACACCTGCAAAAATGTCACCAGGATCAAACAAATATGCATGTACTGACACCTGCAATTTTTTTTCTCAGGTTAGCTGTAGTTTCAATGGCAGGACTGGCTGCTGCAGGTCTACAATACGACAAAGTTGTAGGTCAATCAGCAGATCTTTTCAGTCTTCAGGTGCTTGAAGAGTTTAACATATCCTCAACAATTCTGTATTGTCACGTTTTCACTATATCTTTAGAAAATTGCATCTGAAGAATTTCCTGTTTGTTTGCTTATAGAGGTTCATAAACAGAACTAAACCGCAACTAAGTAAGGATCAGCAAAAAAAACCTTACCAGATGGGCTGTGAGTTATTTTTCCATCTCTCTTAACCTAACAGAAGCAGAAGCATGTCATAACCTTAATGTCGATTGGTCCCCTTCCTTTGGCATTTCAGGTCCTGTTTGCTGCATCACTTCTGAAGAACAATAAAGCAGCCCATGAAGCGCTTATGTCAGCGATGTCCCAAAAGGCAAGCGTGTTGGGTTGCATCGAAGCAATAGAGAATGCCTCCTGATCACAATGTAACCTGAGTGTACTAGCATCACTGGACTTGATATTGTTTCACCGCTACTGACTACTACTGTTGTTAGTTCATTGAGGAATGAGAGGTGGAGGAGAGGATTGAGGCTTATCTGTATTTCTGTAGACATCAGAAACTCAGATCACAGGGAAGTCAAGGTAGTCGAAAGCGAAGGAAATTTGCATAATGACAAAAACATTGGCCGAATGTGTTGCCATTTACTATCATACACGTGTGGCACAAACAAACATTACTCCCACCTTTTGTTTTCGTAAGGTGGGATTGCCCTCTTCAACACCACAGTTTGACCATTAATATCTGAGCTTTGTATGCTGTAATATTCATACTATGAATTGGACATATTATAAATGAGGTGTTTTCAAATATGAGTCCAATAATACTGATTTTGTACGGTGGAATCTGCAGGGTTTTTTTTGAATAAGTGATAGTTAAAGATTAACAAATTTGAATCTTAGATGGAGAGAGTACTGATCTTTGAGGTCCGTGAGATGAGGACCAAAACCACCCACCTCGCTTCAAGTTGTAATTGATGAGTACTGAATGAAGGATCTAATATTGCAGTTTTTGTTTTCATTTAGTCCGCAAGTTCGAAATCATACAAAGTTGAAAGTACAAACTGCACGATGCTAAACTTGATAATATTTACAAAGTGTTACTTTGCATGTGTTAGATGTAGCTGAGATTTTATCTAGACTTTTATCCACACCGACTGAGTCTGTCAGTCATAAAGTATTTCTTCAGACATATGAATACTGTCAACAGAATGGAGCAAGGGACACATAAAGAAGCACGGTGTACACGTTTCATCTCCACTCCTTATGGTATAGTGTCAAGAGTCAACACTCCAGATTTAATTGACTCCTAACTACACTCTTTATACATAGTACATGGTTTTGATTACATGCTTCATTCTCTAATTACACTCGGTACTGTATATGTCTAGTACTAGTAGTAGATACAGTTAATTCTAGAAGCCAATCCTCCCAGGAGATCTACAAGGTACAAGTTTCACAACCATGAAGAAGCCCCTGACTATTGCGAGACATCCTGCCTGTGTTCCAACGCAGACTGCAGACCTCTGATCACAGAACACCCTTGCAGGAACAGGATCCGTCTCTGAAAGATTCAGAACAACTTCCCGTTGAGGCGTGGATCTGACTTAACAGCTTCATCTACTTACCACAAACACTTACCACAAACACTTAGACTCTATGTATATACGTACTGTCTATTACAGTATCTGCTAATCTCTATGCGTGTGCATATGTGCATGCTTATATGTCGTCAGACCAGTCCTGCAGCTCGCCCTCGGAGAAGAGCGCCTCAACGATGTTGTCGATGAGGGAGTCGACGAAGGCGTTGCAGCCGAGCGTGAACATCTGGCCGATCCTGTTGCGCGCGCTGGAGGCCCACGCGAACGCCGCGGCGCAGGCGACCACCGCCACGCACACCCCCGCCGCCTCCTCGATCTCCATCGTGTCCAGCTTCTTGAACAGCGAGCTGCCCGTCATCGTCTCCACGGCCACCGCCGCCGCGAACGCCAACTGCATGTACCACCGCGACGTTTGAAAACCATGGATGGATCCGACGTGTACTCTGTGTCCGTGGAGGAACAGAGCAGTGCAGAGACCGGAGGGGCCTCGTCAGTCAGTTACTCACCATGGCGAGGCGGCCGGAGATGGTCTCGAAGTCATGGCTCTTGCGGGAGCTCTCGATGTAGTCGGCGAGTGAGGCGAAGAACGATGACGCCGCGGAGCCGGAGCCGCCCGAGTCGGCGGCCCCGCTTCCGTCCTCCTCCCCGGCCAGAATCCTCCGCGTCACCACGCCGCTCCCGGCGCCGTACGACCGCAGCGTGCAGAGCCGGGGCTGGAGCACCACCTTCGTCCCGGCGTCGCGCTTCTTCGGCGCCGCGGGCCCCGACGCCGCCGGCGCCGCCGCTGACGACGACGACACCTTCTGCGGCGCTAGCTCGCAGATGATCGCGCGCGCCGCGGCCGCCATGGCGGGGCTAAGCTGTGTTCTAGGCTAGCTCTAGCTTTCTCTGGACGGCACCGCCGGACTTGAGGAGCCGCGATTCAATTGGGTTCTTTGAATCCGCGACGGGGGAATCTAAGGCTATATGACTGTGAGTACCCAGGCGGTGACACGCCACCCTTTTTGAAACTCAGGCAGGGACAGCGAGTGGCGCCGTTCACCGGACGGTGAAGGTGAGCCCGGCCTCGTGATTCGTGAGGTTGCCGAGGACTCGCGGCGAGACGCCTGTAGGCCGACACGTCGCGCGGGGTGCGCTTGGCTGGTGGTGAAAGGACCCCCGATCCGTGCGTCAACTTCGCCCGCGGGCGAGGCCGCAGCCGCCACCCGCCAGCCGCGAAGATTGTAGCGTTCCCGTGTGCTCCAGCAGTCCACGCCACCGGAGTTGGGACCGCTGGGTTTTCGGACACAGGCGTTGCTATCGGCGCTGCAGGATCATGGACCCCTTCCGTGCCGTCCGGTCACCATCCGACGGTTCTCCGGTCCCCGCAGACCTTTCTGCCTTGCGTCCGAGTTACTGGGGTTTCGGCATACGTGTTTGGTGATGAGGATTGGATTATGACTGGAATCTTTGGTCACTGTGATTATCATGCAAATTGATGAATCAAAAATTCAAAATGCGTTTTTTTAAGAATTGTTGATAGCTAGCTACAAGCAATGCGTTTTTCTAAAATAATTGTTGATAGCTATAAGCTTACGTTGATTGAGCTGTATCAACTACTCTCTACATCTCAAATTGTAAGTCATTTTAAGAATATTAGAGAGTTAAAGCACTTTAAGTTTGAAGTTTATATGATAAGATAATAACATTTAGAATGTCAACCAAGTAGCGTTGGATTATTCATTATTTATATTTTCATAGTATGCTTATTTGATGTCACAAATCTTTATATTTTTCTCTATAATTTTGGTCAAACTTGAGATACTTTGACTCCCCAAAATTCTTGGAATGACTTACAATTAAGACAGAGGAAGTAGTTCTCAAGAAACTATGTTTGCATGTTAGTACTTTTTCGCCTTATATGTTTTTTGCCTTTTTATATGTTTGTGTATGTTTTTTTCTAGTTCATGGTGATCGAGATTAGATCTAACCTTTGAGAGGAGAGAGAAAGAGTAGATGCGTGAGAGACCAAAAAATAAATAAATGTCATTGTAGCTATCGTACCTTTGAGAGGAGAGAAAGAGTAGACACGTGAGAGACCAAAAAAAATGTCATTGTAACTATCGTGTACATAAATAGTGGGAAGAGAGGGAAAGAGATAGATGTTTTTAATAATTAGTTATTGATTCCATGATTCTCTATTTTTGTGACATGCATTATTTTTTCTCACATACATGTATATACTTATATGTACTTATTTGTGAGGATTCTTTTAACCTTTATATATATGTATTTATGTCAACTTATTTAATAGTTATCTAAAAATAATTAGTTATTTTCCATATTTTTATTTTTAGAACATAACTCCATATTTAATGCGAAATATTTTGTGACAAACTAATTTATTTATTGTTTTATTTATAAAAGTTATTCACCATCTCTTAGTATAAGATTCATTTGTGTGTCTATTATATTTGTTGATCGAAGTTTAACATGCAAAGATCACGATGGTGTACAATACATCAAGGTTCACGCTTTGTTTCATGGGAGAAGTGTTGTTCACACCACAGGTAAGCATGCCTTGAGGGAGAATTAAAAAGGGAAGTCATATGTCCTTGCTCTCACTGCAAGAATGAGAGAGCAAGTTAGAAGATGGTGAACTTAAATATCACTTGGTTTGGTGGGGGTTTTGTCTAGGGAAACATGGTTTGTACCTTTCACATTGAGAAAAATAGAGTTGCTGCATCTGAAACATTAGTAATAGGCAAACCATCACTCCACTATGATGTATCGTCATGGTGACCCAGGTAGAACCGTGATCAATCACAACGTTGTATCACACTGGATGATATTTTTTGGCGACAGACGGTGGCGATGATGATGGTTTCAATGACCCTAAGGATGTTGAGTTTTTTGAGTCAATCAGCACGGCTTGATGAGAGCAACAACTTGTCATATGAGACCCCACGGTGGCTCAATGATTTCATAGAGATACAGAAGGTGGCAAAGGAGCCTCTCTATGAGGGTGACTATATTGGCCTCCTTTTTTCCCCATCCACTTTCTTCTCTTCTTCAAGAACTAGAGAGAGGGGATGAGAGGAGAGTGGAGAAGTGAGGGAGAGTGATAAGGGCCTCTTGGTGTGTGCAATTGCTAGGAAGTGCCACATTGGCCTAACAAGTGGGGCCAAGGAGAAGGGTAATGTGACACCTCAAAATTGTGCATGGGATAGATGGTTTTGGTAGACTGTCGGCTAGGACATTACTGTATTTGAGATCTAACTTTATTTTGGTGTATTGTATGTGAAGATCTGGTGGGCTCTCCTAGTTATAGTTAACTAGTTTGTAAATTTGAACTTTAGAAAATGACCATATACATAATGCTCAAGATTATGAAAATGCTTGTACATGTATCTTTATCTAAAAAAATACCAAAAACAGGTAGGGGAATCCCCAAAATGCAATGTCGGGTCATGACAATGTAGAACATAGATATTTATCTTGGAAGCTTCTAGAGGGGGACACTTCTCATATTTCTTTTTTTTTTTGAGAATTACACTTCTCATATTTGTAGTAGCCCTCACGCGTCCTATAATAAGGTACCCCTCCTTTCCATGTCATCCCAATCCAAGAGCATGTTAGATGTGAGAAGAGTGATATGTAGGAGTGTAAGAAGGGTGATAGGTAGGAGAGTGTGATTGAGAGGTTAATGCTAGGATTTCTTCTTGCATCATGGGCAAGTACTCCATGGGTCTTCTAACTTGTGGTGTTGATTTCTTTGTTGTAGTTGATCTATCTTGCGGTGTTGATTTCTTTGCTGTAGCTGATCTCACAAGAGGGTCACCTCAACCATCCCTATTTGACATCTACCTCATGCTCTAGATCTGCCAACTGGAAAATCTTCAGGGATGCGCCTATCCACCATGTTGACAGTGTCGTCCCACATTTGTCCTAGTGGAACTGATGAGGTGTTACCCTGGCGCCATCACTACTTGATCTGGGTGGACTATTTATGAGAGGGATGGTTTTTGCCTACACCACACATTTAGGAAATGACATCGTTGACATGTAGGAGCATGTTCTAAGATATGCGCTGCTTATGATGGATCCAGTTAATGAGAACCCGGCCCTTATGACAACGATTATGGGCGAGGATGCCCTAGAGCTTCTCATAGCGTTGACACCCACCATGGGATCAAGTTCATTAATATTAACCATTGTGGTAGCAGTTTCAACATCTCCCTTTGGTCATTGTTTCAGAAAAGATGGAGACGGCAACACTAGATGCTGCTCAACTTTGGGACCTAAATTTTGAAAACTGCCTTCCAAAAGTAAAACCGTCATTCCCTGTTGTTGATATAAAAAATCTTTATGTCATTTGCTTCATGTTTAGACAACATGTATATAACATTGTGTCTGGGATTTACGTATTTAGCAGCAACAACGTTTCATGTTGAATGCTTTAATTACTTGGTTCTAAACCACCATTTATGGTTTTGGAATCAAAATGTTGGAAAATGTGATTTCTGATTTAAATGCACTTAGCATTACTATGTTATTAAGTATGTTTTATTTTAACTTCTCAAATGAACACCAGATGGATATAATGATTAAATTATTTTTATTATTGAGCCATTTGTCTCACTTCATGCAGGTGGTTAATAAGCTCCTAGGAATATGGCTTTGGAGATTCCAGTCTAGAGAATAATACATCAAAGCTCAACTAGGATGTGCGATCCTGCAGTTCTGGAAAGAAACTTGGGAAAATTATGGCATGGCTCCCACAAATAGTTTGGTTAAATTATGTTCGCTTGTATACGCTAAAACATGTTATGGATTTGTGCAATTATATTATTTGTTTTGATGTTAGTATTATTTTCATATATTTGTTGTGTGGGCTCAATCTGAGTATATATATTGCTCAACATGATTATTATGAGTAAACAAGTAGTGTTATTCGAGGCCTTGAGGGCTCAACCTTGGCAAATGAACTTGAAATTAGCAAGATGCTACTATTTTTTCCCTTGTCACTAGACTTTTTCCAAGCCCTGTTGTGCATTACTTTGTGCCCGGTTGCGCATTACTATGTTTAGCATGTGAACCGCCGCCTCACATGCCCGCCCGCCATGCTTGCTAGTGCTGCAAGCTCGCCGGTGTCACGCCACCGCCGCACATGGTCATAGACGTACAGCGGCGGTGTGACACCGGCGAGCTCTTGTTGCAGACCACCGGTGAGCATGGCGGACGGGCATGTGCGTTGGTAGCGTCACACCGACGAGCTTTTTTTTAAGATTGAGTTCAGAGGCGATTGTCTTAATGGAACCGATCTATCTTCAGAGGCAGTTGTCTTAATTTAACCGGCTCCGAAACCTATCTTCAGGAGCGGTTAAAGAGTTGTCTTATCTTTACAGTCGATGGCATAATGACGGTCAGTCTGACTGTTGCTGAAGACGTGATTTAACCGCCTCTATAGTAACTTTTTATATCAGTGCTTGTTTTCCCAAGTTGGTATGCTTTTAGAAGCACTGCGCTCGTCAAGTGGTGCGCAGCGGTGCACCCTAACCTTTCAATTAGAAGCAGTAAACGATATGAGCTCTTACCTATGAGAGGCTTCGGCTGCTTCGTGCCCTTGTGTGCTCAAGTTGCGTGACATTTTTAGCATAGCCGATGAAATAACATTAATATGTTTTATAGGATTATTTATCATACTATATTAGTACTACTAGTCTGTTTTAAATTATAATTTGTTTGAATTTTTTGACCCTAACTTTGACTACTTATCTTATTTAAAATTTTATGTTAAATATTATTTCTTTTGTTATGGGTTGTTTTACTAATAAAAAATCTTATCATCTTTGTATATTTTTTTAATAAGACGAGTGGTTAAAGTTAAGATAAAAAATCAAATAAACTATAATTTAAAACGTGGGGAGTATTATATTTGTTATAGAGTATATTTAAATGTAGCACATCTGTTACCTTCACTTAACTTAGATCAAACCTATAATCGATATTTTTTTGACGCTTGAGTAGTATGGCTGTAATATAAGGATGGGCATCATCTGCACCTATAGCCATATAATATTTTTTAAGTCACGTCATTTCTCGAGGAGTATAGGGGGCGTCCTCGCGTCAATATATTTAGGGGCATCCTCGCGTCAATATATGTTCTCCAATCTCATTCACTTCATCCTACTACTAGATTATTTTTATGGTATTTTTCTCTCGTAGCAAAACAATATCAGCTGGCTTATAAGCTGCAGAAACCAAGAGACGAACATCCCAATGAGACATAAGCTTTGAGAAAAACACGCAGTGCTTGAAAGTTAAAGGTGAAAATGGAATGATCAGATCGATTACCACTTCATGAATGAACACTACGTACAAATCTGATCGACGAAGCCTGACAACGACACAACGTGAAAGCAAAGCTCACATTATATGGGATATTGGAATTACAACTTAAAGATAGAACTCGAAAACTACTAATTTGATCAGAACGAAGGACAAAGTAGGATCGAAGCACATACACCTTGCATGAAAACTTTAAAACACTGACAGCAGACACATCATCATCTGAAGATAGTCACCTGATCAGGCCGCAACTAATATTAATCTCTAAAGCCCGCAGTGTTAATTAACCTGAGGCATTGAGCCGTCTCGCACAACGGGTTCTCTAGCTCTTATCTGAACGGTCTGCACCGCAATCACCTCTTCTTCTTCTTCGGTCTCAGAAACATCGGTTGTCAACTTGGTGGGCTCTTGTGCACCTACATTATTATTAAGAGACGGAGGAAATTAATTAACCGTTACTTCCTTTTATTTACGCCACCACAAAGATATACTTTACTCTAGTAAAAAATCAACTGGCCTCTTCTTTTCAGAGCGGCATATTTGCATGGTGTTTTTTTTTTGACCGAAAAGACTGTGGGGAGGTCTCCACAGTTGAGATCATTTTCATTATTTAAAACAAAAGGATGGTTGTTTACCTGAAGCGTCTTCATCAGCGCGGCCGCCGTATCCTTTGACGCGCTCGACGAACACGTACAGAATGTTCATGACCTGTGCTGCGAAACTGGCCATGGGAAGGAGCTGACGGCTAGTTAAACACTGGTGCTTAGAGCCGCTGCTAGCTGCTTCTATTACTAGATAGTCTACTAGCTAGCTAGTTATCGCTCTGCTGAGCTGATCAGCTCTCAACTGCTTTGCTGTTGTTGATGCTTATGATTTGCGAGTCGTCACAGCCTCACAGGTGAGTTCTCTCGCTATCATCGGGCGCCCAATTTATAGACGGCCGGGTGCCCGGCCGGGTTACCCGGACGATCGAGTCAGCTTTGCCGGACGCCACGCATGCATGCATGCAGGCCCACGCGCGCGAGGATATTAGCCAGCAAGTGGGAACTGGGGAGCATGCACCTCGAATCACGCTCTTGATAACATTCTCTAATTCGATATTCTTGGATTTTGTTTTTGCATGTTTGGCCATATATCAACGGCTGCATATAGTACTGTTTTTACATATTCCTAGCTACTTGCTTTCAGACATAATGCGTGCGACGACTGGCAGAGCAAATAAAATATACTGTGATCGCAATTTACAACTCAACTAAAGCTAAGGGTGAACACTGAACAGCGACGGGACCTGCAAATGGCATTACTTTATTCTCGGCAAATACTTGGGTAATTAACAGAGAGCCATCTAATCAGCAACTTGCACTACTGTATTCCTCAAATATGATACGCGTGATCAGGTTGTTTTTTTCACTTTTTCTTACACAGCTGATCTCCATGGTCACATGAGAAATCGCGTGATTTGTCCCTCTGCGTGTCCTCCATCGACCCTCCGCGGTGGAAACAGGCAGGAACGCTCGTTATTCTATTTCTACATCTATTAATGTGACATGCATGCAGGCAGCGTGCCTCTGATGCATGGTTTTCCCCTGCTGGAGTGCTGGTGTATCTGTTGTCGTTATGGTCGTTATCATGTTAGTGAAGCAGAGGGAACAAGAACTACTAGCACATATGTGCAGGCTGCAAGAGTACGTAGCAACAACGTGCGTTGCTTGGAACCGGAGAGAGAGAAGCTGATCTGAGCACTGATTTGTATATTGCAGTTGCAAGCGATGCCTGAAAAGAATATGCTGGCGTTGTCGTTATGGCTGGAACGACCTAATGATGCATTATTAGCGGAAATGCTGACACAGGCTCGGTATTGCCTTCGCTGATGATAGTTATCTGAACTTCTATGCTGTTTGCTTTAGTGCTTTCAATTCTAGCGTTCTTTTTTCTTCTCTTCCTTTTTTTTGGGTGTGTGTGTTTGTGCACAAGAGTGATGGCTACTAACGCGTCGACATTACCGGACAAGGTCCACGAGCAGTTGAGGGATACTTCAGTTCAGGCCACACAACCTTTTTCCTTTTATGGATCTCGAAACCGAGGCCTTTTTTGTGCTTTTCAGATCCACGTGGTGGATCATACAGTATATCGCATCCGTCGTTTACAACGCACGTACATCTTGTGCACGGTTGGTGAGTGAGCAGTTAAAGTAAGTAGTGTATCAGTGTATGAACCAAATAAACATCGGAAAGGATTGTGATTACAACAGGACCAGTACAGTGTCTGCCAGAAATTTTTAAGCTGGACAGCCTCATTCACCAACCATGAAAAAAGTTAGGGGCTTAATTTTTTAGGTGCCTTCAATTCAATCTTACCTTTTGCATTCACTTTAGCGAATCTTTCAATGAATATTTGAGACCCTAATAATTTTAATGAAAAATCTGAACTAAAAAGTTTTAGATATCATCAAGTATTCAAGTACTACCACTTTGCTTAGGTCATGTCATGTCTCCATCAAGGGTCATTTGCAAATTTCAAAAGATGATTTTCAAAACCTAAGAACTTAAATATATCTTTTGGAACCATAAACAGACTTGTCGACAAACTTTAAGAACTTAAAATGAATTTCAGATCGTTGTAGATCTCTCTGGACTCTAAAACTTTGATATAAAATTTATTTCCATCCGACTTGATTCAGAAAAGTTATGTTTTTTTTTATGTTCCACCTGTTTTATAAAAATTGGCAACATTATATTGTTAGTCTCCTCTAAAAATCAATTTGTGTAGACAGTGTAGTTTATAGATACCTCTAGAAATGCCTCTATTTTTAGAGGCTGATGGAAACTCCAGCCGTCTCTAGAAACCTAGAGAGATATCTCAAGTTTCCAACCAAAATGCATAAAGGTATTTTAGAGAAGACTAGAAACACCAACCGCCTATTTTTCTCCTTAAAACCAATTTGAGAAGCTTGTAAACAACAATATGTTTGAGGTGCCCTTTTGTTTCAACAAGCATAGTGCAATGGTAAACAGGAGTACCCCTTTTTCTAAACCTTTTCATCTCTAGTGAGCAGCAAGAGTTTGACTTAAGAAGGAAAATGGTTCATCTCCAAGCATCACCGATAGCCGTGCTTTGGGGAAAATTGACTTTGCACCTACTGTTGCTTGCCTCCAATCCTATTAGTTGTCACGCCACATGCATAGATAGCCAACCCCAAGCTCCAGCTTTAGACTCCCCTAGAACTAGCTAGGGTTTGGTTATTTTGGAAAAGAAACCTTAAGAATTCGCACCTCAGAATCTCCCATCTGTGGTGGTTTGTTGTTGCGGCCATTGCCTTGACATCTTGTCTGGTTGAACGATAGATCGCTCGATGTGATGATACCAAGGGCCCTCGGCAAGGAGTGTGTGCGTGCGGGTTTGCGATGCTACATTGTTGTGATGGTTATCTGACTGTCACTTTGAGTTTTGTTGTTACGGTGATATTGTTTTTATTTTGTTTGGCATTTTTCTTCCTTAAGTTGTTGTGCTAATACAGGCCTGGCAAACATTCCGGTTGATTTAAAGGGGGGATCTCAGGTCATTTCCTTGGAGTATAATAAAGTCAAAATTCAAAGAGGAAAGACGCAAATGTTATTGATATAAAAATTGCACGCTGGTTTTATTAACCTGCTTAAATGTTACAACGAGAACTACTAAAAATACCCAGAACTCATCTAGTCAAAGGAACATTATTAGACTGCAAGATATAGCTACAAATTAAAGAAATGTTTTATGAGTAAAACATTCAGAGTTGAGAAAACACTAGCAGGTGCCATCGCAGTCTTGTGGGCTACAAACTTTTATTACACGAAACGCAAGGATGCTCAACAATCTCTAGAACCGGCCGACGACATTAATTGGCCCCCGCCGTAGATCCTTCATCCACGATGGGTCCTGCTCCTCGCGATCTAACCTCAAGGCGCTGCAATAGCAAGAACAAATCCAGCAGTAATAATGTCATTATTCAGTAATCCACCGGATTAAATTATGATGGTTGAGTGATACGTATGGCAACAACTTAGCAGGCAAACTAGGAAATTACCTGGACGCTGTGCAGTTTATTAGCGGGCTCCTGTACTTTGTCCTTTTCACCTCCAATGCGGCCGTAGCCGGTGACACGGTCTACAAGGCCGAGGAACTTGTCCTTGATCTGAGAAGCGAAGTTGGCCATGTGATCGATCGACTAATAAGCTTCTAACTAATTAAGCTAGCTAGTAGCTTACTCAGTTACTCCTAACTAAGTAATTGAGTCCTAAGCTCAAATGCTTAATCCGAGTAGCTTCTTGCGCTGGTTATGAGGGTGATCGAGTAGTGGTGTGCTTCAAGCGATCACGGAGTACCCTATTTATACACGATGAGTCCAGCCACCAAACGCGTTGGATCCACGACCGGGCCCTAACAACACGCATGGTGCGACATCCCCATACCCCACACCCGTGCTGGATGATCAGAATCGCGTGCTTGCTGTTTCGCTTTTCAATACAGAGATCCATGACGACGGAATCAGAATTTCTCGATCAGCAGCCGCCTGCATCATATCACTGCAGTCTGCATGTGTATCATATGGTTGGCGGAGCATGCACCAGCACCTCAACCGATGGTGAACAGGTCCTTATCTGATGATCACGTTCGTTGTCAGTCAATTACTGACTTGTTTATATATACGTGTACTTGTAAAGGAATGCTGGCTGACTTATTAATTTTTGGTCAGATGACAAATCATGCTGTTTAATACTACTAATACTATTTGTATTTGGTCATATATGTGCCTATTTCCGTGAAGTCGTATATATAATACCGTGATTATCTCCATCAGTTCCCCAATAAAGGCCCCTATCCCCATAAACCTGTCGGAGTTGAGGCAATTTTAATGCTCCAACCGTTTTCAATGCCTCTCACAATTTTTGTTGGCTACCAATAAAACACTCATCTCCCCCAAATAGAGGGGAAGATACAACTCCCCCAATAACGTGGACCCATAGAACCTGTCACTAATTTCTCCTCACTGTCGCAGCCATTGATGCCACCGGCAGTAGCAGCGACCGGCGAGGCATCAGAGCTGCCGGTCGGATCCCCACACTATCCCTGGAGCTGCTCCATCGCGGCTCCCGACGCGGGAGCCTTGGTCTGTGCCTTCTCCCCACGGCGTGCTCCTCCTCCGACCATTGGGACCCTTGAGGAGGCGTTGTACCTCCACCGCAGCAGCCCGCATACATGTCGTCGAACTGTCGTGTCCCTCCGCCATGTCGTGCTAGCACACTGCCCGCCCACCAAGACCCACACCCACGCAGCTCCCGGGAGCTTCAATCTCGATCTATCGGCGCGGAGGTCTTCAGCGACCGGAGGTTGCTGGGAAAGGGGGAGGCTTGCTCCCGTGGCCAGAGCTGCGGGGAAGGGGGCGCGCAAGCTCCCCATCGCTCCTGGGGCCAGGGGCGGAGGTTGCGGTCAAGATTGACAGGGAGAAGTGCAAGGGAGAGAGACAAGTAGAGGGTAGGAGATGATACTGACACATAGGTCCCACATGTAAGTCTTTATTGGGGTTGATGTACTGGTGATCTGCTGCAGTAAGTCTGCCCAATAATCTAAAAAGCAGTATTGGTGGTTACCAATACTACCATATTGGGGATTGATTATTGGGAAATTGCTAGAGATGCTCTATAACTTGTTTGATGTACTACAAAGAAAGCATCATAGACCATTAGGCCAGCTCATAGCCCAATATGACATCTTCGCGTGTGGATGAATCGTGGTGAGAAGTTGTAGCGGTCGTGTGGGTTCCCTTGTGGGTGCAGCTTGGTGCACCTACTGCCTTGCCTAGGCGTTTGCTGCTGCAAAGCGTGGCAGCTAATGACTAGTCGGCTAGTCCGGATGGACGTCACTAGGCTCGGGCCTAAAAAAACATGATCCTAGCATGGTTCAGCACGACGACCATAGTGCCAATTTTAGCACAGGCAAGTGTGAAGGGTTGTGCCTGCTAGGTCATGATGCCAGCTGGCAGTGCCGGCACAGGCACACGACACAGACAGATGAGCTGGTATTATACCGGCCAGATCCTACTAGTCGTTGGTATGATATTCTTTCTCAACTATTGAATTTACTTAATGGGAGAACCTTAGATATAAAATCACTCCTTGACTCCTAGTTGACCGTTGCTCATAGTCGCTTGCTCTCCCTCTTTCTCGTTCGCCCCTTCAGGAGGCCACCCACCTCTCTCTCTCTCTCTCTCCAGTCGATTGTTGCTCCATGTGACAACGACACCATCGTCTCAGTCAGCGATGCGCGAGGGAGGGGGGATGATGGCAGCGGTGACGCAGTGGTGCAGCGATAGAGAGAGCAAGGTCACTTCTCTCATAGAGCTATATAGTGGCCGAGTCGGCACATGTCTTATACCGGTTATTGGCTAGTTTCATGCTTCGCAGTTGTCATCCTTTGGTGCCACTCTATTCTATAGGAGCTCTTTTTGTAGGTGTTGTCATCAAGTTAAATTGTCGAATAGTGTTCTATCTACCTCTTCCATCATTCTCCTTCGAGGCTTCTCCCCTTGTTTGACATTGGATGACAGTACGTGCATGTAGGTTGGATGTGCTAGAATCCTAAACCTGCCATCAAATGGAAGGATCATCGTAGCATCCGGAGAAAATGAAGATCCCGCATCATCAATGCCCTTTTTAGTGTAATAACTAATCTATCTTTAGATGCTCTCGATTATCAAACTTAGACCATAAACTTGATGGAAAAAAGTTATTGACCGATGGAAAATATGAAGGAGATTCACAAGTTATAGGAGGACGATCCACAAATCAAATTGCAGCTTTATGAACCTCACAAATTAAATTACAACAGAATATTATACGCAAGACTAAAAAATATGAGTTATTTTTGTGAACAAATCCGTTTTCCCTAACAAGAAGAGAACCACACGGCGCCAAAGAAAGCAGTCAATGTAGTACAGCATGGAGTTCAGACCACACCAAAAGCTAGCATGCAAGCAGCAAAGCCATCCCTAAGCAATACATATATGGTAGTTGTAACATAACAAAAAAAAAAACAAAGGCCTAGGCAGCCCATCCCTTCGCTGGCTCGTCGTCCCCCCCCAATCATCTCCTCCAGACAGACCAGCCCCTCTCCTTCTCATGTTTCTTGCTGGTCCCCTTGCTCTCTCATGGCTTCCCTCCCCCAAATCCCCTCTCTATAGCAGCAAACTCTTGGAGGAAACCAGCAAAACGGATCAAGGACAGCAAGTGGAGCAAGAAGAGGCGCACCTTCCATGTGGATCGGTCTTTCCCCATCTCCACTTGCTGCCCTAGGGTTTGTGGGTGACCAAGGTGAGTTGGATTCTGTCCTTCCCTCCTCAAATTAGATGTCTATGATGGGTTTTGCCTTGGGTATAAGTGGATTGGAGGGGAAGAAAAGCTGTTGGGATGTGATTCCTCGGTTTTCAGTTGTGTGGTTCCTGTAACTTTAATTGGGGAAGTGATTCGGACCAATTAGAATTGGAATTGAATGTTGTGATGAGCTAGAAAGTTGTAGATATGGTTGTTACCTATGTGCTGGTAATTTTTTCATGAGGTTTGGATGGCTAAAACTCCAGATATCGCTGTTTAACTCTGCACTGCTTGAAATCCTAGGCAGGTGCTAAAGGTTGTGTTCAAGTGCGAATAAGAATACATTAATCACAGAATTAATTTATGGTTTCTAAATGGAAGTTGTAGAGGAATCAGAGACCTTTCCAAGAAGTCTTGGTTTGTGGTTTTCAGCCAAATGGTTTAAGAGAGATAGATTTTTTAAGTTGGATGTCCTGTTTACTATCAGATTATAGTTTCAGTTTCGACCTTCAGTTTTGGGTGTTGATTTAGAAGTACGTACAGGCAGTTTTGGTCCAGTGCAATGTGGCAGTTTTCATAGTACTTTCTATGGTCTTTCCATCAAATATGGAAACTCTGATTTTGATTGGATGGTTTGAGAGGTATAGAATTTTGAAGTCAGCCATCTTATACTGCAGGGACAGTTTTAAGTCCCACTTTGTCAGCCTTTTTAGAGCTAGTAGATATGAGAAGTAATTTTCAGTATGTATACCAGAATTGTAGGGTTTCCATATAAATGCTTATAGTTTTCTAACTTGATGGCATATTCTTTTCTAGCTTTAAACTACGAAAAAGAGAAGCAGCACTGCCGCTGTTCAAAAATGTCTAGTGTTGTCGTTTCTACCTTTGAGGTGGTTGGGGCGTAGAAGTATACTATTCTTTGTTGATACATGTTTGGTTGAGAATATATACTAAATTATATGTTATAAAACAGGTGGTGGTGCTTCGGATCATCACTAGCGCTTTTGATCTTGTTTTGGTAAAGAGGCAAGTGAACGTAGCAGTTGCATTGCTACAACTTTAACAAGCTACTTTTACTGCCTTCACTTTAAAAGAAAATTCTGAACCATGAATGATATAATATGGCCTTTGAAATCATGTTTTATTCATTTGGACTTGTTCTCTATGCTTTCTATGTGAATCCTTTATGTTTCTCTACTTATTATGGTTTGATGATGCTTATGTTGGTACAATGGAATGAGGATCGTTGTTCCGTGGCGATGCTCATAGTGTTATATGAGATTATTTATCATTCTTTCTATGGAATTTGCATGGTGATATATGTGCTCGTAGTTATGGAAAAAGTATGAATATGGTGTTACGAGTACAACTATGTAGCGGGTGTATCACTTTTACTTCAGCATGGGTGAATAGATAACCAAAATGTTCAATGGAGGATGATTTTTGAACTCATGGTTGAGGCTGATAGTATATTGCACATGTGGCACATACTTGGTAATTTAAACTATCACATGATTCTTTTACTATAGACGAAGTCCATGGAATCCTTAGTGGCTTAATAGTTGATGGATTTGTTATAGAGGTATGCTGATCTTGGTGTTTCAAAACAATTGTGATATTTATGCTACTTTATGTTATGTCTCCTAGTGCTAACACGTACAGATCAAATGAAGTTTTGGGTTATGAGTAGGGTCAGAAATAGTTTTTGGAAGTCTTGGGTATATGTGTTCAAAACTTAAGAATTAAGTTCTGGGTTGACTAGCTCTATTTTAGAAGTCCTTTTTATTATGATATACATGGTTTGGGCTTAGATTACAGATTTGGTGCTCTACTCCATATTTTTAATGATAATTCTTACATTCTATCCTATACCTTTTAAAATGAAGGTGATCCATAGATAAAAAGATATGGAGAATGTTTTGTTGATACTTGGCATACATGAGATTCTATCATTTAATCATGGTTTGTTCTCTTGTCATTATGGAAGTATGTGGTATTTGGATTTTGGAGATGGCATTTATATTGTGGCATTGCATTGCATGGCATTTGGAGTTAGTCGCGAACTTATGGTTTCGACTGTACTGGTACAGCATCGTCATCGCGATGCGGCTTCATACCTTGTTGGGTATGAAGGCAGGAGACATGGCATTTGCATTGCATATGCATTATGGATTTGGATTATGGCATATTGGCATTTGGAGTTATGTCGCCGCTTGATAGCCACGACCGTACCGGTACAACATCATCATAATGATGCAGCTTCATACCTTGTTGGGTATGAAGACAGGCGTTCATGTGCATCCATATGCATAGGGCACAACAATGCAAGCTTGATACAAATGATGGGTATGAAGGCAGGAGATCATGTGCATTTCTGTGCACTTTTGTATGGTTTTGGAGGTTGGTTGTGATGAAGTATATTGGGATATACTATGAATAATTATGTCTTATGTTGTGCTATGGCTTATCCAACTTGGATATATTACATGTGGGCTGTATGGATATTTGGATATTGGTTTGACTGAGTTGCATCGAAAATAATAATGAGAAGTGATCCTTCTTTCTAGTGAGGTGAGTTACAGTATGGCTAATGGAATTGTGGAGATATTATATGCACTTTCTTCCTTGCATTCGTAAGTACTTCAAATGCTTTAAATGTTATTCCATTTTATTCTGGGATATGATATGGATTTATGTTACTTTAGTTTTCCCTGGTTGTTATGGTAACCTATGTGTTATGGCTTTTAGGGGTGACTTCTTATTGTTCTATATGGAACCTGCATTATTCGGCAGGGGTGAGTCATTACAAAACTAATGCTATGTTTTTCATACCATGATCACCTAATTCTTATAGGAGGAATTGGATATGTAGGGCTGTCCTTTAATACCTGTTGCATATTAAATGATTAATTAATCTAATGTGGTTTAAATAGCATGTTTAAGTAGTTCGCTTGCTGAGATTATTCAATCTCACCTTTGTTTGCCCGTCCCAGGTTGTCCTTTGAAGATAGCAAGGAGGGAAATGGGTTAGTTGCACACCATGCACCTTTACATGATCTCATAATGCTAAGAGGTTTTCTCCTGAGTCTAAGAGACGGTAGAGTACCCTTGCTCATATTTGTTAAAGTTAGACTTGTCATGTGGAGTATCACGCTTTATTTATTTATCTATCTATCATTGCTTCCGCGATGTGCTCGTTCTAGGCTTCTGCTGCCAAAATTTTCTAGTTCGGCATTTTTGTGGTGTAGTTGTGTGGCATCCCAGGGTTGCGTGATACCTGGGGTGTTACAGTAGTATCAATTGGCCCCTGCTTCATTCCCTTCTCCCACATTCAGTTCATCGGCACCTCTCGATCGTACCAGCTCAATGGGCTGCATCATGCATACAAGAACAAATAATTAGGCAGGAAAGTTGTCAATTATATTAGGTGGATGTGTGATCAGGAACGTGTACTAGCTAGCTACTGACGGGTAATTAACGAGCTTGCACAGTTTAGCCTGGTCTGATCTTTTGCTTTGCTCTATCAAACTCCATGACAATGTATTTCTGTTAGTGATAATGAAAATGTCACTACCGGATTCGTGGTCTTCGCCGAGTGACGAAAGCACTCGGCAAATCCTATTTGCACTCGGCAAAGACCAGTCGACAAAGAAAGAGTCGGCAAAGAAGTCTTTGCCGAGTGCCACGTGTCGAACACTCGGTCGAAAATAATAGAAAAAATTAATTGGGGAAGGGACCCATTGGCCAGCCCCCAATAACACCTAGCCATGATCTTTTTCCTAGGATCTTTGCACAATTTGCAGCAATGGCGATTTGAACTCATGACCTCTCTCTCACGTGATTTCTGCCTTAACCACTGTACTACACCATCACATGTGTCTATAAGTAGTTTTAGTTCCCTACATATTATGTCAAACCGAGTGTAAATTGCATTTTTATGCCCTAGATGAATTCAAATCAAAAAGTTGTCAACTACAAAGTTTTATAACTTTTTGAAATCTACACTTTTTGTTTAGAAAGTTTTTTCATCCGAGGTCGTTTATAAAATTTGAATTTTAAATTTAAGAAATTTAAACGTAGGTTTAGCATGGCAAGATGGACTCAAATAAAAAAGTTGTCAACTACAATCTTTCATAACTTTTTGAGATCTATAAACCTTATTTTGATGTTTTTCATCCAAGGTCATTTAAAAAATTTATATTTTTGAATTTTTAAAATTCAAATGTAGTTTAACATGGCAAAGGTGGAACTCAAATGAAAAAGTTTTCAACTATAGTATTTCATAATTTATCAAGATCTGTAAACTTTATTTTGGATGATTGATCATTTGATCATTCGAAGTGGTGGTTCTAATAAATAGTTTACAAATCTTATATCTCGATATGTAAGATTTATGAATAAATTTATTTTTATTTTGTCAAATGAAGAAGTGATCAAAATAAACTTTGTAGACCTTGATGAGTTAAACAACTTCATAGTTGAAATTTTTTTTATTTGAATTCGTTTAGGTTTCAAAAATCGATTTAAAATTTTCTTTGCCGAGTGTTTTTTTTTTTTGACACTCGGCAAAGACCCTTCTTTACCGAGTGTTTTTTCTGGCACTCGGCAAAGAAACTTCATTGCCGAGTGTCTTTTCTTTGCCGAGTGCCCGAAAAATACACTCAGTAAAGAAAAAATACTCGGCAAAGAACGAATTTTCGGTAGTGGTGGAATGGTCCTCGTATAAAAAAAACGAGCTAGCAGCTGCTAATTACTAACGCCGTATATTATGACACATGAAATTTACCTGCAAGGTATGAAACTTGGCTGGCTCCTTGGGTACTAGTGTATCCTTGCCTACGCGCCGGCGCCACCGATGCCCCAGCCGGTAATGCGGTCGACGATGGCTAGGAATTTGTCCTTGAGCTGAGCAGCGATCGAGTAGCTAGCTAGCCCGTCGTCTGTATGGCAATTGGAGACCCTACTGGTGATACATATATACCTGAGCTTCTCAGCGAAGCTACCGAAGCAGCAACCAGCAAGGTAAAGCTAACCTGAGTATACTAGCTAGCTACTTTGTTGGTGTGGCTAGCTTTGAGTGTGAGTGGTGATCATCACGGACGAGAATGGCCTTATTTGTAGCCGTCGAGCGAGCCGAGTGTGGTTGAGTAATGGCCACGCCCGTGTGGAGGGGTTGCGACTTCAGCTTTGACACCGGCCGGGGGCACGCATATCACACGGTTAGCTGGCGAGAGATCGTGTGTTTGTTTTTTTATCATGCAAAACACGTTTTTTATTAAACAGAAGAGCAATTTAAAAATACAACAGAAAGACGCAAATGGAAAGCCCCAAAGGCCCACTAAACTAAGAACTGAAAAAGGCAAAACTACTACATGAAAAATAGATTGCGTGACGAAAAAGACAGGCAAATAGCGAAGTATGCCGCGCCCTCCTCCAGACCCACGACATCAAGGCCCAAGCTAGCCGGATCAAAATTGCCATTGAAGAGAGCATTCAAAGCCTCATGCTCAGATGCGGATAAAGGCTTGCTGAAGGTGGCTCTGAATTTCCTGGCTACCTCCGAATCAACCACCGGCGAGTTGACCACCGCCGCTAACTTTTTCAGGAGGATGGGCTGCGCCTGTTTGGTGCAGTCGTCCTTCCTTGGTTGCGCCACTATCCTGATGCTGCGTCGGACCGTCGCAATGGATTTTGGAGTCTTGGCCCTGCGCGTTTTTGGCAGGCCACGAATGTGCAGCATTTCCAGCAAGATGCACAGCCTGTTGACTAGCATAATTTCGACCGAGGGTGACCGCCCATAGCACCGGGGGAATGGCCGGATTGGCCACAACGACTAGAGTGGAAGCGATTGTGTTTGTGTCTTTGATCCGTACGTGAAACAAAGCAAACCTTATTTGACTACTTTAGGTAGCTTTGTTGATTAATTAATGCTCCCATATAGTTCCACGGCACCAATCCGTATCATCACTTCCACAGCTACTTTGCATTTTGGGATGCAAAGTATGGCTTAATCGCTCATTTGCCATGCAAATCTTGTGCGCGCATGATTACATTGCATTGCCTTGCCTGCTTGATCATGACTGATGACATGACACGCCACGATCAAAACTTTTAATTTCCAGTGCTCTTTGGCACGTGAAAAGATTATAAACAAAAACATGTTGAAAGTGTCGGTTTTATTAAGATATTTGTGTGAGCGGCATGGTGTTAAGGTGTTGTAAATAGTTGTCATGCGTTTTGTTTAGTGTTTATACGGTGTTTAAATGGAGTTAAATAAAACGGGCTAAATAGTTTGTATAGTACAGCCAAAATAAATAGAATTATGCATGTAAAAAATCTAAAATATACTAGCAAGGATACATATAATTATGCGTGTACAATTATGTATTCTAGAAAGTAACAAATTTGACAAAGGAAAGTAAATCCCACTCTTCTTCTCTCATATATATTGAGATGCAAATGCTCATCCTATATATTCCTATTTACTAAAAAGGTGAATTACATATCTGTTTTGCCCATCTAATCATGTTTATCTCCGTTCCGGACCGTTTTTCTGCCTTTGACAGTTTGTTAAATGGTTTCGAACCATTTAGTAGGCAGTTGTGGTAACAACCCTAAACTGTTATAGGAAGTCTAGGGTCGAACATATCTTGTTCCTAGCCTATATTAATTAACATACATTAAAAGTCCTCTACGGTATACGGAGACAACTTAATTATTTTACTCAGAGGCTCATTTTCATTTCCAACTCGTAGTCCATGGCGCTCCCATCTGTGTTACTGCAACACCACCGCTTGGAGTGATATGCATGATGGATCGGAGAAGCTCACAAAAGAGCAACCGAAATGTGTATATCATATATATGTCGAATATAATAATCTTTGTGATATGGCTCTGCCCAATGCTCGTGCGTGTGAGATATTCAGAATCGCCTCTCTGTTTCGCTTTTCAGACCCACGACGACGACGGAATCAGAATTTCTTGGCGGCCGCCTTCTTATGCTGTGTATCATATGGAATATGGTTGGCAGGGCACCTCAACTGAGTGACGTCCTGATCTGATGAGATCATGTTCTTTGTCAGTCAATTACTGACTTGTTTATACGTGTAGTGCCATATATAATATATATATTCTATGTGATATGGCCGACATATAATTTTGGGGTAGCTAATAATATCAGTAGTATATAACGTCAAAAAAAAATATCAGTACTATAACAAGGAGCGTGATGTCGGTGATGACATCATTGTCGTTTGTTTGGGTAACAGGCAGCAAATTATTAGATTGTTATATCAGCTAAGTGTATACACTGGCCTGTTTGGCAGTCCCAAGTCTCACGTGTCAGATGGCAACTTTATCACAACTTACACAAAACAAGTTTTCAACAAAAATTCTAAAGCACAACTCATACAAAAAAAAAATTAGAAAACAAATTAACTCAACTTATACATACTACCTATTTTCTAGATGATTTTTGGAATAATCTATGATAGACTCATTTTTTAAAAACTCTAAACAACCTCTTTGAAAAACATATATACGGTACACGGTGGAGGAATGGTATAACAGGGCCAGGAGCAAGAAGGTATAAAACAAATATGAAGGAAAGGAAAACAAGCAGAGAAAAACAAAAGGAAAGGAGCAAATTTTTTAGCAGTAAAGCTTCATTGAGGTCTAGAACTCCCAGCCCACCGTCTTCTTTTGGTCTTCTAACCGGGCTGCCTTGCCATTGATTCTGCGCAATCGCTCGTTTGCAAGGCAAATCTTGAGCGTGCATGATTGCACTGCCTGCTTGGTGATGACTGACGATCAAGGACATGGACATATGACACCACGATCAAAACTTTTCAAATACCCTTTGACACGTGAAAAGATGATATATAAGCAAAAGCATTGAGGATGTTGTCGGGTATGTTAAGATATTTGTGTGATCGGCTATGTTGTGAAGGTGCTGTAACCAGTGCTTAGTAAATACAGTAGTTACCTTTGTTTACAGAGTCAGAGGCTCATTTTCTTTTTCCAACTTTGTCCATGGCGCGCTCCCATCATCAGCTTCCGGCCGTGCGTATCACTCGGATATCGTCCAGTGATGGAGAAGGGAAACTTCCAAATGTGTATCATATATGGAATTTCCATAATGGAATATGGTTGGTAGAGCCGAGCCCCTGACCCCTGACCCATGCAGCCATGCCCCACGCGCGTGCGTGCGAGATATTCAGAATCGCCTAGCTGTTTCGTTTTCCAGACACACGACGACGGAAGAATCAGAATTTCTCCATCAGCCGTCGCCTGCTTGTGTATATGGTTGGCAGATCAGCCGCACCTCAACCGATGAACCGAGTGACGTCCTCATGATCAGGCTCTTATACTGACTTGTTTTATACGTATGTATATATACTAGTTCAGAGGTGCACAGTTGAGACAGCTGGTAAGTGTCCTTAGTGACGGATTCAGTAAGCGTCTCTAATAAGGTCAGAGTAGCGACGGGTAATCAACCGTCTCAAATAAGAAAGAAAAGAGACGGCTAAACAAATTGACCATCTATGATATTGCTACGGCTTCTACAGCTGCGACCTATCGCTGTCATACAAATGATAGAAATTAGTGCATTTTAAGCTAGGCGAGCAAAACCTGAAGTCATGAATAATGTGCTTCTCTGCGCCTAGAGGCTGATTTTTCACCTTTTCTCTTGGATCCCAGTAGTGTGTTTGTAATAAGTTAAACTTTAAGATATATAAGAGATTGTAATGCGTCTTGTGTGATGTTTCTTTTTTAAAAAGAAAAAACTGAAGCCGAAAGTTTGCTTTATCTAAAAATCTAAACATCTTAGCATAACAGGCAACCCCAATGTTCTTTTATCACTTCTTCGTGTCAAAGAGCACCGGACAAGTTTCTATCATGATGTCATGTCCTCGATCATCTGTCATCACGCTCATCAACAAACAGGCTATCATGTGTTCACAAAAGGGTTTGCATGAGAAATAAACGAGTGATTTTACGTGATACTTTTATCCGAAAAGGCAAAGTAGCCGTGGAAGTAATCATATCATGCTCTAGGTGCCATGTGGAAGCACTAATTATTCAACAAAGCCATCTAAATTAGTCAAGCTTTGATTTATTCTTTCACGTACCAGATCAAACAGTAAAGAGAGAACGTGATTGCTTGCCAACCGTGTGATAAGCGTGCTCGGCGAGCTAAACGTGTAGCAGAGTTGAAGCTGAAATGCTGAAATCCCAATCCACTGACGGCGTGGCCATTGCTCAACAATCTAGCTAAAGCATCAGTCTGCTGCTCAGCCCGCTCTGGACGCCTACAAATAGGGCCATCCGCCGGTGATCACCTCCATCGCTCGCCACAGCTCTATCACACTCAAAGCTAGCCTCACCAACAAACTAGCTAGTGCTCGGGTTAAGTTAGCTGCTTCAGTAGCTTTGCTGAGAAGCTCAGGGAGCCGAGTGTTCTCCATTGCCACAGCCATATATATACAGCTATTCTCTCCCATGGCCAGCTTCGCTGCTGAGCTCAAGGTCAAATTCCTCGGTGTCGTCGACCGCATCACCGGTTGGGCCAGTGGTGGCGCCGGCGTTACCAAGGATACGCCGCCAGGGGAGTCCACCAAGTTACGCACCGTGCAGCAGGTAGGTTTCGCGTGTAGCAGCAGCTCAAGGATTATGTGCGAGTAATTAATTATTAATAACATCATTGTTGCCTTGCCGGCTTATCGATCTGTTCTTGTATTAAGCCCGTTGAGGTCCGATCCAGAGGTTGCGATGGTCCCATTGTGGTACCAGGTGACGAAGCAGGGGCTAATTGATACCATCCTTATCTAGAAATGTGACTCTACGGCGTGCATGTTTGCTGATGCTCTGAGCTCTCTGAATGTAGTAAACTTGTAACAGAATCCAGTGTTTGTGTTTTCTTATTCTTCTTCTTCTTGTTGTAAGTGAAAAAAGAATGTGTCACGTCGCGTGAGTGTCATATCTCATATTTATAGTGTTCTGTTGTAATAATAATTTTCAATGTATGAAAGCTGTATTTTGATTCGTAGGTTCTTCTGTATGTCTCCAACATATTTTTGGTTATTTTACAGCAATACCTCTAGTTTATTGGACTTTTTTCATCAAGTTAACAATCTAAGGCTAATAACTGAGAGCATCTAAAGATAGATTACTTTTTGCCGGAATTGGATATCTGCAATGCCAAGGCGTCTCATACAGTCTGTCCAATTACTTAACTTTCTCTCTATGGCCATTGCATCACTACAAAAGAAAACATTTTCACCAATGATTATTCATTATAACCTATTTGTAATAATATATCACCAACAATTCGTACAATAAGCTGTTGGTGACATGAAAATGTGCAAGACCATATAAAATCATTTTCACCAACAGTTAGTGTCACGAAAGTTGGTGAAAATGGTGTGGTCAAGATCGTTAGCACTCCATGCCCATATATTATCCCAAACTATATATATGAAGCCTAGGGTTTTTGGTTGCATCACTCCCTCCCCAAATAATTCTAGTTGATGTCTCCATTTCTCTCAAATTCTCCTCTCTCTCTCTCTCTCTCTCTCTCTCTCTCTCTCTCTCTCTCTCTCTTCCACCGCCCCGACCTTAGCCAATCCAGCCAACCTTCCTCCCTCACACAGCGCCCTTCGCTCCTCCAGTTCCTAGGCCCGACGCTCACTACTTCTTCCATCGGCTGCACTCATCGTGGATGATGCTAGAAGGCAAGGTTGTCCGCGCGTCAGATCAGAAAGCATCCACGGCAGACCAAAGATCGCTCATGACAACCCTGAGCTAAATTGAAGACCACACTGCTAGGTGACAGGCGAAGGCTAAATTGAAGACTTGGATCTTGGAACCACCACCAACGAAGCAGGGGAATGGCAGCAAGACTATCAGGGAAGAGGAAATAGGAAGGGTCATGGTTTGAGAGAGGCATCCGAGGGCTCAAACACATAGTTCATCTAGTGATCTAGTTGCAATCGGAGTCACCAGATATGTCGTAAGCACCACATGCAACCTCACTGTGCCACCATAGTCGCCACCACCACGGTGATTGTCGTTTGAGTGATCATCGCCACAACCATCAACCTCATGGTCATGGTCATGGCGACCACTATAGCCACCACTGCCATATCTCCCCTCATAAACCTGCACTAACAAGAGGAGGAGGCAGAGATTAGAAAAAAAAAGAGTAAGATGACATACAAACGCCACTTCAATGTAGAGCAAATAGACTTGCCATATCATGTCTCTTTCCTCATCAAAGAAATAATATTTTAATGGATGTGGTGTTCATCAGCAAACATCCACTAATTTTGGAGGTAGTGGTGTGGATCAGTCAATACCACATCAATCTGCAGCAACAAAAATTCCCTAAAAATAGTAACTTTTGAAGTTTATATCATGGAGTATGATAGAGCATAATATAAGTGAATTATTAGTGTCATTGCTACGCGGTTTGTTAACTGAACATTTTCAATGTTTGATAAGATGTTAAATAAATAGTTATTCTTCTAATATATACATGTTTACCTGCCCTACACAGTGAGAAACAACATTATTCTTACTTTTATCTTAATGGCAGTAGAAGCAAAAAAAAAATATAAATACATATAGCATACTCTATGGATATTAAATTATCTTTTGAGAGATTATTTTGTTTATTTTTTATGATAGTTGTGGTGGGTAATTAAATACAAATTAAAATATGTTAACCTACATTTTCTTTTGTAATGGCATATATGGGTAATTTGAATGCAAAAATAGGGTTTTTTTCATATTATCTTTCATAGTGGTAGATTTGGATTACTTGTAGAAAATGTTAGCATATTATTGTCTTACTCCCTCTGTCTTGTAATATAGTGCATTCTGGATTTTAAATTTTTTCTGAAATATAATGCATCCGGAGAACAAAAACATAATGTTTACTTAAATAAAATTACAACTCATTTACTTACCTATTTTGTATAAGAAGACTGAGAGTTTATTCTTTAATTATGGGAATCAAATCAGATTTTAATATATTATGAAGGTAAGTGAGGGGTATATGCTTCTATTGTTCTCTCCCTTATTTTATTTTAAAATAGTAAGGATGCACTGTATTTCAGGACGGAGGGAGTATCTTTCATAACGATGGATGTGTGAGTAATTTAGATACAATAAGTTAAGGGAATATTTTGAATAATATTTTATAATAATAGAGGTGTGGACGTTAGTTAGAAATTTAAAGAGTTCAATTCTGAATCATCTTAGATAATGATACATGTGGCTAATTTATACACAAATTTAGGGATCATTTTTAATTATCTTTCATATTGGTGGGGGTGGATACTTTAGATGCAAAATTAGAGAGCTACTTTTTATATTTTCATAATGGCAGATGTGAGTAGTTTTTTAGTAAAGCAAAGAAATCTATTGAGTAATACTGACAATGATTATTAGAGTCAATGAAATTAAATGCCAGATATTTCTATTATCATGGATTTATATTTTTCATAGAGTATTTGATGGGAATTAATATGGGACTTCGTTTGGAGCATTGCCTCCTGACCTGGATAGATAGATATAGATCGAACAAACAAAAATGAGAAATTTCTTGGAAGTAAAACACTCAGAGTTCAGAACACCTAGCAGAGACGATGCCATCAATTGCACTAGATCTCTACTGGGGCTACTACTAAGAACTTTTTCTTCCCGCGAAGTGTGAGCTCAACAATCTCTTCTCTCTCTCAGCTCGCTTCAAAAAATAAAATCTCTTCTCTCTAGATACAGGACGCATATATCTATCAGTAATTGGGGCCCCCCGTCGATCCTTCTGCCACGACGGGTTCTCCTCCTCGCCATCCAAACTCAACGCCCTGTAACAACAAGTAAATCCAGCAGCAGCAGTAGCACCATCTAGCCATAAACCGAGCAGCTGATGCATGAGTTCGTCGGAGCATCATCGATGGCTCCTGTACGTCGTCCTTGCGGCCGGCGACACAGTCGACGATGTCGACGACATGAGCAGCGAAGTTGGCCATCTGACTATTAATTGTTGCTCCAAGCTAGTCTTCTGCAGCTACACTCGAATTCTAACTAGGGTTAAAGGGCAAGCTCCCGGAGTGTCCCGGAATAGCTCTTCGCTGTGCTTTTGTGCTAGCTAGTTCGAGTAGCAGTGGTGTGCTTGCTAGACGATCACGAAGAGACCCGTTTTTATACAACAAATTCACACGACGAGCGAGCTAGGGCACACACGCACCACGCGCGGCACGGGCAAAAACATGCATGCCTACCGCCCCAGATCCACGATTGTCGCGGAATCAGAATTATATATGATTTCTCGATCGCGCGTATGTGTGTAGCATGCAGCATTCTCATATGGTTGGCATACATGGTGGCGAGGGACTCAACTGAAGTCCCCTGATCATCCCGCCGGCCGCTCTTTGTCAGACAATTAGTGACTTGTTTATACGTGCAAAGCTTCTATCTTGCTTGCTAATTGTGTCCACTATGCGTGCTATAATATTCTCTGTGATATATATGGTGCCACATGGTGAGAGAACTATTGGATTGTTGTATGTGTTACGTGTAGCACGGCCATGTTGTTTCGCTGTTCCAAATCACCGGTGTCAGATGAGAAATCCTATTTTTAAAAACTCTAATGTGGCCATCTTCGTACTTTTTGATTCTGCGAATCCTGTTTTTAATAAAAACTAAAATTTGCAGAGGAATAAAGGTAGTCACGCTCAATCTCCTATAACATTATTTCTATTTATTTTAGAAAATGTTTTCCACACGGAAGTGTTTTTATTTTTCTAGAATTGTTATTATAGCGTGTCCATGCAACTTTCAAACTCCCCAAACTGTCTGCCATGATAATTTCGCAGGCCATTCTCACATTAGAGAGCTTCATAGTGCTGTTTCTAAAAATATAGAATGAAATGAAACGTGGATAAAAAAAGTCACTCTCAAATCTCAATGCATGGTTTTATTCTGTTGTTCCATACATATCTTTACAAGACGAAAGTTGCGCCATAGCATCAGGCATATTATTTGGCCACGTGTTGCCTTCCAAATCGACACCGTCTGATCAAGTTTGCGATATTGATTATTCGATCTGGAACATCGTGGGTGGGCCGTCGGTCCATCTCTCAGGAACTGTCGCGAAACCTGCAGGGCTGTTCTCGCCCCTCCGCCTTACACCGCCCGATCCGACCGCCGTCGCCTACCTCGGCGTTCGCCAGTTCGCCCGTCTCTCCGACTGTCGTTCCGCCTGTGTCTCCCTCAATCTCCACCCTCCATTGCCCTCTGGGGGCTTCATTCGGGGCCGGGCGGGCGTGGGCTGCCTCGGAGGCGTCGGTAGCACGATTGAGAACCAAGCTCGCTGTTTGGTGGAGGCTCGATCTCTGTGGCGTGGGCCGCCGCTCTTCCTAACCGTATCCTGCACTCCTGCCCATGCTCCATCACTCCATCGCCGTCCTCTTGCGCCATGGCTGCGCGCTGCACCGACGCCAGTCGCCAGTGGCACAGTTCAAGCTCGACTCCGTGACTAGCGCCCAAGGCCGCAACGACGGAGGCCCAGCGCAGCTAGGAGCAACGACGACACAGGTGAGGCGTGGGGCGACACCTTGCCAGCTCCATACCTGCTGCAGCAGCTTGGTGGACGCCCCAAGACTGTTCGATGAAATGCCAGAATGTCCTGACTTGGAACTCACTGTTTCCTCGACCTGTGTCTGACGAAGGCAACATACGAGTTCCTCAAGCTACACGATGGATGATTATAATTATAATAAATACAAACAGATGCTACTTGCCCCCTTTTTCATTTGGAAACTAGTATTATATATTACTGAATATAACATAGCCAAAAAAAACTTTCTTTGAGCGTGGATATAAATACATAAAAATTAAAAATGATAAGCTTGGCCTGTATTTGAATTAAACCTGCTCCAAGCCTGTTTATTAAAGAAAATAAAAATTACAGTTAATATACATGTCACTTTAGTTTGGTTTAGTTCTGCAATGTGAGCACTTTTCTTTTTGTATGATGTTGTAGGAGAGTAATTTTAGAAAAAAAAAAGAAAAGAAAATTGACTAATACTACCATGTGCTCTGTGCTCATTAAAGCTTTCCAAGAACTCTAGACTCCTCATCAAGGTATGCAACTCGGTGGGCAACTGGACACATGATAGCTAGAATATGCATGTCTGATCTGTTTATTCATCGAACGTTGCAGTGTGTTTGAGGTATCCTTGCCATTACCAGAGCCATATGCACTAGTGGTACCTATGCTAGTATGCTTGCATTGGTATCGTTGTAAAAATCTGCCCCATATCTTCTGTAAGCAAAAATATTTTACCCAATAATTAACTAATGCCAGTTACAGATTATATACTGTTATGTAGTGAATGGAAAATTCCAAAGCTAGCTCTGTGGTGGCAGTAGGGAAATGGCAAGCCATCTCTAAACAATTTCTCGGTATGATGATAATTGGATCATTGAAAAGTAGCCAGGCCCTTCGAGCATCGGAAAATAGTAAATAAAACCTTGTGTACCTTATAGCGGATGCAAAGACAGTGCCGTCCTTGATTATCTAGACTTGTGAAACATAAACCATTTGATAATCTGATGGATCGAAATAGATGGAAGACACTGCTATCCATTACAAATTTGCAATATTGGTCCAAATCCAGGGGAGGTGATTAGGGCAGGCGCGGCAACGCCGCGCCCCGGTTTCTAGTTTAATTCTAGGACTCATCTTGAGTCGGTAACTGAGTCAAAAGAGTTTTATCACCATGAAACTCACTTCTTCTCTATTTTTAGGACATTGTTAGGTCATTAAAAATGCTTATGTGGCAGGTTATTAAATACAAATGAAACTTTGATGAAACCTCCATGAGAATAGAAGAAAATTAACATGTTCCTGTGTTGCAATAGAAGAAGTTTGTTGCATGTAAAAAATATTTTTTTGCTTACGTACATATTTGTTTAACCATCAAGTCATATGTGGCTTGGAATTAGACTCCATAACGTGGCTGCGCATGTGTTCTTCTAAATTGTATGAGCACATGTGGTGAATCCGAGTCACATACTGAACTTATGGTGTGAGAGAATTATGTGAAGTAAAAAAGTTGTTAGACGAAGAATCATTTCTCTTTAATATTAGGTATAGAGGATAGATATAGATATGTTGCAAGACCTTCTCCGATCAACTTCTAAGTCAACTTTTTCATGAGAAATTGTCATGGGAACTTCTTACGGCAACTTACTAAGAAAACTTCGTTACAATAATTATTGATGAGGATCATCTTGAACAAAGTTCTATGTGGAACTTTTAAAACACTGTTGGTACAAAATGAGTTTCTCTCGGAAAAAATAAAAACATAACTTGTAAGAGTTTTCTAGACAATTTAGTTAAACAGGGACAAACTGGGTGTGTTTCATGTATTTGGCTTTGTTCAAAACAGTATGATCTCAAGATGTAGTGTTCAAGTTGTACAAACTTTCACAAGCTTCCCAGTGAGTCAAGACGACTAAAAAAATCTTTAAAATCCGAGCTTAGACCGTGTATGAAAAAATAAGGAACTGCAAAATGTTGAAAATTCAGGGATGAAGTGCTAAACTTTGCCTTCAGGTTAGAATCGACTCGCACATCACTAATATTTCTGATTTATGCTAACATAATATTTTTTCATGCACATAACATATATGCTGTTACACTAAAGATTTTTTTGCGAATATGTTACACTAAAGATTAAAACGTTGGGCCTGTTTTTTGCACTTAATTAAGCTCGTTCTGCTTTATGCGAGAATCCTTTCCATTTCAGCACGTGGAGATTCCAAGCTCCTACACAAGGTCAGGTGTAAATAATGATTGAACTTATGTATATGTAGTTATGTATATGTTGTGCGAACTTGTTATGTTTCGGTGATGAATGTGAAGAGATCATTGTGTTTTATGTCGAAGAGCTAGCTATAGATTCACCACAGCTCACAGACACAGCTCCTGTTTGATATACACTACTGCCGAAAAAAACTTCTGAGCGGACAATGGCGTCCGCTACGAATGGAAGGTCACAGTTAATCGTGACCTCGACCGCAGCGGGCGCCTATGCCCGTTGTGAAAGTTCGATTTACCGCAGCGGGCAACATAAATGCCCGCTGCGGTAAATAGTTTCAAAAAAAACAAAAAAAATCCAGAACCCTCCAGCAAACCCGTTTCCGAGCCCATCGGCGACCCTAATCCGAACCTGAAACCCTAGTGCCGCCGGTAATTTCGGGTCGTCGGTGCCGGCGTGTCCAGGCCGAGGAGGCCCTCCTCGATGTCGCCTCCTGCATCTATGGGTTGCGGCGCACGCAACCGGAGCTGGGGTCGACGCCGGGAATGGTGGCGGCTCCGGTCTCGACGGCGCTCTTGGCGATGCCGGAGAAGCGGGAGGAGGAGTTGCGGGAGGCGCGACCGAGGGAGCTGTGGGGACGCGGCGCCGTCGTGGAAGGGGGCTGCGGTAAATCGATTTACCGTAGCGGGCATTTTAAGATGCCCGCTACGGTAAATAGAGTTTTTTCGATGACGGACATTTTAAGATGCCCGCTACGGTAAATCGATTTACCGCAGCGGGCAACTTAAGACGTCTGTCATGGTAAATAGAGTATTTTCCATGACGGACATTTTAAGATGCCCGCTGCGATAAATTGATTTACCGCAATGGACAAAAGTGTCCCCTACGGTTAATTAAAAATGCCCGTCGCGGTAAATCCTGGGATTTACCGTAACGGACAAAAAAAAAGCGTCCGCCGTGGAGTGCTTTTAGGCAACGGCTATTCAATTCTGTAGTACACGAATCTCCAGAAGAACTAGCCCGACCTGATCGCTTCACACTTGTTCCTTGCCTGCTCGTGCTCCTCGCCACACCAGTCGACAACTGAATCACACACCAAAAAGGAAAAAGTCTACTTTTGGTCCCTGAACTATCGCGAAAGTTTACTTTTGGTCCCTCAACTTTAAAATCGGACAAAATCGTCCCTCAACTTTTGAAACAGCGCAGATTTAGTCCCTAGGCGGTTTTGGAGGGCGGGTTTGCTACAGCAACGACGGGTTTGCTACAGTGACAGATGGGTTGCTACAGTAGCCATGTTTTTTTTTATTTATTTAGGTTAATTCTTTAAAAAATCATAGTAAATCAAAAAAATCATAAAACAAAAAATCTAATTTTGTTAGACTCCACATGAGTAGATCTACACAGTGAACATATAATACGGTATAATTTAGTATAAAGTTTTTATAGCAAAGATTGAGCCAAAATAAATAAAAAAGAAAAAGATAAAATCTTTATAGCAAAAACTTTGTACTAAACCATACCATATTATATATTCACTGTGTAGATCTACTCATTTGGAGTCACAAAATTAGATTTTTTATTTTATGATTTTTCTGTGATTTACTATTTTTCAAAGGTTTAACCGAAATAAATAAAAAATAAAATATGGTTACTGTAGCAAAACCACCGATCACTATAGCAAACCCGTTGTTACTGTAGCAAACCCGCCCTCTAAAACCGTCGAGGGACTAAATCTGCGTTGTTTCAAAAGTTGAGGGGCGATTTTGCCTGATTTAAAGTTAAGGGATAAAAATAAACTTTTGTGATAGTTTAGGGAACAAAAATAGACTTTTTCCTAGAAATAAGAAAGAAAGGCAACTGGATCTGGCCATGTATACATTCTCCAATTTTATTGGCTTTCTCTAGGCCCATACCGGATCACAAGGCCCAAAGCCAGTTTTAATAGATTGTGGTCAAACCTCACTTCGATGGGTTTCATTTTCCAGATCCGAAAGACTAGGCATGATGCACGATTGATGATAATGTCCAGGACGAGTGGGCATATTTTAAAACTGAACAAATCATCATCAAGGACACGTCATCTAACCATTAATATAATACTGACCATAAAAAAATAAAACACACGTCTTTATTTACTCAAATCGGATGAACAAAAATTAACGAGTAGCCAGTTCAGGAACGGAAATACATTAGTCAAATCATTACTTTTTATTTAATCGGATATGGCAAGATACGACACGTACACTCGCACACTCGGAATTACAATGGTAACACCCAAAGAAACAAAAGAAAAAGGAAAAAATGGGGAAAAAATCACCAGGTTCAATTATACAATCATAATAAAGGAGAAATCAATCAATAATACCACTGCACACGCGTTATGCGGTTTTGGAAGCGAACAAAGTCCTTTGAGGAAAAAGGGAAAAAAAAGTCCTTGGAATATTTGGAACACCATAGCAAAGCGTATAGCAATCTCGAGCTAGTTTGGCAGTATCAATCAATTGGTCCCTGCCACCGATCCTGGTCCCACAGGGGGGTCTCTCGACCTGATCTCAACAGGCTGCAAGGGCAAAATCACAAACACACACAGAACTATTATGTATCAATAACAGTCGACAACAAAACAAACTGAGAAGCGAGATTGTGGAGCAGGACCTGCTGGACATTTGGCAGCTTGGTGGCCTCTGGCACGTCCTTATCTCTTCCGGCGCCGGTGCCGCAGCCTCCCCAGCCAGTGACGCGGTCGACGAGGCCGAGGAACTTGTCCTTGAGCTGAGCAGCGAAGCTGGCCATTCTCTCTCAAGCTGGCTGCCTACGAGATTACCAATGGAGCTAGAGCTGTAGTGCTAGCAAGTAGCAAGAGCTGTAGTCACTGACTGACGGCTACCTAGCTCACTCAGTTAATTCCCTTGCTCACTACAGTATGGCTTAGCTCGGAGACTGCGAGTGCTGGAGACGATGGCCGAGCGCGCCATTTATACACGGCGTGGCAGGCAGCTCACCAAACACGTCAGGTTTGCTGGAGGAAGCCCATGACAGAGCATACTCGTCCTGCCTCACCTTTCGGATTTCAAAGCATCGTTTATCCCTAGCTCGCACGCATATCACGCCTGCGATCGAGCAATCGCGCCGCTTGAATCGCGCTGCGTCCATTCCATGACATGATTACTCTCACCATATCTTTTCTTTCATTTTTATTTTTTGAGAAAAAAGGAGCATATACTATAACGTAACTGAGCCTGAATAAGCCGTAAGCGTTTTTCGTTTTTTAAGAGAAAGCTGTAAGCGTGTTGGGCCCGAGCAATGATGCATTGTGCTTCTTTTTCGCGTATGTTTTAATGCTAACATGGGCCTAGACCCAACTACTTACACGTTAGACGGGCCCACAGCCCAGCACGACCCAACACCATTCCATCGCAAATCGCAATACACTTTGCCGCTCTTGGCCTCTTGCAACCCCGCTGACGGCTGTGAATCTGAGAGCATGAACAGAGGTAGGCTCATGCCTTGCTGTTCTTTCAGCTGAGTTCTGACTTTGGACTTCACTTCAAGATCATGGGATGCATTGCAATATCTGATGTGAGCAGTTCTGCAGAAGCTTATCAAGGATAAGTGTTGTACCAGCAACCTGGCAGAACATCTGATTTGGATCCCAAACACAGAACACATCTTAGAGGCGAAATAATGCCTCCAGGCAACAGCTGACCCAGAAGACGATCAGATTGAGCAGGACTAAAGTCAGCGTCCTTGCTCATGCATGGTCAGCACTGATTATGTTGTAACTTGCAACAAAATAGGGCACACAGAATGAGAAGACAATCTTTTCTTTATGCATTATAACAAGAGATGCATTTTTATTTATTCCAGAACCTCAAAATGTACACACTGAGTTTATGAACCTCCTTTTCTTTTATTAACATTGCACGAACTTGGGGATTTCACATTCCTGTGAAAAAGATCATCTTACCCTGTTTTCTTATATTTATACACGCATTTTATCATGGCTTCTATCACCCAAGGCGACACTGATTACACGTAAATACACCAATAAAACATGGCCATGGAACCAAGGGTATTATTAACCAAGAGTGGAGAGCCAAAGTTTCCATAGAGCCCTACTGCAATGCCTGTGCCATGGTCGAACGATGAGAGAGTTGTTGCTCATACAGGTACCTGAATATCTGATATTTTGCATCGTGGTATTTCTTCACCCTGGGATCTGAAGACGGATTTACGACCTGCAAAACAAATATATTCCAGTCATAACCAATTAACCAGCAACCACAAAAGAAGATCCAACTTAAGAATTTATGCAATGTTTAATTAGCACATGAGCAGCGTGGAGCCCAATTGAAGAAAGATAATGGGAAATACCTTCCCTGCTGCATTAAGCTCCTTCATTGCATCACGAACACCCGGAAATTTCTTGCCAGCAACAGCACCCAGAACAGCAGCACCCAAAAGCACAGACTCATTCTCTCTAGGAAGTATTATAGGACATCCTGCAGATACATGCAAAAGATGATGCATAAGAGAGGGATGATGCTGGAGAGGCATGATTGCAAGAAGATAGGACTTACCGGTAATATCTGCATGCTCTTGGATATATACAGAATTCTTTACAAGTCCCCCACAAGCAAGAAGTGTGTCTATCTATTATATGAAAGGAGAAAATGAATAAGTTCATCTTGGCAAGCAAACCTCTACTGATCTGATAAAGTCCTTAATAAGTACCTTGTGGCCATGAGCATTACAATGCTCCACAATATGACGAATACCATAAGCAATACCCTGAATTGTTGCTAGGTACAGAAGAGCTAAATGCTTCTCACTTGAATCAAGTATCAAGCGATAAATCACTCCTTTGGATTTTGGATCAGCAACAGGAGACCTATAATAATTTGCATTCAAGTCAAACACATTGGAAGTGTGCCACTTAAAGATTATCTATCTGTAATTTTCAGTTAGATTTCATAAAACATCATAAACAGTATGCTATGCATGTACGCCACCATTCTGGCGTGATTGTGATGTAAGCCTCATAGAAATATAGAGGGCTTTCTGCTTTAGCTGTTTCATTCTAGTGTACTGTTTGACTGTTTGTTGGCCATCTAATTATGATGGCAACAGAAGAAAAGCATCTTGCTGTTGCTGCAAATTTGGGTACATACGTTGTACAAAATTTTATGTAATGCCAAAAGTTTTCACCAACTGGTGAGAGATAGTAACTGTAGATGTTGGATATTACCAACATTTTAAATAATGTCAGGCACTAAATATGTGCTGTCTATTTCTTACCGATTTCCATGAAAATCCGGAAGTACATGGGTGTCTTGAGTTAATGCTGAAAGAAACGGAGTATTCTGCTCATGTGACATAGAAAGCAAGATCTTGTTCAGAAGCTCAAATATGGATATACCTGGCAATTTGAGCACAAACCACAAAGTTATTATTATTATTTTTTTGCTGGTTTCAGGCAGATACAAAGATAACGTGTTTCAGAGTACATGAAACATACTTTGAGAAGCGGCGTGGTTAGAAAGAAGAGGAGAGGCAACATGGTTTTCGATAATGTAATCAAGTAGAGCGCCAGTTGCACTTTGGCCACCTTCTGTGAGCCAAAACTCAGGTATCATCGCTGAATTTGGAATCACAAAATGTAATATTAGCCAAAATGAAGCACAAGGGATAGAAAATAATCCAACATAAATGCTGGTTGAATTTTTTTTTGAGGAAATTAAAAAATATATATTTGAGAAAGCAGCTGTACCAGACCAAAACGGACCCCAGACACCAGGTATGAACAATCTGTTCATTGAAACGGCCATGTGGCATGTTGATGTCCCACATACCAATACCATCCGCTGGCATATTGCATGTTCATCGGACACTGTTAAAGCATGTTAGAATATATAACATACACAGTTTTGAAAACAATTTCACTAGCAAAACACAAATTACTCATCACTAACAACCAGATCCTGCATCTGGAATGCTTTCCACGACTCCAACCCCACCGCATGAGCATCAATAAGTGAAGTTCCAACAGGAGTACCAGGAAGTAAGCCCAACTCCTGGAATTTAAGGTTACCAACATCAAAACATAAACAACAGACACTGAAAGCATAGGAATGTCTTGTTTACACATATTGTATACAAGGCACTTATACAACTGGATTGCAATGTTTTGTATATGATACAAGTTATCACAAAGTAAGCTTAAACAATACCACCTCAAAAAATAGTGAGCACAAGGAAGTTGCTTGCCTTTGCAGCAGTAGGTGTCAAACCAGAACCAAGAGGATGACCAGGAAAAGCAACACTCCGTCCTGTTTCATTGCATAATACCATAATGATGTATTAGAAAAGTTAATAAACGATTTACCTATAAATGCATCAATTTCAGTTAAAAAAAAGAAAACACTATTATTCACCTATTTTTGCACAATTTCCTTTGACGAGGTCTCCCAACCTATTTCTTCCCAAAAGACTTTGTCCCATCCGCATGCCTCCATATCACGAGAATCAGATTCCTTCCACTGTTCCATGTGTGCATGTCCAAGATATGTCCATTTGCAGACAGTTGTGCATAAGCTGCGAGTGTCATCACCTGTTGCTCTAAACAAGAAAGTACCAGAATAGAGAAGGTTATGATTATGAAAGCAACTCACCAGGGTACAGCAAAATCAAAAAAAAAGGTAGGGATTCACCTATATGCTAACCAATCACTTAGGTCCATCCACCTATAAACCATAGGCCACGACTCTTGAAGATTTTCCTTCACCCATAAGAGCTGCAAATGCAGTCAAAACATGACCCTAGCAACAGAGATACTTTGATGCAGTATACCACCGATTGTTTCACCATTTTTCAGTACAAAATAACTGAAGATCAAATGTGAAGACTATGGATACATGTTCAAAACGATAAAGAAACAACATTAACTACAGTGAATTTCCAGCTAGATGCATGAATAGTAGTGTTTATTGTCTACCGATGGTGAACCAGGATGACAAAAGCTTGCATGCATGCATGGTATAACCATAAGCATGAAATGTACACAATCTTACACCCTTACCTTTGGAGCCTGCATTTCTGGGGAAACACCCCCACCACAGTATTGCAGTACCGGCGAATTGGTAGCATTGATTCGCTCTGCCTGATTCACAGCTCTATGGTCCATCCACACAATGATATTCCTCCTTGTATCACCACTCAAAGAAACCGAAACAGGGGAACCATCAGCATCAACAGCAACTGCAAGGAGCATCCTAGTTTTGTCAAACTGTGAAAAATTTATAGATAGCACATACATAAAATCGGCCTACTTTAATGTCAACATTTTTCCTCTGCAGCCTACACAATACGATGAGAATGCAAGAGGAACTATGGTATCAGAGGCAAACCAAGGGAGCAAGTCGCGGCAAAGCCAAGGCCGGCAACATCCTCAGGAGCAACGTTTGCCAGTGAGCATGCGGATTTCACCGCAGCACAGACCGCATGCCAGATATCGGTTGATGATTGCTGGGCATACAAATAAACTGGTTATGGTAAAACAGTATTGCTTTCATGAATGAACATTGCACGTGCAAGAACTGTTATGAACCTCAATACAGTCTTTCTCTTTCCATATCTGTATAGGACTGCTTGCTGACCCCAGCAACTTGCCCTTTTCATCAAAGAGACCTGAAAAATTGACCAAAGAGAGAGAAAATGTTACAAATTGACTTAGTTATTACCTATTACACCTCCACATGAGTACATAACCTGATATGCGCACAACCCACACGTGCAACTCCTTCACAACAAGGAGATCAGATGGATAAATCACATGGGTCAGTGGTTCACTTACGAAACAAAGGATGTTGTATAAATTGGTTATATACTTATATGTAAAGTACTGTATTTTCATTTTAAGATGTCAAGCGTATCATGACTGAAGAGTTTTCTACATCTATCCTAAGTAGATCTCCAATAAATAAATTGTTTAAAATGCCTATCATGTTCCTAGATTACACTGCATCAGAGCAACTAATAACAACAAGCTTTCTCTCAAGAACCACCATTAATTCATCACTGGACAACCAATAACCTTGGAGTCCATATACTGATATACCCCTAGAAAATGCCAAATTACTAGCACTCATGCATTGAACATGAAGAAAAGGTAATCATCCTAGCATACTGACGATGGTATAACCTAATGGAAACCGGCCAGAACTACGAAAATGGAGAGGAGTCCTCAAAAGAAAAGGAGGGTACTTTTAAGAAGAGAATCGGAGGGCGAACCTGCACGAGCGCTGCCAGTACCAACGTCGACGCCAAGGAATACGGAGGCGGCGCCGCCGCGGGGCATGGTGGCAGCCACAGGATGCTGGTGGGACGGACGGCAGGCGGTGGCCAAGCAGAGCAGGGGAGCGGTCGGAGCTCGTTGCCGAGGGTCGACGAAAGAAATACTTGGTCAGTTATTGCGAACTCATTGCAGTTTACCAGGTCGTTTGGGCATTTACATACCTTGGGATTGGGCTCCTTGGGAAATTCAGAGTTTGGGGTTGGGACGGTGCTGCCGTGTCTCGTGAATTCGCCGCTCCACCTCAGCGGGCGGCAACGGAAAGAGATGACAGAGGTGCTGGTACTGCAGCACGCGAAGTGGAAGAGAGATTAAAGATTGGGAGGGAAAATAAGGCGGCCAAAGGGGGAGTGGGTGCTCAACTGCTCATGAGTGACGCTGAAAAAAAAAAAAGATAAGTTTTTAATCCGATTTGGGCGGCCGGCCGGCCGCCGCAGGTGGCGCCCGGGGTCGGGGGCAAAGGAAGAGGACAGAGAGGAAGAGGTGCTCACCTCCCGGCCGACTAGCCGCCGGTGGCCCCGGGTCGGGATTTTGCGGAACGAGAGCGGTGACAGCAGAGAGAAGACAGAGACAGGATCACAGGATAGGATAGCGGTTTTTTTAGCTCCTTTGGGCTGGGCCGCTGGGCCTGCGTAGCCCAAGTTCCCGCAACTTGTGCTTGGGTAAGTGGGCACCCATCAAACACATTGATTTCTTTCTCTGCAGGGTTTTTGTTTTTTAAAAAAAAAGGTAAATTGTGCAGGCAAGCTGAGATTTGTATGTGATTTTTGGAGTAATAGCTGTCCATCACTGAATCCGGCTAACATACCACCCTGGAGCAGGGATCTGTATCTACGGCTAACATACACACCAAACCCCTCGCGCAAAAGCAGTCAAGCAGAACCTAGGTAAAGTACAGTTTCAGTTCACCATTCATACTTTCTGCTAAATTTGTGGTCTGTTCATACATCCTGCTGGCCGTTTCTATATTTTGTTGGAAAACGCAAGTACAGACCGAATATTACTTGAAGAAACATCGATTAGGTCTAGCTAGGAAGTAAAGCACTGAAAATTCAAGTAAAAAAACTGAGGTCACATGTGTAGCATCAGTTTTTGTCCACATGTTCAACTGTTCGAGAGCTACAAAATACAGTGATATGACGCTTGGAAGTAAAGCGCAAACAGTTTGGAACGCAAGACCATGAAGCAAGACAGGGCATCCAATAGAACATATGCTTATGCCTTGCTCATGTTCAGTCTGTATTAATTATGTATGCGATGCGATGCGATGCTGCAAACAAAAACTCTTAGCTAATATATGCTGCAAACAAAAGACGACAACAGAAAAGAACCATCCTAGCAAAGCTAATATATGTTATGTGATGCGATGCTGCGAATAAGAATCTATATGCTCTAGGTACCGTCGAGAAAAAAAAAAGGCGCCGCACCAGGTACCATGGAGAAAGTGGTTTAAAATATGAGTGTCAAAATTAGTAACAAGCAAAAATACAAATTCCAGCAATTGTTTCTTTATTGACTTGATAATCATAAAACGGCTGTCTTATATAAAGGTGCCTCTATTTCTTTGAATCGTGGTTAGGCATATCTGGAAGCATTTTTCTTTTGTTCAAATGAAAGCAGAATATATGGATACCCTATTTTTCTATTAAACCTCGACATTTCTTGATGCATGTTACGCTACCCATTCTGCTTTCATTCCTCAACCAAAAAACTAACCCTACTTCAGGAGTGCTCTTCCTAGTTGTAAAAACCACTGCATTGATACAATGGTAGCCCTTCCTATAGACAAACATGGGGCTCCTATATCTACACTAGAAAAAGAAAAGTTTGGCAGAATTCATGTTCATTTCACTTGGTTCAATGCCTGGATATAGGGGATGCATGACCAAATTAATCAACCAGCATTGCAAAAAATAACTGCACATAGACAAGGTTGGAAAATCAAAAGCAGTAAGCAGTGCTCCCACATGTAAAAAGGAATACTCTAGCAGAAACCATAAAGACCACACAGAGCTTTGAATGGTGATAATTGACCTTCTAAATTTGCATAATCAACCAGGATGGAAAATTCAAATCATGGTGGACTAAATATTTCATGGAGCATACCAAGGAAATTGCAGGACAGTAAGCAAAGCGTGAGAATGATGATATATATCTGTTTCCCACAAATATCTAGTCAATCATTTGGCCGAAAATTTTGGTGGTAGCATGATCCACATCAGACCAAAGATAAAGAAAAAGAGACGAGAGACCATAAAAAAAGGGCGTACCCAGTGCCGTAGGCTCCTGCACTGCGGGGTATGGGGAAGGGAAAATAGCCAGCAGCTATCCCTGCACAAATATGCAGAGGCTGGGGCTTGAGACGAGAGACCATACTAAACACATATTTTCCTTTTGCAGGAAGACTTGTTATCATGTAAACAGAAGTACAGAACCCAAGGGCCCTGCTGAGTCTCCAACAAACACACAAGCCAACGACCTAAAATAGTGCCTTGTTTGTAGATAATGCACAGCACTAAATTCAATCCTGGGGGATGAAAACAAACGGATCCCTCACAGAAAAATCAGATCCTTTTCTGAAGTTAAGAAACCACTTATCTTCTCCTTCTTTCAATGCACTCTCAACGAGCTCCACTGAACACCTTTGACTGGCCCATTTTGCATCGAATAGAGGTTTCACTTTGGAGCTCACCTCGGTCATTGATGTGAAACTTCCTTTGCCAACCACAATCACCAGATTTATGAGTACCCGTGCATTTTCCAGGAAGAACTTGAGGAAGGACAGCTCAGCCCGCTCCCCTCGGAAGTCACGGAAGATCATCAGCTTAATGTTCGACTGGACACATTCGATTGCACCAGCTTCCTGCCAGAACTTGAAGTTGAGCTTGCCGGTGGGCTCATCAGTTTTGCTAGACTGTAAATTGTTGGTTCAAACAGCACAAACTTCAGCTCTAGACAGATACGGAAGCAATATATATTAGATGATGACAGTGTGTGAAATTAATGCGGAATTAAGTGAGGGGTTTTCACCTCAATATTCAACCTATCAATGTTGGGAAAACATTTGAGGAGGCTAGGCAACATCTTGGCATTGTTGCGGACTGAAAAGCACACCCTTAAGCTGAGGGACTTGACACTTGGCACCATGGTGTTCGGGCTGGCCCTCGTCCCAGCCTGCAATGAAGCAAATTTGGTGAGTCAAGTTCCAAACTTGACATAAAATTTGACAATTGGAAACTTCAGAATGCAGGATGCACCTTGATGACTGTGTTGCCGATCTGTAGAATGTGCCATTTCGGGTCCAAACAGCCAAATGTCCTTAACGCGGGGGCATGGCCAATCTTGACCCTCCTTGGCAAGCCGTCCCGGGCCGATGCTGACCAGATGATGAGTCCCTCGAGCTGCGGCGCGTCCTCCACGGCTATTTCTAGTTCCATGGCCTCGATGATCTGCACGCACCGGAGGCTGAGGCTTACCAGACAGAGGTGCCTCAGCAAAATATTAGCTTGGATGCATAGGAACCTCAGCACGGGGCTCTTGGCAAGGACGAAGTCCATGTCCTGGTTCTCAATGCCCATACAGGAGAGACCGAGTTCAACGAGGTGCGGGAACGCCGCGGCGCGCGGTAGGTCGGCCGTGTCAGGGAACTGCCAGAGGCCAAGGTAGAGGCGGGTGAGCGTCCCCATGCCGAAGAAGGTGGCGGGGAGGTCCATGTTGAGCGGCCACGGGCGGTTGATGAGGACGAGTTCCCGGACGCCCTTGACGGCGAGGGTCTGGAGCCAGCGGGCGAGCAGGCCCGGGAACGCCTCCATGTGGCTGCTGGTGAGGTGGACGTGGCGGAAGGGCCCCGGGTGCGCGGCGAGGACGCGGGTGACGGCGGAGGCGACGCCCCGCCCGTCGGCGCACGCAACCTGGAGCGGGGCGGCGTCGCCTCCGGGAGGGAAGAGGTGGGCGTCGACGAGGACGAGCGGCGTCGAGTGCCAGACGCCTCGCCAGCGGCAGGACAACGCGGTGGTACGCGCGGCGTCCTTGATGGGGAGGCGGGAGACGATGTCGCGGAGGAGCGCGTCCGGCAGGCCGCTGATGCGGTCGGCGCCGTCGAGGGCGGGAAGCGCGGAGAGGGTGGCGTGGTGGGAGACGGGCTGCTCGGGGAGGGCGTAGTGGACGAGGGAGAGCGCGTTGCGTGTGTCCTCTTCCAGAGCCTGCGGGTTCATGCCCCGGTCCCGCCACAGGGCCACGGTCGAGCGGTCCATGGGGACGGGCGGAACCCGGATTTCCATGGCCGCTATCGCCGCCGGCGAGGGTTTTGAGGAATTTGGGGGTTTGGCTGAGACGGGGGATTGGTACAGTTGCCTTTTTTTTTTTTTAGGATTACAGTTTCTTCAGGAGGATGGAAACAGATGGTACCGTGTGTGTGCTAGGTGAGTGAGGAACCCGGCCGGATGGACTGGGCCACATGTCAGAGAAAGACGTATATATGCCATGGCTATCGCATTTTTTATTGTACTTGTCCTTCTAATTTTAAAACAATTCTACTCTATAGATTTAAAACAAGTTGAACTTTTAAATTTAAAATATTTTTTACAAAATAATATTAATATTTATGACTTTAATATATTCACTATAAAAGTATATTTCATGAGACACTTTGTTTGGTATTATAAATGTTTATATGTTTTAAGATCTGGTCAACCTTGAAACCGTTTAAATACTTGAAAACTGGGAATTTTATTTTTTTAGAGCAGAGGGAGTATATTACTTTGTCTATGATAATGAGAGTTTTCAAACACGTGGTTGTTCACCCTACATCTACAAATATAGAAATAAAAATAAGACTGCCGGAAGTGTTGTGTGAAATTTTGTTATGAGCACTAGCGAACACATTTTTTTCAAAAAAAATATTTAAAGTCTAGTCTACAGGTCTACAATTCGTCCTTCACAAGAAGGTAAGATGTGTTATCATTTGAATGAAAAATCAATGGGCAAGTTTGTTTCTTAATAATGCCGTCGTCATGTAAATTTTGTTTTGGTGGTGGTGTAAATTAACTCTGTTGGTAAAATAGTGAGATACTACTTCGTTATAATAAAGTAGGGAATCACTAAACTCCAGTCGTCTGGAATTTCATGTTCCTTTCAGGCGACGGATTTGGAGAATTCAATCTTCATCAAGAGCCATAGACATCTACTTCCTCCTCCAACTGTGATGAGAGCGCATCTATGCCCGTGCCAGATTTTAGGCGGCTAGATTTTAGGAAGTGTGAATAAAGCATTATCAATTATTATTTACCAAAATCCCAAAAAAAAACATTACCACAGTAACGATATACAGGATGGTGTGGAGTCTCTTAGGTAATTACTGTAGGTCTGTAGCTTTGTGTCCATCTATTATCTTATTAGTTTGATGGTATTTTTGTGTCGTGGGTAGTGCCGTAGTGGTATATAGCAAACAATAGAGGCTCAAAGATTTTCTATTTTTTTACAAGATTAACTAGAAAAAATGTATCATTGGATTTTATGATGATCTGAGAGCTTAAAGATAATAAGAAAACCAAAAAATAATCTACACCTTAGATTTTATGATGGCAAAACAGCTTAAATTACACAAAAAGATATGTGCCTAATACAATAACGAGATTTATCGGAAAAGAGAGAGAGCGAGAGAGAGAAAGACAAACCGACATCATTGAATTTTATGATAATTTAATGCCTTAGGTTAAATCAAATAGGTTATGTCTAATACAATTATATGAGATAAAAACAAGAAACGGAAAATAAAAATCTAGAACATAGAATTATGATGATTTAATACAATTAATAGATACTCCATCATTTTAAATTGTAAGTCATTAGTTTCTAGGTTGCTTTTGCAACACGTATAAATATATATTAAACCACATACACACCTGATGAACACCCTCTAGTGCAAGGCAACCCTGCCATGGCTATGAGTCTGATGTTACGCACGGTCCAGTTCGTGAAGCCTGCCATGTCACTCATGGTCATGTTGTCAGTCGCCGACTTCTACACCGTACCGTTTTTAGTTTCCTAGTGGCGGTGGCGGTTGTCCAATCTATGTGGTCATTCAAGCTCGTAATTTGGACATTGACATGATGTTGGTAAGCAAACTTTTCGAAAGCATTGGTTTCTTCAAACGAAGTTTAGAGATTCATTAAATGATGTGGCGCCCAGTTCGAAGCTGCTATAACATGAGCTTTCATGAGCTCTGCAACTATTGTACCATACATGATATCAAACTGGTTAACCTCGTGTGTAGGTCCTACTAAAATGGGGGCCATCATGGGGTCATATGCCCCCTCCTCTTCTCCCCTCCATGCACAACCATAATTCTATTTAATTTCTGCACAACCATAATACTTTTGGGGTCTATATAGTTCATCATTTACGAACGTGTTGTTTCCTACAAGCTATTTAATATCCGGTTCTCATATCCATCTACATGTCTCACAACTGAAAAATGTTCTTCCGAATGAGAGTTTGGTAAGCTCAAAAAATTAGTGGTTGTTTTTTTGTTATGAGTAATTTTTTTGGTGAAGGAGTTGTTTTAGAGAATCGATTACCGAAACAACTTCATAGGGAAGTCCAAAGAATAAAGTGACTATACTACCTTTTTGCTTTTCTTTTCTTCAATTATTCTCCATGTCCTCACGAGTCCGTCTTTCTTCCTCCGCTAGTCTTCCCAACATGGATGGCCACGTGCCCCACTGCACAGAGGCAACCACGGTGCTGCATCCTAGAGCCTCTCACATTTATTTGCATCTCGAGATTCATAGGGCCGTGAGCTTGGTAGTTGTGCCATGGAGGCTGCCCCGACGGTCAAGCCCCGAGCTTGGTAGTCGTGCCATGGAGGCTGCCCCGACGGTCATGCCCCGACGACAGCAAGCACTGATGGGCGTGCTCTGTAGACCGCATGCCCCAACCGAGCTTGCGTGCTCCATTCCCGAGCGAGGTCAAATTCAGCATTCATCTGTACAGGGCCCACATACAGGAGATGAAGATGTGAAAAGCTACTACTTTGAGCTTCATCCCAACCCATTCCTATATGAGAGCAAGATTTAAGGAGCTTTATGGGTGAATCTATTTGCCAAAAAAGTGTGCTTGGGAAAAACTATTTCAAACAACTCATGAAACTGTTGTTGAAGTTTGACATGGCCATATTGAGAGCACCGCTAAGAGCATTTTCTAAAACTCATTCTCTTGGTCATTATTTAGACAGTTATTTCGAAAAAAAAAAAAGTCGTTTGCACATCTTCTCACTCTATAGGCTTCTTTTCTGCATCTTGTACGCACTCATTCGAGCTCTCACCGTAGTCCGTTCGTGTAGAGTGAATAAACAAGAATGTTTTTTATATATTAAAAGTAGAATTTTGCTATCTGTCTATCAAAAAATTTAATTGTTTCGTATCTGTTGAATTTTGGACATATACACAAAACAGGCCAGGCTCTAATTTTGATTGGCACCCGCCTGCCGCCGTTAAGTACTACTCTCTCCGTTTTAAATTATAGTTCACTCTGACTTTTTTGATGCATACATTTTACTATGTATCTAAATATATTATTTATCTAAGTATATAGAAAAATACATATATAAAAAATTAAAATAAATTATAATTTAAAACGGAGGAGTAGCTAGCAATCGAAATACAGGCTGCTGGTGCATCTGCTAAGCTAGTCGCGCGTGGCCGGTTTGGCCGTCGTTCGATGTAAAGCGGTTCTGGGAAGCTGATGTGTCATCGGGGTCTGTCTAGACAACAGTCGAGTGATTTGGAAGCTCCTTGTCACCTGATTTTTGCCCACACATTTACACTATCATTTAGTTATACTTACACCGTCTTATTATCATACTTATGCAAGACACAAAGTTACACATGTGTTTTAGGTGAGGCGCACGGCAGGAGCAAGACACAAAGCGAGCCAGTACGCGTCGTGGAGTGCGATGGACATGGACCCAAAGCTGCAAGCCTTCAAGTCGTCGAGCATCGTGGTGACCAGTGTGTCGACGTCGTGCATGGCGTCGACGCCGACGTCGAGATCATCATTGACGTGGTCCAGAACCATGCATCACCGTGCACTGTTCTTTCACGTACAGTACACGCATCAACCAGGTCTCCATTATTGCACGGGTCTACGAACAGTTTGTACATCATCGTCCCATCGCCATCACGCCAGCAGGCCGAGGAACTCCGACTTGAAGGCGTCCATGTGCGCCCGCCGGAGCACGGACACAGACACCTGCACCCCGTCGCCGTCCCTGGCGCGGACCAGCGTCACCTGCCCGTCGTGGTTCATGTTCACGTTCTCCGTTCGCCGTGGCTTCCCCCACCCGAAGTCGGCGGCCTCGTACGCCCTGAAGCCCGGCGACCCGGACAAGTTCATGAGCCGGTCCATGGCGACCTCGCCGGGAGTCCTCGCGAACTCCCACCCGGCCAGAGGGTCCTTCGCCACCTCGAGGATCGCGCCCTGCGCCGCCGACGCCGCGGACGCCAGCGCGCGCGCGCCGCGGAGCTCCCGCGCCGGCAGCCTCGCGAGGCACCGGCTGAAGCACGCGCCGAAGTAGTCCGCGCCCGCGGGATGGTCCAGCGGCCGCGGACGTCGGCGAAGAAGAAGAGGAACACGTCGTCGTCCGCGGGAACGGCCGGCAGCGCGCGTAGCACGTCCAGGCTAGCGCCACGACCGACACGCAGGTGGACGGCGGGCGACGCAACGGTGGCGCGCCTTGGGACTCTGCTCCGACACGCACGATGCGCTGATTCAGTCATTCGATGTGATGTGCGTCCATCGTGAACGTCCAGCGGGTGAACCGCGGCCGGTCTTCTTGCGGAAACGACGGCGTGGTGGCCTGTGGTACCCAGCGGCGCGATGGTACAAATGTTACCAGAGCCAAGTTCGGCGCGTACTTTCCGAGGACGCTACGGGCGAGCTCCTCGCCGCCGGGAGGCTGACACGGGAGCGATCGAAGCACGGAGGCGGCTCGCGCAGCGCGTATGACCAACACGCCGCCGCCCACGCCTCCACGAACCTCCACAGCGAACGCCCGTCCGCGGCGCCGTGGTGCAGCGTGACACCGAGAGCCATCCCGCCTTCCCCGAGGCGCGTGGCCTGCACGGCCAGCAGCGGCGCGGGCAGCTCGCCCATCTCCGCCTCCGGAACGAGGCGCTCGAAGGTCTGCACGTCGTGCTCCTCGTCGCCCGCGAGGCGGCGGACGTCGGCATCGGACTCCGCGACCACGAACCTGACGCTGTCGTCGGTGGCCGAGCAGCGGATGGCGACGTCGCCGGTGTCCGCGAGGTGTACGAGCTTACCAGCAAGCGGGGCGAAGGTAGCCAGGGTCGCCGCGAGGGAGGACCGGAGGGACTGGACGGCGGCGTCGAAGGCCTGCAGCTGTTCGCCCTCGAAGATCAAGAGGTGCTGCAGCTGCGGAGCAATCAGCCAGTGGGCTTCCATGGCATTGAGCTTGATGATGGCTTCCGGCGTCGTCACCGCAGCGTTTGCTTGCACAGCGACGTGGCTGACATCGACGATTCTCACCGGCGACATGGTGGACAGGCTAGCAACAAGATCAACACGTGTGTTCGAGTAGCAAGCTGGGTAGTGTGTGTCCGATTGGCAGAGCGTTCGTTTATACTTATGTGAGCTGATGGATTTTGCGAGACGTGGCAAGAGTGACCTGTTCAGCACGCCGGTTCACTTTTCACCGCCTGTCTAGCGCGTACGTTCAATTAGGACAATAGACCAACCAGAGGCATTTCGCTACATCCGTATGCAAGACGTGTTGATTTCGTGGGATTCCTTGGATCGGTGCTTTTGGTTTGCGCCGACCATGATAGCGTAAACAAATTTTATCTACTGCAGTGAAATAGCAAGTGTGTAGATAACCATGCTGCTTGATCCTCCTTACGGTCGCTAAATAGTTTCTTCTTTAATCATAACTGTGTGGGCTTTGTCGGTGTTTGGCTTGGTAATCACAAGTTACCATCCTAGCTTTTAATTCGTAAAACTCTGCTTCTGTTTAATGAATATTGTGCCAATGACAGCATGTACAACGAGCAAACATACTCACATTGGGATAAATATTTATTCCCATAGTTTAGGAGTAGATAGATGAAAATTGGACCCTTACAAACCACATATTAATGACACTAAAAAATCATATTTAAAATTATATTAATACTTTATGGCAAATTGTTACTTTTGAAAAGTTTGTATGTTTTAACCTAAAAATTATGAAATCTTAATATTGTCAATTTGATTTTTATTGATCATATAGAACAATAAACACAATATCGATTTCGTTTCCAATAGAACTTTTCAACCTCATCGTATATGAAAAATGTTCCTTTACACACCCTGTATCTTTGACATTGCTAGTTCATTTAATATTATTAGAACTCTACGACAATATATAGTTTGTAACTTGTTATTATTTGAAAGAGTTAAATTATCGACGGCCCCTGAATTTGTCAAGCGATGCCAACTGTGTCGACAAATTTTGAAAATATATTTTTGGGACCCTAAAGTTATTAACTAAATGTTGCAGCATGTATAACACCCCGCATGATCTGAGAACCCAGCCCATGGGCCAAGATGATGGGCCGAATACGGGTTACTGTAGTATGGCGCGTGACTGTAGATCACAAGTGCTCTGAAACTTTAAGTACCGTATCGGAAATTCGAGGTTCACCAAACCAACTTAAATAATCAGGCCAAGGACACGTATTAATTTTTAATTAACTGTTCTAAATAAAGCGAGAACGAAAGTTAAACGAGTTTTAGGCTGGTGGGGCTCACTCTATTCTTGGTAGAGTGGACCATGGTGCAATGTATGTCCGGGTCTGGGCTGTTAGAGCATGCATCCTAATTAAACTTAAAAAATGGTGCAATGTATGTCCATGGTTGGATTATACGGGATTATTATGGTGCATCACTTAACAAGTTTAATTTAGGGACTCATAAATATGTTTTTAAAATTTGTAGATCTAAGTGGCACCCTT
>CM041642.1:5295577-5370178 GCA_023333625.1 Bothriochloa decipiens
GACTCATAAATATGTTTTTAAAATTTGTAGATCTAAGTGGCACCCTTGATAAGTTTAGAGATTGCTCATACATTTAACTCTATACTAAATAAACTTTTGAATTTTGGTTTAAGCATCATGGTTTGCTAATATTGGTAGTTTATAGTTTTTTGGTAGAGGAAATTCAATATCATGATTGTCACGGTGTACGTTGAAATGGTTGTTCATACCATATCACAACAGCTAATGGTCATTTTTTTTATAAAACATAATAGTAACTTTTAAATAAAATATACAATAAGGACTATATTTGAATATAACATGTGAATAGAAAAAATACAAAAAAATAATGAGATGTAGGTTGTGAGCTGCTAATATGAGTTCACCTTTACATATGCTTCAAAGCAAACCAAATAAATATGGATCGATCAAAGAGAAAAAGAGGAGGAAAAAAGATTTCCAATCCATTGTATGAGTGGCCTAGTGATGATGACTCTAGATGCAATATGGCAACACAGTGTATGACCAACAGCAAACTATCTTATCAACCATGCTTAAAAAATAGGCTTCAGCTAATAAGAGATAAATATTCAAGTTTCAGATTTCAATCTTCACCATTATCTTTATAAAAATGAGGGGACCATATGAAAGGCTAGAAATGAACTCAAATCTTCAACCATATCCATCCTTCACGACGACGACGACGACGTTAACAGCAACCATTTCAGAAAAAAAAAACTCAGTAGAAAACAGGGAACTTAATTATAGATTGCAGAAGCTTCTAAAAACTTTTGAACAGCGAAGAGAACTAGATAGTACAACAGTTAACAACAATAGAGCATGCGATTATAACTAATTAATAAACTGAAAAACAAACAGAAGCTGCTAGCCACATGACCCGTTTTTTGGTTCCTCTATCCAAGCTGTGGCGACAGGAGGCGCCAATGCCGCTGGCCGCGCACAGAGTTCTGTACATGTGCCTACTGCATCCCATGGCCGCGGCCATGATGCACGATTGACCTCGAACACACCCTGCTGATATCGATCGTTCACATACATGCATATGCAGAGAACAGAAGAAGTTCATTCAGAGATGGATGGACAGATAATCACATAACTTTGGACTGAAGAACATGACTGAAAGAGAATGTCCAAATAATCCATACCTGATCATCGCAACATATATGCATGAATGTGCCGAGCCAGCTTGGATAAAAGAAGAGAGGAGACCAGGAGGGGGGCTGGCGGCCGGGGCTCTCCCAGCCTGGTCTCCCAGGGGCTCGTCGATGGAGCTGCCCTGAATTTATACTGCAGCTTTGCCGATGATGACTAGTTGCAGCCGGCCGGATTAGTTTACGCCTGCGATTGTGGATGGGTAGCAATGCAAGGGAGTGAGGGCCGGGCCAACGGCCAGGACTACGAGTTGGGGCATGGCCGGGCTGCCATGCCATGCCTGGGCTCGGGACTCTCTGATCGGGACCATGCTGCGTGTTGCATGCAAAGGGCTTGTCCTTTGACGCCTGTCGATTGGCACGAAAAGACTAGAGAATCTCGCTCAGCACGTCGCCACTTCGTCGCTTTAGTATGTCGTTCCGTGCACACCTCAATTTCAGCGCTAGGTGCGCGCGCGCGGCATATCGGCTCCGTTTGGATGACGACCAGAGCGTGCCACGCCACGCCACAGCTGCCACGTCGCACTTTAGTACTCCGTTTGGTTTGCTGCCGCGAGCTGCCGCAGTTGTGGCCAAGCTGCCGCAGTTGCGGCATGCCGTAGTCACGGCATGCCGTAGTCGCTGTCCAGATCGGGTAGTTCATTTGTGCCGTCAAAAGTTGCCACAGTTCTGGCGCCAGATTTCAACGCCGCAGTTGCGGCACGGCCTCAAGTTCGGTGCGGCATTCTTTGGCAATGATCCAAACGGACCCCTTTTGCCACACAACACAAAACCAGGCAGGTTATAAGCGCAGCGATTAGCGCGCGATCTGAACGTTGAAGCTAGCCATGCCTTCATTCAGGGTCAGGAGCAAGAACAGGAGCGCAGCGCTGGTCTGCTTGCGCGGACCCAGCAGCAGCAGCAGTCACAAACCAAACCCACAGACGGGCGACAGCCGGATGAGCCTCATCATCAGTTCATCACAGGACGCACGTGAAAGTGAAAACGTGCAACGACAAGCGCTGGTGCAGCTCTGTTGTCGTCTGTGAGCACCCATGTGCTCGTACGTAGATGGAGGACGTGTGCAGTGCCCATTGCAGCTAGCGCTGCCGCCGTGCATCCGTGTGGCGCTGCATGCCATGCCATGCCATGCCACACCGGCGGCCGGGCATCATCATATCATGTCCAGTATCTGAAGAATCTCTGCACGCCCCATGCGTGCACCACGGCGGAAAACGTAGAGGATGAGTACGGAGCATGTTCCAGCAGGCAGACTACGTGAGCGTCGCGGCCACGGCAGATTTGAGAGATCGCTAGCTTTACCGCGCAGTGTTTCCCCTACACGGCATCCATGCACTTGCGCGCAGCAGGGCACGGGTGCACGGCGACACCGTACCGAGCAGGCGAGCCAGGCACGGGCAGCGGCCGGCGGCAGCAGCGGCAGCGGCGGCGTCTGAGCCGAGCGCCTCTGCACTGCGCGCCGCACGTGGCGTTCCCCGGGACAGCCCCCAGGCCCAGCGTGGATCGATCCACGACCACGAGATGAACAGGGTTAAACATAAAAGTGCCTGTCCATCGATCGATGCCCCGGCCGCTGTGCGTTTTGCGCGCGCGCGCGAGCGTTTTGTATTCGTGGGAAGCCGTGTAGTGTTTCATGGAACCACGTGCCATAAACTGTTGCCATGCGTGTCAGCGTGTGTGCACGTCCGCCACTGTGCAGCGCCTCTGTATGAGTGTAGCATCGTTTCGATCGGTTCATGCATGCGGATTGCAGAGCCCAGGCACAGGAACAGGCAGGCAGCAGGCGACTGCTAGTGCTAGCCGATGGCCCCATGCTGCGGCATGCAGAGCTGCGCTCTGCAGGTTACATGTCCGTGGTGGTCGATCGACGACATGACCTGTCGTATCGATGAGCGTCGAGACCTTTGTGTGTTTGTTCTTGGGTGATACACTAACCTTTTGATGCAATGGATGGATTCTTCCGACGACGCTAGCAACGAACGAGACCAGACGAGAGAGATTAGACACCACGAGCGCGACGTGTACACTGTAGTAGTTTTGGTCCATTCATCATAGCCTAACGAAGAAGATGGCGAGCTCCGGGCAGTCGCTGCCGGGCGGTCCGACCATGTAGAGCGACTCCGAGTCGCGGGACCCGACGGTGTGCTCGAAGCTCCCGCGCATGTACGCCATCTCGCCGCCGGGGCCGTCCACGTCCGACCGGCCGGGGAGCACGCCGCCGCCCATGGTGACGGCCCACAGCGTCTCCAGCACGGCGATGTCATCCTCGGTGGGGTCCCGCCGCACCGCGTACCCGACCCTCTTGCCGTTGCAGAACATGGTCCACATCAGCTCCTCCAGCACCCACCCGCCGTCGTCGTCGCTGCTGCTGCGCCTGGAGGCGGCGTTGGCCTCGTTCCCGTCGGGGGCACCGGCGTCGCCGTGCTCGGGGCGCTTCTCAGCCTCCAGCACGATGCGCGCGCCCGCGTGGGCGCCGAGCTCGCGGAGCAGCGCGTGCGTCGGGAGCGCCAGCTCGACCACCAGCGTGGGCTGGCACCGCGCGTTCTGCTGCAGCGACAGCGACACGCGCCCGTCGCGGTAGCCGAAGAGCGTGCCCGTGAGGCGGCGACGCGACGACGCGGCGCCGCCGAAGGAGGACGACGCGATGAGCTGCGACAGCAGCGAGCTGCTCGAGGAGTCCGAAGACGACGACGGCCCGGCGGTGGCGGGCCGCGACGACGGCGGCGCCGCACCGTGATGCATCATCGGCACCCCGCACCGCGTGTTCAGCAGCGGCAGCGACCAGAACATGCTCCGGAACATCCGCACGGGACGGGACCGGCGGTGCGGCGCCTTCCGCCGCGGCGGCGCCTCGAGGGCGTGCCCCGCGTGGCGCGGCGGGGACGGCGACGCGTGGTACGGGATGGATGTCTTGCCGGATGCGTCGTCGTTGTCGTCTTCGGCCTCGGATGATGAGCACGATGCGCGCGCCCTGCGCTCGGGATCGTTGTTGGCGTCCGCGTCGACGTCGGCCATCACGGAGGAGGACGGAGCAGACGAGCTGGGCTACCGGTGGTGGCGCGGCCCGCCTGCTGCGCTCCCCCGATCGGCCAGCTTCGAGCGCGATGGATAGCCGGAGGCTGTGGATCTGCGCTGCCCATGGGTGGAGGCATGGCGAGGTGTTTTGATGCGCTCGCGGTGGCGGTTGCTGCCCCCCGTCTCCGTTGGCGTGGTTACGAGCCACTGTCGCCAAAAGCGCCACCGCGGCGCGGCCGAATCCTCCGCTGCGCTATTCTGGGGTCTTGGGCTACCCACCGACCAATTGGAGCTGCGCGATTAGTTAGTTGAGGCCCAAAGGGCTTCCTCGTAACCAGGCCCACTATTAGATTCGCGGTTTCGGCCTAGCCCATCGGAAACGCGGTTGCCTCGTCACAACGCCGCCTTTTTTATTGCTTGACTTGACGACTCCATCTCCAACGACTAGCATGCAGACGACGGCGATGACGAGGCAGGACGTGGCTGGATTAATAAATGCTGGCTGCCATTGGCACGAAGACGAAGGCAGCTACTACTACCGTGGCCTTGTTTACATGCAAACAGCTAGAAATTTTTTAACTCTTGTATTAAATATAGATTAAAAATAAATAATTATATAATTTATTTATAAATTACGAGATAAATCTTATAAGTCTAATTAGTATATAATTAGATAATAATTATTAAATACAAACGAAAGTACTATAATTAAAAAAATTCTAACTTTACGCGATGCCGTGTAACCTGCCACCATGGTCCGTATTCAATCACTTTCACCTGTGGGTATACAGTACTCCAGGTCATCAACATGAGCAATCAGTTGGTGCGGTGCAATCATATCAGAGATCAAACTGCACGTACGGAGGACATGGGACTGTACACTGATTTGCGATGGCGTACAGCTCATGCAGGGCTTGCATTGCAGTACAGCGAAGGTTGGTCGGGCAGCAAGGTGGAGTACCAAAGCCAGGTTGTTGCATTGCAGCTAGCAGTTGAGAACGAGACACGTCTGATTCTGACATTGCCACGAGCTAATAATCGATTTTTGAGAGGCGGTGATCAGCATTAACACAACATAGTGTGATATTGATACTGCGAGCAGGAGAAGGTACTGCTAGTAGTGGTTATCTTTTCGTCGAACGTACACTCCCAAGCAGGTAGGTGCTTTGCTCACAGTCACAGCATATCTTGGTCTTGTTCTGTTGCGGGCCAGATTCTCAGGCCTGAAAAGATGATAAATAAGATGGACAAAACTCTTGTCTGAGTGGATGAGCGTGCCGATTAGATCAAGAATATAATCTCAGCGATGAATACTCCAACTAACAACTTACTCGATCGTCATTAGTAATTACATTGTGGCGATCGAGATGCTGACCGGTGAGGCCTACTCCCTCAGTTTCAAAATGTCTGTCGTTTACGTTTCTCAAGAAAAAACTATCGATAATTTTATATTAAAAAATTATTAATATTTATAATATATAAGTAGTATTACTAGAAAGATATTTAAATCTAATTTTTTAATAAATTTATTTAAAGATATAAATATTATATATATTTTTTAAAAATTAAGTAAAACTTCTGATACGTACATCAACAACGACAGCTAATTTGGAGGGAGTACTCGCCATCTACCCGACTGAAACCTCGCGTCCTCATCACACGCTGTAGTAGAAATTAAACACGAGTAGGTGAGGTGTGTTTCAATGCCCTCGGGCCTCGGCAGCTGGTTAACGCCTACGATGGTCGATTGCCCTTGCGTCGTTTTCCTGGTGTTGCTCTGGAGAAGGCCTTATCAGTACCAGTGTCTGCCATGGCTACCAAAGCGGCCATTTACAGGACTACCCTTGTAGTATCTCATGTATTGTATATACACACGCTGCTGGGAACCCAGCGTAGTGTGTGGTGTAGTGGGCTAGTGGCTGGGATGATTCAGGCACAGTCATACAGACTCCTGCAGTATCATACACCACGGAGTGCACACTGTACATCGGCATCAAGCCAACTCTGGAACGAAAACGGATATCAGCACCAGTACACTCCTACTACGTACCTGTACGATGTATACCTTCTGGTCCAATTGTACAGGGGCATTCTGGCCATTTTTATGTGGCACCCACCAGTCCCGGTTCCACAGGGAAATAATAAATTTGTGTGGGCACCGTGTGCCTCTGCCAGAGTGCCACCCGTCACAATACCCCTGAAGACCTGAACGCATCATCAGCATCCTCTCGTCTCAGCTACTAGCTGATAACCTCAGTGTCTCAAACCTCAGGAAAAGGTGACCTCCAGGGATATGTGCACAAAAATGTTGATGAGCAAAGGGAATCAGGATAGTGGAGAGGAGAGTGCCACTGTCTCCCAGTCTCACTGACTTCCCAACTCCGCTGTCCAGAAACTCCCCAGCGTCTAGCTAGAGCGCGGCTGCGCGCGGAGATCGAGCCGGAGACGAAGGCAAGAGCCGCAAGAGGAGATCAATCACCAAAGGCGGCAATGGATCAGAGGGCGAGGGAGACTGTGGGTGTGCTCAAGGAAGTGGTCGGCGGCTCTGAAGAAGCCTCGGCGCCGCCGCTCCTCGCGCACCCGTGCTCGCTGCTGCATCTCCTGCTCCGCGCCTGCGTCGGCTGCCTGGGCCTGCACGGCTACTGCAGCGACGACGACGGCCCGAAGCCGGCTGCTGACACCGACGACGACCTGAAGCCGGTTGCCGACGACGATGACGACGACCTGAAGCCGGCGGTCGCGGAAACGCCGGAGGAAGGAGAGGGCGACGGCGGCGACGACGAGGCGGCTAGCGTAAGTGTTCGAGATCATATCACTCGATTTGTCGGTACGGGAACCGGTCAGATCGGAGCTCTCGTTAACTAGCTTCGTGTAAATATGCAACCGTTGCAGTACTTGTACTTGCAGGAGGTGGGCGCTCGGGTGAGGAAGCCGCCGACGCCGCCCCCTCCGAAAGGAGGCTCCGGTGACGACGGAGGAAAACACAACTAGGCAACACGCCGCAACGGCGATATCTTGTCTTGCCTTCGCTTGCCGCATGAACGGACGACCGCGCAGATTATGTATTTTGGTAGTGGCCCAAGCGCCGAGCATATGCATGGCCCTCTCTACTTTATTCCGAGTACGTAGCTAGCTTCTTGTGTAATTTTGTAGAAAAAGTAACGTTAGTAAGCTGTAGTACGTTGTTTATTATATGTAGGGTTCGATTATCTGAACTCCAAACAAGACTATGAGAGTGTTGTATATAGTTTTGCTTAAGTGTGTTCAAACATTAAGGTGCGGTACGCCGGTACTCATATCTCCCAAATTATAAGTTATTTTTTTAGAAAGTCAAAGCAAGCATCTCAAGTTTAATAAAATTATAAAAAAATATAAAGATTTATAATATTAAGTTGGTATACTATACAAATATAATTAATAAAGGATCTAATAATATTTATTTGGTTCATAAATATTTTAAATTATTTTATTATATAATTTTGGTTAAACTTGATATATTTTAAAACTTAAAACTGATGTTTTAACTCTTTGAGGAAGTTAGAGTGACACATTTGGGTCGTTGGGGGTACTTAAGAAGCATAGTACACAGGCAATTTATTTGTTGCTGGGTGTGGTTTTGTAACTTTTTTTTGTACCGTCTCTTTGATGTTTTCACCGAATGATGCGAGTATAGATGAACAGATGCGATGGTGGATAGACCGGTTCGGTTACATACCCGCTGCATGTGGCAGTCACACCTTTATTTGTTGGCAATGATCCGACGATGAAATCACATTGAGGCCGGCAGTGGTTGGATGTTTTTTAAAAATGAAAAGGACACGGAGGACGAATCAAGACACAAAGGTAAATAGGTGAATTAGAGTAACAGATGCTGAAAACCAACCGAGTGTTTTAGCCCCCGTCCGCACTCGATTTCCTGGTCGTTCAATTCGAATGGGGATGCGATTTCCTGTTTATCCGATTCGATGTGGTATAGAGGCCATCTGATTCCGCGACGCCGTGCCCGCGGCTCCTTCCTCTCTTTTCCCCGTGGCGTCGGCGCCGACGAGGTAGGCGGCGGCCTACTCCTACTCCTCCTCCTCCTCCTCCTCCTCCTTGTCCCCTTCCTAGATATTTTTGTGTCCATCGCCGACGATGACCAGGGTTCCGTCGAGGTTTTCACACGCTCATTCTTCTCTAATTCAGGCGGCTAAAGAAGGGGCTGGCTGGACAAAGCAGACAGGCCAAATAGTGGGGATGAAGATCCAGTTTAGTGATGACTAGCTTGACTGTTACCGGAATCAAGCATAGACTCATGTGTATGACACGATATATATCAGCAGCATATATGGTTTTACTTGAACGTGCAACTTCAGGTCCTCTCCCACAGACCACAGTCCCACCCAGGGGAATTCCGGACAATGCTTCGTGGCCCTCACATGTCCCAGCTCCAGGGTCGACACCGTTTGAGTCTGACAGAGTGCCACGTGCCACGGAGGAGGAGTAAATACCCCCATTACCCCTACTGCATCGCTCGGTCTCCTCAGGAAAGTAAAGGGGAGTAGGCAAAAGGGTGATGAGCAAAGGGAAACAGGAGAGTGTCACTGACTTCCCAACTACGCTCTCCAGCAGCGTCTAGCTAGAGCGGCTGCGTGTGCTGAGAGCTGGGAACAAAGGCAACAAGCCCAACTGAGGTCAGCGTTGTCAATCTCCAAAGGCGGGGCACAATGGATCAGCGGGCAGGGGAGAAGGAGGAGCACAACTCCGAGGATTCGTGGGATCATCGGCGCAAAGACGACGTCGACGCGGCGGCGGAGGGGCTGGGCATTAACAACCACGGAGTGTCGTCCATGGATCATCAGAGCGACGGCGGGTACGAAGAAGCGGAGGACGAGACGCTCAAGGAGGTGAAGATGGAGGTGGTCGGCGGCTCTGACGAAGAAGCCTCGGCGACGCCGCTCCTGGCGCACCCGTGCTCGCTGCTGCAGCTCCTGCTCCGAGCCTGCGCCGGCTGCCTGAGCCTGTACGGCTACGGCTACGGCTACTGTTACGACGACGACGTTGCGGCGGCGGCGGCCGCGGAGTCGCGGCAGGAAGGAGATCATCAGGGCGGCGGCGACAAGGCGGCTGGCGTAAGTGTTCGAGACCACCGCCGCTTGGCTTGATTTGTCGGTAACGGTAACACGGTAGTAACGGCCGGGCCGCTCCCCGCGGAGCTCGTCTCCTCGTGTCAATATGCACTTAATTATTCAGCGGTTGCAGGACTTGTGCATGCAGGAGGTGGACACTCAGGTGCGGGCAGCGAGGAGGAGGGCGCCGCCGCCGTCCGGCCGTCCGAGAGAAGGTCCCGGTGGCAATGGAGGGAACCACCACTAGTAGGCAACGGTGGTCTGATCTCTTGCCTTCGTCCTTCTCTTGGGCGATGTATGGGCAGCACAGCAGAGCTTTGGTGTCCATGTACCGAACATCGGAACATGCATATTCCAAGTACGCGTACCTTTCTTGTAACTTTCTAAAAAGTACGTTCGCAATTACTACTATTAGTACCCGTGTAGGCGCATGTGACTGCCCTGAGTTTTCCCTAGGTTTCGATGATCTGATCATCTCAAGTCCAAACAAGACTGAGTCAAAAGTGTTACCATGGAGTAGCTAGTTTGCTAATTAAATTTGTTCAGGACATTAAGCTGCAGTACTACACTGGCAATATACTTGGTGCTGAGTGTGGATTGAAACTGTTTCTTTACCGTCTGTAAAAATTTGGTGCCCGTGCCCCCCGTAGGAGTGTTCGAGCAATGTTCTTGTTCACCGAATGAATGGTTCAAGGTAGATGGGCAGAACGCCAGAACCTGTGCCCAGCGAGTGCCACACTGCCACGCCGTCACGGTGTTCAATTTGTGCGCAAGTGCGGCACGTTACGGCGGGCGAGGGGCGCCGCAGCTGCCTGTGCTTCGTTGCACAAGCGCAAAGGCGACAGTCGGGAGCCGACAGGGCCTTATCACCGGCCCATCTGTCGACTGGGCCCCCGACCAGGCAGGACGGAAGCGTTTCCGGACTGCAAAATTGATCGGCGAACACGTGTTGGCTGCGTCGTGCGTCCGGCCCGCGTGGTCGTGGTGTGTCCGCTTCTGGGCCTTCCGTCACAGAGCTAGCCCACGTCCCAGTTCTGAACACAAGAGTGTCACCGACGACGACGAGCTAGAGACGCCGTCGCCACTCCGCTCTCCAGAAACTCCCAGCGTCTAGCACTCTAGCTAGAGCGCGCGGCTGCAACTGCAATGGATCAGCGCGGGGGGAAGGAGGAGCACAGCTGCCAAGAACCGTCGGACCATCGGCGCAAGCGCAAAGACGACGCGGCGGCGGCGGTGCCGGAGGGCGTCCACGGAGAGTCGTCCACGGATCAGCGCGACGACGGCAGGCTCGAAGCTGAGACCGCGGGTGTGATCGTCGAGGAGCAGGTGGAGGTGGTCGAAGGAGAAGCCTCGGTGGCGCCGCTCCTCACGCACGCGTGCTCGCTGCTTCAGCTGCTGCTCCTGCTCCGCGCTTGCGCCGGCTGCCTGGTGGGCCTGCTTCGAGGCTACTGCAGCGATAAGAACGGCCCGAAGCCGGCTGCCCACGACGACGTTGCTGCTGCGGCGGTCGCGGAGTCGTCGCCGCAGGAAGGAGAGGGCGCCGGCAGCGGCGGCGACGACGACGGCAAGGCGGCTGGCAGCGTAAGTGTCCGAGATCACCGTTTGATTGTTGTCGGTACACTGAAATTGGTCGGGGCGTAGATGTGCAACCAATGCAGTACTTGTACGTGCAGGAGGTGGCCAGTCAGGTGTTGGCGGCGAGGAGGCCGCCGCCGCCGCCTGGCCCTCCGGAAGAAGGTTCCGGTGGCCATGGAGGGAACCACAACTAGGCACATGCAAACGCTGATCTCTTGACCTCGCACGCTTGGCCGATGAACAGGCATTCTAATTACATATAGCTTCCTGTAACTTTGTACACTTAAATCAGTAATTAAATAAGCAGGCATGTGGCCGTGGGGTGGATCTGTGGTTTACGTACGTAGGCTTCTCTAATCTGAACTATAAAACTTGGTCAAACTGCTAGTTTGACCACAGCATGGTTCTCGTAGCCGTATTCTTTTGTGAACGGAGTTAGTGACCTTTTTTACATTACGAGGATGTGATTATTGATCAATGTTCACTAAACGTGAAACGGAATGTTCCAGGAACACGTTCTCGAAACAAGACTTTGTGTGAATTGTTTTTTTTAAAAGGCGGCAAAAAAACCTTGCCGATTTTTATTAGACGAAGAAAGGAAAAACAAAATAATTACAAAACTACTGGGGCTACTTTTACCACCGAAGCTACCTGCACTGACTGAAAAAAAAAAACCTGAAAACAGAACTACCTAGACTGAAAGAGCTACTCGAAACAAAAGAAACAAGCTGAAAACCCCAAGAACAGGCAGGGGGGCAAGGAGCAAAAGCTACAAAAACCATCTAACAAGGAAACTCTGTGTCTTGTTCTCATGTTACTGATTTTGGGTCGGCAGATTGTTTGCACACTGATACTGCATAAGGTGATCGCCAAGGAGCAGCGGAGCGCATGCTGGTTTTTCGGCACGGCATCTTGCCAGCGGGGGTGGCTGAGGCAGCTTTGCGGCTGCAGTGTGCAGCCGGCGCGTCGGTGCCCCTCAGGCGAGGTTTCTGCAGGACGTCTGGCAGCGACGACGGCGGTGACATGCTGAGATCCGTAACCTGGGTCGAAGTCTGAAGCTGGAGTCATCTCGGGCAAAAGCCTTGCGACTGTGACGCCTGCGGGCGCTGTTTTCCCTGTTGGGGGCGTCGTGTCTCTAGTTATCCACGGGCGAGAACCCGGTCCGCTATTGGGCGAGCGACGGCGGCGCATCGAACGTCGTAACCTTGCTGAAGGCGTCGTCGTGGAATTCGTCTCGGCTCTTATGTGAGCGAGAGGCCATGGTTGGAAGTCGGAGCTGCGCTTGTGTTTTGCTTATGTTGGGCAACGAGGACCTACTTGGCCCCTCGGGAGCTCCGGTTTTGTATTTTATTTGGGTTGTTGTTCTCTCTGTTGTAAAGCGTGAGGTTGGTTTTTGGGCCCGGTTTCCCTTATAAAATGGGTCAATTCTCTTCTTCTTATTAATATATTCCAGAACAATCTTGTTCCTGGATCTTAAAAAAACTGCATAAGGTCATCTCTGCAAAGTTGAGCTACTTAAGTTGGTTGCAGGCTCTTATTTTTGTGTGAATTGTTCAATGTACAGGTATTTGTGTGTTCAAGACACATTAAGCTGCAGCACTTATGTTAGGAAGCAGGCTATATATTCGGTATTTTATCGTTCCTGGATGTGGATATTGAAACTGTTCTTATCTTTTACTTCTTTTTTTTTACTTTTCTGTCAAGTTTAGTGCCCCGACTCTACGCAGGAGTGCTTGAGCATTGACATTATTGTTCACCAAAATGATTCAACGTAGAGATGAGAATGTCCGATTTTCGATATACTGCTTCACTTTGTATCCAGCAATTCATTTTGGCAACATGTTCTCTCCTGGAATTGGAAGCAATTGATTCCGAGCAATACGTCATTAGCTAAATAACTAATGAGCCTGGAGACGACACGCCCTATCTTTAATAGGGAGATAGTCGTTTATATCATGTGGAATATTTGGAAAGAGGAATAAGAATAATAGTTATCCATATCACGTGGAACATCTGAAAGAATAGGCATCTTCTAAAATTGTATCTTTGTGACCCATTAATATGCAGCAGGATGTTTGTTCCACATTTGGAAAGAGGAATAAGAATAATAGCTATTTATATCATGTGGAACATTTGAAAAGAACACATATATCTTTCTAAAATTGTACATCTTGTCATCATTAATAGGCGATTTGTTGAATCCCTTCATCCTAGATGGGGTGGTGCATCAAGAGTCTATTTTTCAAAATTTAGTGGATTTACATTTTTCTTAGAAAAGGGATCTGCATTTTATATACTAGTGCTATTTATTAACTTATGCGCAATGAGGTAATGGTACATCGACCTATTTCATTCTACATATCAAACAGGAATGAGTAGATGATGGATATACTCTCTCATTCCTCAAATCAAACACACTGTAAATGATCACTAGAGCCAAATAGAGGATAATGAATAGAAGGAAGGCTTCCCTAAGACATTGCTAATCTTACAATTGCTTTGGTGTTTTCAAGTTTTTTTTTATGTGCTTGTTGAATCTGCCTAAGACATTGTGCAGTCTATGCTTGGTCCCCCGGCCGCTGGCCGGTTCGACGCGGCCACCAGCTGCATCGTTCGCGAGTCGCAACGGCCTTGTGCCGTAGTAAGTCTCGGCCCTCCCTATGGACAAAAAAACTACTTCTGACCTACTTACCAACATAGCCACATCACATAGGGCGTACGCGACGACGTACGTGTACCGTGTACGTGCGCCGCCGCTACAGTCTGGGGAGGCCGCCGAACTTGTGCCGTGCCCAGCCAGCAGGCAGCAGCCGGCGAGTGCCACGGCCCACGGGTGTTTGTGTGCGGAACACGACGGCCCAGTTGGATAGCGCCACGGCCCACGGGTGTTTGCGTCCGCAGCTGCCGGTGCTTCGCTGCACAAGGACAAGGTCGGTAAACCTGCACGGACAGGACGGGGCATCCGGCCCGTATTGAGGTCCACGAGCGGCTGCTTCACGTAGCAGCAGTCAATGGGCTCCTGCGCTGTGCGTCTGGCCCACATTGTCGCGATATGAGGTGTGTCTGGTTATGGGCCTTCCTTTACAAACCTAGCCCACTATCCACCGATCCTTGCCAAAATCCCACCCTTCAAGGGACAAAGTATAACCGGATGTAATTTTCCAAATCGTCCTCTTGTGGTAATTGTTGGCTTTTGAGCCTTTGACATAAACGCGCTGTCCAACAAGGTTCACTTCTGAGGCATGACAGCTTCAAAGGAATGGATTGCACGTAGTATTTCTTCTTTTAGCATATTGTGTTTACAATAGGCCTCGCATTTTCGTTGCATTATTATCGGAGGTTCATAAACAGTGAGCAACCACAAAAAATTACGGTCGCCAAGAGAGTATCATTCTGAATAAAATAATCTAAACGAGCAATCTAAATAAAATAATCTAAACGAGCAAGTTCATACTCACACCCATTATTATTAGACCGTATTGCATAGATCATATACTAGCTGTAGCCAAATATATTCATGAATATAAGAACACCATCAACTGATCAACATCACAGTTAATTTGAGGACTAGAGAGGCGAGCCACTGCTGCCGCCCATCGAGTGGTGATTTCGCGGCCTGCGGTAGCGCTTAACAAGGCATCCAACGACAGCTTCCTCTAGGGTCCCTCCCTCTCCCTCTCCTCTTTTCTACACTTTGCTCTACTTCTACTGGGTGGCCGATCGGCGGCGACGAGTCAGACCCATGCCCTCCATAGCCAGATCGAGCGCCTATCACTCTGAATCTAGTGCTCTCTTCCTTCAACGACTATGAAAGCTCGGTGTCTTGTCATTGGTTTCGAGTCGTTCTTTATAACGTGGATGATGTCATCTGGTAGTGTGTTTGTCCTTACTCCCTCTAGGCTCCTTGAATGCATCTTATCACCATAAATCGGGTTGGGGGATAATGACCCCTCCCTTCGATCTTCCCGTTCTTCGTTAGTCCTCCAAACCCTTGATGGTTTCTTCTGAACATAGGTGGAAGGTGATTAGATCTCGAATGAACAACATAGAGGATGTACATCACGATTGTCGTTTGTCACCTTGACTTTGTCTTACGATCATCCATGGAATGGAGTTCATCGAAGCTATGTGAATTTTATTGGTGATGCAATGTTCGGTGATCACAAGCGCAAGCCTCCGTTTGGGAGTTGTAACTTTTTTCTCTCCATGTGGTTGTTCTGCGGTGGTGTTTCTTTTTTTTTTTCTCTCCGTTTGAGGGTTGCTTGCACTGCATACTTTCTCTAGTTTTCGCACTTCCCATCCACTTTCTACATGGAACATGTATATAATATCTTTTTTATCTGTTACATCTCGACTGTCATATCATACTATTGGGTTTTCATTATATACAATTCATTGTCCTGCCATTTTGATCTGCTCATCCATATATACTACCACGCTCCTCATCCACCAAACAATCTAGACAACACTCTTCTTCTTCCAATAGACCATTGACGAGCAGGTCTTCCTCTCTCATTTTATCTCTTTCACCCCCCTCCCTGTAACACCCTAATGTTATGCTTATTAAATCACATTGTAATACATGAGCATAAGCACCATGCATTCATATTTTGCCATTGCATAGTGATTATGGTAAAGTCTAAAATTCAAATTCAAATTCAAATTCAAAGCTTGTTTTATCCCCTCTCCTATATTTTAAAATCTTTACAGAATTTTGATATACTCTCAAAATATGATTTGTAGATCTTGACAAGAGCTACAATTAAGGTATTTAAAGTTTTTCAAGTTTCCAAAAAGAATTTTAAATGAATTTGAAAATACAGTTTTCCAGCATTTATCCCCTTTTGATTTTAAAACCATAGTTCAAAAATTATGCATAATTTGGAAAAAACTTTGTATATAAAAAATGTTTGGTTTGAAAATTTTAGCATTCCATAGATTTGAAGATTTTCAAGTTTTATTGAAAAATCAAAAGTAATTTTAAATATTTGTTTCTAGGGTTTTGTTCCCCTTTTGAATTTAAAATCATATTTCAAAAACTAAGCAGAATTTGAAAATATTCATTAAATAAAAAATGTAGCTTTTAAAAAGTTATGTAAATGATATTTTTGGAGATTTTTATGTTCCTATATAATTTTGGTAGTATTTTGTAAAATTCAGTATGACATCGGTTGCTACAGTGTCTGGCGACGTCGTCAACACCGATTTCCCTCACTGTCGCCGTGGACACCTTGCCCATGCCGGCGTGCTGTGGCTGACAGCTCACGCCTCGCATGCGAAGCTTCACCGCCTACGTGTCGGCCGTCCGCTCGTCGACATCGGCCTATAAATATGGTCGGTCGTCTCCATTTCTCTTCTTCCTCCTTCTCTCTTCCTCGGTGTGCCGCCGCCACCACGTCGCCCCGAAATTCATTCGCGTTGCTCACTCAATTTCTAATTCATCGTGTACACCGCTTCGCCATAAGCTATTCTCCCTCCTCGACTCAGCCGTGCCCTGCGCCGTTGCGAGGTGAGCCCTCACGCCGCGCCGCCGCCATGGCCGCCATAGCCGCGAGCTCGGTCCCGCCGTGGCCAGCGTGCCTCCATCTTCCTCCTGTCTTCCTCTTTAGTGTTTTGAAGTCGCTCGGCTGTGTAGCATCTAGGACCAAAGCCCTTGTTGGCTTTAGTGTCTCGACGTCATCGGAACGCCGCTTTCCGCCGTGTGCTTCGTGCGCCGCCGCCGTGCACGCGGCCATGACTCACCGCCACGGCGCCGTGTTCCACCTTCGTAGCCCTAGACCCGCCCGAGCACCCTGGTGCCCGTGCACACGCGCGCCGGCCAAGTTCGGCCAGAAACCGACGAGTTCACTGCCGTCGTCTCGCGCTCCGCCGCTGGTGCCTGCTGCGTTGCTCGCGCCCGCGCATGCATGCGCCGCGCTCGCGTGGGCCGCGTCGCTACCGCGTCGTTGGGCAGGCCTGCCGCTGCTGGGCTGGCCTGCCTTGCTGTTGGGCCGCGCGCGTTACTGCTGCCGCTGATAGGCCGAGCGGGTCAATTCGGCCCAATCGTTTTTTTCTTTTTCTAAAAGTTTATTCATTTCCTGATTTAATGAATAGTGTTGGTATTTGTCTATTTTATATAAAATTAATCATAGATCCTAAAATTATGAAAATTTTTGTGTATGTTCTTTGTCATGAGCTTGATGTAGAAAAAAATGTTAAATGTGAAATTTGATAATTTTTTGCATGTTAATTAATTATCCCAATTAATTAATAAATGCAACTTATATGTTTTTATAGGCTAAAATACTTATCCAATAATCATGAAGCTTTTTGTGTAACTGTTTTAGGATAATATCAACCTTCACAAAAAGTTTAGAATTAATTTGATGATGTTTAATTATATCCTTAATTATATGCCTTAATTATTAGTTAATGATTATTTAAAGTAATTAGTATAAATCATGAAATGACTTGAATGTATTGTAGAGTTGATTGAAGACCATGAGACACATCCACCCCTGTTGTTTCATGGCAAGTTTATTGTCTTATTGATCTATGTATGATGGACTTGTGTTAATGATAACTATGTAATTTGTTTAATAACAAAGATAATGAAATACATGGTTAAGTCATGTTGTGGTAACCTTTTCACGAGTAAGTCACTAAGCAAGGATGAGAGTCGAACCTCGAACGAGTAGTTACCATAGTTTACCCTTCGGCGTGTTACTTACTCTTCGTGCTTGTAAATGTCGTTGTTATGTTTGTCTCACTCAAGCATACATCGCATCCATGCATATCATCTAGGAACAATGAATGGATCGACGGAAGGCCATTGAAGCCGAACCGAGAGACGGTGTCTTGGTAACTATCTTGAATATGATGGATGATCGTCCACTGAAGTTGGAACCTACTAACTTAATGAGATATTAAGTTATCCAGGCAAGTCCCGGAGCATTTTAACTTCCTAACTTTTTATAATATATTAATTATGCTATGCTTGTTGCATTAAGTTCTAGGATTTGAATTAGAACCCTTGCTGCATTTGCATCCTTTCTTGTCCAGTTATTATACTTGAAATCTTAATGATATGATACCGTAGTATTTTCTTAGCCATGCTTAAACGGTAGAAGTCGAGTGATTATTAATCACTTGCGAGAATTAGGATGATGGTTTACGGTTGGCTATATGTGCTATCGTGTAAATAACCATGTGGATGTAAATCGACGGTATGGCAGAACGTGGAAGTTACCAGGTCTGTAGGCCCTGTTAAGTGAAGCGGACCATCATGCCAATTAATCACCTCCAAGGCATGGAGCCCTTCTTTGTCATGTTGAACAGTGCCTAGCACTTAGCTGGTTGGATCGGAGGTTATCCGCCACGAAGCCTAGTAGCTCAACTCAGGCTGAAAATCGAGGAGTATCAACTGCCCACTACTGGGGTGGTATGTACATACTAGCCGTCATGTCTGTAAGTCCAGCGGCGTAGTGGTACCCAGATGAGGACCATGTCTGTAAGTCCCGTATCAGGTGAGTTAAAATTCCTGACCTGGCTTGGTGACCCCCATGTGAGTGAGGCGCTGCTTGGATCCGTGATTCCTGAGTTGTACCAACGATGTTCTACGGCTACTCTTAGCGGGGCTTGCCGGAAGAGTGTTAGAAATATTTTTCCAGCTGGATAGTAATCGATTCGAATCGCCATCATCTCCTGGATAGTGAGAAGCTTGACAGAAACATCTCCATACTTGAAAATATTAAATTGCTTGAATGGTTAATGATGCTTCACAAGATAGCTGTTGATGAACCTGATATGGTTATGTAATTCTCTTCTCTTTTGCTTGTTTAGCACAGGGGCAAACATAGATGACAGGTTAATAAATATATAGTTACTCTCCTCACTTAAGGCTTTTTATGCAAAATGAGTAAGCCAACTCCACTTATAATAGCCTTGCATAATCCTTAGAGTCTTTATTTCTGGTTTACGACGAGTAAGTCTCGTTGAGTACAATCAAATACTCATGGTTTATTCCTACTTATTGCAGATCATGAACCTGTTTTGTTGTGGCGACAAGATGGACTTGATTCCACTATGGGAGGATTAGACCATGGGCAAGGTCATCTCTTATAGCTCATCTCAGATGTTTTTGTTGGATTTGACTATAAACTGACACTATATTTAAATAAAATCTAAAGTGTGGGTGTTTTTAAAATATCTTGCTTTCGCTATTCTTTTATTAAAAAGGTGTTGAAATAATCTTTTGTAAACTCTGATAAATTAAATTTATGTGTAAATTTTATGTAACACGTGGACTGTGGTTACTGAATCAGTACGATCTTGGTTGTACATCGAAAAAGTTTGAGATCCCTCAAATTTTTTTGGACTACCGGTGGGTTCAAATATGCAAATTAGCGGATTATTAGTTAATTTCATACTTGAGCTCGTATAAATTGGGCGGTTCTGTTACAACCCCCCCACCCCACATTGCAGCCTTCAATTATTCTTTGTTTGTGTTATGTTTCTCCCATTTCTTGAATTGTAACTCTGAATTCAAGACCCAATTATGTACGGTCTTTTATCAGAATCTATCCTAATGATATTTAGGTGGACATAATTCATCTGGGTGATGCCGGAACACACTACCAACTGAAAATCATAACAGAACATGATAATGAGATATACGTGGCTCTATCGTTGCACGCATAGATCTCTGTATTTAACGGATCTATGTTTTGACAGCCCTCCCAAGTCCCAACATCACGCCTGAACCTTTCCAGTAGTGAAAGATAAAATCTGTGCCTGCGCGTGAGGTAGCCAGTAGGAGAGTGTGGCCACCACGTCGACACGCTTCGCCATCAGGCGCAGGAGACGGCTGCGCCCGAGCGTGAGGTAGCCACAGGAGCTCGCACCAGTCCCCGCCTCGCCGTCGCAGGCCATGCCACAAAATCGAAGCCGCTGCATCCTGTGTCACTGACGAGGGAGATAAGGGTTGTGGATAGACCGCTGCGGCCGCAGCCAATCACAGGCCAGAGATCGCCACACTGGCACACTCCCGCCACGCTCTCATCCAACGGCTCATCTCCGACTCCACACCCCACCCCACCACGCCCGAGCCCAACATGCGGCATAAAAAATGGCTACGCATGCTAAATAAGAGGAGCTTGGTAAGCTTCCAAGGCCTCCGATTTCGCCAATGCTGCGTGAAATCCCGCACCTCCTCCTTCCTACCGAGGACCCTCAAGCCAAGAACTGAGCGGGAAGAGTAGAGAGGGAAGCGCACAAGGAGGCAGCTTCTGTGTGCGATTCTCGTCGCATTGGTTTCGTTCCCTCGCGAAAGGAGGCGGCTTTCTGTCTTCCCTGATCTATCTAGATGATGGCGAGCACGACGTCAGCGGCCACTGCCGCCGCCGGCGCAGCCGCCACCACCAAGCCGCGGGGGTCGTCGTCGGCCCTGTGCCCGAGGGTGGCCGCCGGCGGCAGGCGGCGCTCCGGGGTGGTGCGGTGCGACGCCGCCGGCGTGGAGGCCAAGGCGGCCAGCATCGCCGCGCTCGAGCAGTTCAAGATATCCGCTGACCGTGAGTCCCTTGCCCCTCGCCTCTGGAAATCCGCCGCCGTTGTTGCCTTGCCTCCGTTAAGCACTAGGATGCGGGGATTGTGCCGGTTTGGTGAAATGGATTCTGGTGCGCGATTTGAGGAATCTTTTTGCGTGGCGTCGAGGCAGTTGGGATTAGTTTTGGTTTGGTTTGTGGGTTGTTTGGGGAAGAATGGGGAATATGTGTGAACTTTGCATTGCCCTGTTGCAATTTTGCCTTAACCAAGCGTTTTAACTTTCATGTTACTGCTGCTCACTAAAAATGTTCACAGACTAACTGGTTCTTGAGTAAGATTAGTATGTGGAGGAGGAGACCAACATGTCACGGTGCATCAGTGAGGAATTATTAGTCCTGGGGATGAGGAAACTTCTCGGTTTCCCAATTAAAACTCTGATTAGTTCTCTTTCTGAAGTTAGTCAGGCACTCAGGCAGACGATAGGGATTAGGGAGTGTCAAATTACATTTTGAGGATTTGTATTTAACTGATTGTGGAGATATAAGTTTCAGAGACTTGTGGAGCTTTTGTTTGTAAGCAAATGCTCGTTGGTGAAAAACTAAACGGTTATCTTTATCTACATCCATCAAACTAACATTTTGAAAGCGAAATGATAGTGTACGGATACAGAATTGTGTAGTCCTATAGGGAGAAATCTAATTTGACAAAGATGCCAAATAGTTTTATTGATGTACTATTTTATTGATGTACTACAGATTGTCCATATGTTTTTGGGCTTTTGGCATCAACAATTGGCCAAGCATTTTGTATTGATTTTTTTTTGGATTCTCTTGTAGTCATAATCATCTAGTGTAGGTATGCTATTACTCCCCTTAGAATTTTCTTTAATAAACTTCTACAGTGAACTTTTTAAGTAGCAACTAAATCGAGGAAGCTTATATTGATGTGCAACTATATCCAGTTTTCTATCTTTCAGAAACAAAGTCTCTGTGCAGTGTTTGACAATGCTTTGACTATTGTATTCACTACCAGGGTACATGAAGGAAAGGAGTACCATAGCTGTGATAGGCCTCAGTGTACACACAGCACCAGTGGAGATGCGCGAAAAACTTGCCGTTGCAGAGGAACTGTGGCCCCGTGCTATTCAAGAACTCACTAGTCTGAACCATATTGAAGAAGCTGCTGTTCTTAGTACCTGTAATAGAATGGAAATTTATGTGGTGGCCCTATCATGGAACCGAGGTATCAGAGAAGTAGTGGACTGGATGTCAAAGGTGAGTACTGTTTGATCAAACCTTCTTTGTTCAGTCTGTAGTAGTATTTTTCCCCAGATTTTTGGTTGCTCAAAGACACAGTTTAGGAAAGATTCTCTAATGTGTGTATTTTTGTGAGTTTGCAGAAAAGTGGTATTCCTGCTTCTGAGCTTAGGGAGCACCTTTTCATTTTGAGAAGCAGTGATGCTACACGCCATCTGTTTGAGGTGTCAGCTGGCCTTGACTCTTTGGTTCTCGGTGAAGGACAAATCCTTGCTCAAGTTAAACAAGTCGTAAGGAGTGGACAAAATAGTGGGGGCTTGGGAAAGAACATTGATAGGATGTTCAAGGATGCAATCACTGCTGGAAAGCGTGTCCGCTGCGAGACCAACATATCATCTGGTGCTGTTTCTGTCAGTTCAGCAGCAGTTGAATTGGCCCTAATGAAGCTTCCAAAGTCTGAAGCCCTGTCTGCTAGGATGCTTTTGATTGGTGCCGGGAAAATGGGAAAATTAGTGACCAAACATCTGATTGCCAAAGGATGCAAGAAGGTTGTTGTGGTGAACCGTTCAGTGGAAAGGGTGGATGCCATTCGTGGTGAGATGAAAGATATTGAAATTGTGTACAGACCTCTCTCAGAGACGTATGAAGCTGCTGCAGAAGCTGATGTCGTGTTCACAAGCACCTCATCTGAAACTCCATTGTTCACAAAAGAACACGCAGGGGCACTCCCTCCTGTTGCTGATACTATGGGAGGTGTCCGCCTGTTTGTTGACATATCTGTCCCCAGAAATGTCAGTGCATGTGTGTCTGAAGTTGGCACTGCACGAGTATACAATGTCGATGACTTGAAAGAGGTGGTGGAAGCCAACAAGGAGGACCGGCTCAGGAAAGCAAAGGAGGCGCAGACAATCATCACTGAAGAACTAAAACGATTCGAGGCATGGAGGGACTCGTTGGAGACCGTCCCCACCATCAAGAAGCTGAGATCATACGCTGACAGGATCAGGGCCTCGGAGCTCGAGAAGTGCTTGCAGAAGGTCGGTGAGGACTCCCTCACCAAGAAGTTGAGGAGAGCCATCGAAGAGCTGAGCACCGGCATCGTGAACAAGCTCCTCCATGGGCCGCTGCAGCACCTGAGGTGCGACGGCAGCGACAGCCGCACCCTCGACGAGACGCTCGAGAACATGCACGCTCTCAACCGGATGTTCAGCCTTGACACGGAGAAGACGATCATGGAGCAGAAGATCAAGGCCAAGGTGGAGAAGACCCAAAACTGAGGCCAGGAAACAATTTTCTTACGCCTTTATCTATATATAGCCTCTTCACTCTGTTTCCAAGTTTTTTGATCCTTCGCTTACTGAGCACCTCCCCCTACTCACTGAGATTGTCAACTGTGTCGTGAATTAGAGCCATGGCAGCGTGTCGTGAATAACAACAATGTATCTCAATTCTTCACAGAAGAAAGACTATATATTTTTATGCATTTATTGTTGGAGCAAATAGTGCTGTAAAATAATACAATCATGGTTCATGACAACTGTAGCTATACATCTGAGCTAAAGTTGTTCTGTTATATTTGATAGTATGTAGAAGAGCTGGTGTACTGTTTGGTAATCATGCGATTACGAATGAGAACATGCAATTTGAACTTGGCTGTTTCTGCCCCTCTTAATGAAATACGTGCCTCGGCGAAAATGTTATGCTGATTATGTAGGGGAGAGGAGGATCGTGGATTTATGGATTTACGGTCCATACCATTTTTTAAAGGGAAACTGGGGGAAGGAGTACTCCCACCTTTGATTGATTACGAGTTGCAAAAATATTCTGTCACACATGAGTAGCAGGTTACAGTTGGGGGTAGATTACTACAGATCTGATTGGTTTACATTATGAGTAAACTAAGCCACGCTATTGATCAACTACAAACCACTCACTTCTAGGTAAGCGATATTTCCAGAGGTGGGCAGTATCTTTGAAACTTGCCACAAGTCAGGTGAAGGAAAGCGGCATATTGTTGAAGACAACTTCATTTCTGTGATTCCACAAGGTCCGACAGGCCAAATGCACTAAGTTGCTTGGGTGGGGTGAGTTAGCATTGGGGTGCATGGTCCAGATCGTTGTTGCTTGGAGTGATCTACATCGACACCAATCAGACACCACATCTGCATGGCAATTGGACAGGAGAGGACCAAATGCGTTGCTGTTTCAGGACTGGAATCACATGTGGTACATGTGTCATCCTCCAGTATGTTTTTCTTCTTCAGATTGTACCTGCACTTGATGCAATCCTGCACCAACAGCCAGCAGAAGTGCTGCACTTTTGGCGGTGTGCGATTGCACCAGACGAATGCAGAAAAGGCAGCATCATCGCCATTGTTCTTGATTGCATCGTATACCTTTGAAGGGTGCATCTTTGTGAGTTCTGGAGTAGGCAAAGGCGCTTGTCCTGTGAGTCTGTCATCACTTCCATCAGGATTGCTTGTATTTGTTCCAGCTCTTCTCTCGCTTGTCGCGACTGCCGCGGTGCTAGTTGCCTATGAGTTCCTCTCTCCACTGTCTCGCGCACCGAGGCCCCTGGAATTGTTACATGACTTGGAATGCACGGGAAGTTAGCAGCCATGGAGATGGACCCCCTGCCAATGGTCGTCCCAGAAACTTGTTGATCGGCCATCTCCCAGGACTACTGTGGTGATGCACTGGTAGAATGGAAGATCTCAGTGCATCAGTACAATAGAAGCCTGCATTTAATATTGCTTCCATGCTCAGTTTGAAACTCATGATTCTGGGCAAGGAAGTTGTTTGGTTTTAATAGCAAACATTTAGCTCATTTATTTTTTATAAAAAAACTTATCAACTACAAAGTTGTAGATTTTATCCTTGTCAAAAAAAAAGTTGTAGATCTTATTGAGCTCTACTATTTTATATAAAGTTTATCTTTATCCGATTTCATATGCAAAAAACATAGATTGTTCGTGTAGGCATTATGGTCACTTTTAAATTTTCTCCTCTCTACTCCTGAAGACAATTATTTTATAATAACTAAGGTGTATAGTAGAAAATTGTTCAACTAAAAAGCGAAAGGGTTGATATATGACCAAAAGAGGAGGGGGGTTTGAATTAGTGTATCTAAAAATTTCTTTTATTGTTTAAATCAACGTATTAGTTTAGCCTTTTGATGTTCCTCAAATTTGTTATCAAAAAATCTTAGGAAGTTCTCGAGGTTAGCATGCCTTTGAAATGAAACCGGAACCTAGAGAGTTATAGCTCAAACCAAAGCTTAGGGCACACTCCAGGGTCTCACCGATTTTGCTCTGAGTTGTGAGATTAGAAAAATGAAGGCGTCAGCTCTTATCTATTGTCAGAGCCATCAGGCTTCCATGCGTGGATTCCGCTTGCATTTCTCTTTCTTTATGTGGATTCCACTTGCTTTTACGGAGTAACTTTCTTTATTCAGTATGGTTCGGACCAGCTGCAACATGCGAACCGAAGGAAGATTTGGTATGATTCGACTGCTCCAGTGTATGAATCGATAATCAAACCATGCTACCTCCAGTTTCACACACTGGAGTTGCTCTTCGAGATATAGACAAGCATGTGTCACAAACCCCTGCACTCACATAAAAAACTCAAATGTAATGAAACCAAAGTAGAGATACAAGAAGGGATGGATCTAGCGGTGAAGCGAGGGGGGCTTAAGCCCCCTACCACTGCTAATCCATGGAGTTCCCTTAGAGCCCTTTTAAGAATTTTTGTCATGATTGTTTTGGGAGAGGCTATAGGATGAAGATGAACTTTCAGAAATTTCATCTATATTTGTCGCAAGACATTCTCAACTTCATCTGTGTCCTTCCACCTACCACAGTACAGGATTGATTTTGCGCACTGGGCACTTTCAATTTTCTTCAGTGGCCAACGACGTCCGCCATGAATCAATTAACTGTGATGGGTACATTAGGACACTCGTCACGGTTAATCGTTAAAAACACAAAAGGGGCAAAAGCCCACACGGACCTGATCTAGGCCGCAAGGGCCTGGATCCGGTGGCCACCACACGCACGAGCTTGGATCCACCGGCGAAGAAGTTGGCCGGCCTCGATCGGACACCCGAGAGGGTGGACGGCCTGGGTCCACCGTCAAAGAGGGCGGCTGACCTCGAACCGCCGTCAGAGGGACTGGATTTGCAGCCGGAGAGAGGGGACAAGCTGGATCCATCGCCGGAGTGCCAGCTGGATCCACTGGCGGAGAGGGTGAATGGTCTGGATCCGCCGCAGGAGAGGGCAGTTGACCTCGTATTGCTGTCGGAGGGCCTGGATCCACCGTCGGAGAGAAGGGACGAGCTAGATCAACTGTTGGTGCCTGGATCCACCGTCGTAGAGGGCGTACGACTTTGTCCGTCGTAGGAGGGCCTACATCCTCCATGGCTCGTCATCGTTGTGGGCCTGAGCCACCGCGGCCCCATGTCAATGCAGCTGCTGCGCCGCGGTGGAGGGAGGCCGTTGCGCCGCGGTGGAGGAAGTTTTGGGAATATACCCTAGAGCTAATCATGTAGATTATGATATTCTGATTGTATCCATGATTAATAAAGTATTCATTGAATATCCATTATAGACAACTTGTATTTATTGGCGATTATATGAATTGCTTGTGGAACTCAATTACTTGAATGGTTATTCTAAAGTTGTCCCTGGTCGGCGTTCTTGTGATAACACACTTGAATATTAAACCAGCACATGTATTAGTTGATGGCTATGTTTTATAAGTCATGGACATGGAGATGTCAAACTAATAATGTGGGCACTTGTGAGACATGTAGGCTGGACTGACCCGATATGAGAAAGTCTCTATTCATGTCATGTATGTTATGTCCTTAAACCTAAGATTGTGGTATGTACTCAAGATGTGAAACGTCCTACTTAGGGACTATCAAACGCTGCTCCATAACTGGATAGTTATAAAGGTGGTCTTCGGGTGGTCGGAAAGCATGCTATGAGACATACACAATCAAGATGGAATTTGCCCCTTTCTACGCGAGAGAGATATCACTGGATCACTCAAGTGATTGGATCAACAAATGCATGGTCGTGCTTGGGTTAAGTGTTAACCCACGAGTTGAACCATATATCGAGTGGCAAAGGGAATAACTTATATGTGGTCGTAGTAGTTCGTCTGATATGATCTTTGCATGCACATAGGAGTTGTCACGCCTTGCTAGAGGCTGCTGTCAACTATTGGACGAGTAGGAGTACTCGGCCCATGTCAATATGTGCGTGAACCCATAGGGTCGCACGCTTAAGGGGCTGGAAGCCTAATTCGGGTTGGACCCGAATTAGACAAGGCTTAGGGTTTCTAATGGGCCTCCAACTTATGAGCTCATTGGGGACGCCTATATAAGCAGTAGATCCTGGTTTATGAGGTCAAAAAGTTTTATTTTCTGGCTAACGTAGCACCCTCATAACCCTTTAGGAAGGTCGCCGCGTCGGCGCGTGCTCGCGGATCCCGGCGCCTCCTCGCATATCCTGGTGATGGGAGGAAAAGAGGGAGGGCACCTCCTGGAGTTGTGGCCCATCCTCGCCAGTCGCCACTGCACTAGAGGGCGGCGCCCGACGCCATGGCCATCTACAGAGGGAGGCGGGGCAGAGAGCCCAAACCCTAAGTCTAGGTTTATATATGGGAATAGCTATTGAGCTTCACTTTGGGCTGGTTGGGCCTCATATTTTTGGCAGCAGGCCTGACTGTATGCTCGCCATGGTAAATCGATTTACCGTGACAGACAAGTGCTTGCCATGGTAAATAAAATTTGTCCGCGGTAAATCATGGGATTCACCGTGGCGAGCCAAAAAAAAAGTGTCCACCATGGAGGCCGTCTGGGCAACATCGCGGTCAAGTTTCAGCCAAGTCTCTTTTCAACCACTTTCCTTGATCCACTATGTTGGTCTCTTCCCTTGCAAAGGCAAAATCAGGGACTTCAAAAACTTTGGGCTTTTAGAAGTTTCACCTACAAGAGTAACAAATGCTTCATGAATTGCTTGATGATGCCCATAAGTGCTCAACATTTGGATTGCTATTTTGCTTATTATCTCCCAAATTTCTTACCCTCTCAACCCAACTCATATGATCTAACTTGAATTTAAAAAGAAAAAGAATGAAAAGAGTTAGAGAGACCTTTTCTTTGTAACCAACCCTTCAAATGAGGGGTATTCTGACATCACAGACTTAAAGACGTCGGGAACATCTGAATAGGGGCCAGCTAGGGTCAACTTAGGCGTGTCAAGGACACCAAAAATAATTTTATAAATCCCAATTTCAGCTGACCCAAGCATTAGTGATTTGGTTTGTCTCTCGTGTTATCACTTGGGTTTTGATTAGTTTAGCATTTAATAATGTCGAGTAGCAGAGATGGATGGATAAAAAATGGAAGAAGAAAAAATAACAAGCGTGGAAGGACAAACACCCCGCATGGAGATGGATTGTATTGGATGGATAAAAACTAGCAAAAATAATCACGTGCCGAGAGAATAAAAACGGGAAGAAGAAATGGAGGACAAACACCGCATGGAGATGGATTAATTGGATGGATAAAAACCAGGAAAAATAATCACCTGCTGAGGGGATAAAAACCTCTGGGTAGTGTTCAATGGTGCGTGTGTTTTATTAGGGTTTGTTTGGTTTTTCTTGACTAAACTTTAGTCATTTTTTATGGACTAAATTTTTAAACCGTCTGACTAAAAAGTGGCAAACCCTTTAATTTCACTAGTCAGCACTCAAGAGGAACCAAAAGATGATTAATTTACCGGTTTTTGATCTTTTCAATTGATAGGGATATATAGAGGTTATTAAGTAAAAAATCACCGCCTTCCGGTTCTATAAAGATAGATAGATAGATAGAGATTATTAAGTAAAAAAAATATCTCGGTTCTATAAAATTTTTGCGTGTCGATCCGTGCATGGACTGTAAGCAGATTTTTATTTATTTACATCTTTAAAAGGTTTGACCAACTATCTCTATCTCTATATCTAGTAGAGAACCGGCCGATCGTACATAAATCTCAACAAAACTCCAACGTCCTGAAGCCCCGATCCCGGCGTCTAGAGCGGCCACAGCGCAACAGCAACAAAGGCGACGATGGATCCGCACAGAGAAAAGGAGGAGGAGAACAACTCCCAAGATTCGGCTTCGGCGGCGGATCAACACGAAGAGACTGCGGCGGCGGAGGAGAAGTCCGAGGAATCCATGGACCAGCGCGACGAGGACGGTTATAGAGCCGACGAATCGACGAGCCTGCTCGAGGACGACGTGGTGGGCTCTGAAGAAGCCTCGGCGCCGCCGCCACCGTTGGCGCACCCGTGGTCGCTGCTCCGCGCCTTTGCCGGCTGCCTCGGCCTGCTCGGCTGTTGCGGCGGCGACCAGCAGAAGCCGCCGCCGTCTGCTGTTGCTGCTGCTACTGAAGCCGCCACGGCGGCGGCGAGATCGTCCCAAGAAGAAGAGGCCGGCGGCGAGAAGGCGAAGGCTAACGTAAGTGGATCCGATCGCCGCTTCATTGGTTTGCCGATCGGTAGCCGATCGACGGATGCTTCATTTACTGGCTCTATGGCGCCCTGCATGATCCTCTTCTCATCGGTTCCTAGTACAACTAGTTTCTAGAATTCTAGTACAACTAGTTTTCTCTACCGTCCGGCAGTGCCTTTTGTTATATATACTTATATTCAACCTCATAACATCACTAATGGTATCTCGTTATGACGTGGTGTTAAGGGTGTGTATGACTCTTTCTTGTGAATGAAACACGTGAAAAATCGACTAGCTCAATGCATGCGGCCGCCGCAGAGTTTCTACTTGCACGGTGGCGGTGAGTACGCCGCGGCCGCTGGACCACGCGAAAGAAGGGAGCGGTGGCCATGGACGCGATGTGGGCTGACCACCTGTGCGTGTGGCTCTGAAGTCTGATGTGTAGTTTACGTAGGCTTCGCTGATGTGACGAACTTCAAATAAGACTATTCAAAAAGTACTGATTTGTGATGTTCGAGACATTATATATGCTGCAGCACCAGCACCAAGGGTTTTAATTAATTTGGTAACGAACATGGTCGTCATCAGTTTTAATTTGTTGCTGGAGTGAGTGTTGAAGCATTGTTCACGGGTATATATAGACAATGAGTAGTAGATCTTATAGATACGGTTGGGTCTCTGCATAAAGCTCGTGTTCTGAATAATTATGATAGTGATTTCTGAATTATGGATATGCATGGCAAAGTCCAATGTAATCAGACAGCGCTGCGATGTGTTGCAGTTTAAGGAATAACGGAATTTCTTAATATTCAATATATTCCCTTAGATTGTTTGCTCCAGTTAGGCAACTAGTTGAGATATGTACCGGCAACACAGAGGCGTATCTGCCACCAGGGCTAGGGGGCTTGAGCCCACTTGAAATTTACGAATCCATCCGCAACTACTACGGGGAACGAAATAGGCCATCCGCAACTAGTGCCTAGAGAATGAAGGGAACGAAACAGGAGGCGAGAATCACACATTCAAGCAAAGACTGGTGCATCTGACACCGACATCCTGTAAGGACTCCTGCCGTGCAAAAGGCATGCAGCAAGTGCATGCATACCAGAAGAGAAAAGTATGTTCTCTTTCTCTAATCCTGGGGCAGAATATGAAAACAAGTCCAAGTACTAGTTTCTTTAGGCAACAATTAACAGCGAGCAATAGTAGAAAGTTAGTGTTAGTACGTAGTCATATTCACAGAAATATTGCTCGATGTTTGCGTGAGACGGAACACACTCGATACCATAAAAGACGGATAATTCCCTACAATTGTGAAATCACCACTGAAAAGTTGGAAATTCAAATATTTTTTGAAATTTTTTTATCACTACTAAATCCCCCCTAACATTTAAAAAAGTTTGACTGCAATATGCTTAGCTACGCTAGGAGTACATACAAACCAGTTTGGATATTTATACGGAGTACTAGTCTAGCTTGTATGTAGCAGACGAAGAGGGCGCATGAGATCGACATGGGTGCCATGAAGCTAGAGACGAAGAGGGACGTGGGGTGGCGATCCGGGAATACAAATCCCGAGACGGACCGCGCGACGGCACACGGAGGGCGTTGACTCGGAGTGCGGCGTCCGCCCGGCTCGGCGACCCTGTCACTCGCCGCGCAGGCTGTTTTTTTTCCCGACTTGCATGATGGACAGGTAACTGAGACGTCCGAGCCGATCTGCGCCCTTAGGTACTCCTGACAAAACTACGATCGCCAGCGATTGTTGCATCCGTATGAGTATTTGATGTTGTCATCAATCAACAAACTAAACTGTTGCATGCACGCGGGCCGATGTCATCTGGACCACTGGTTGAGCGCCGAGCTAGTAGGCCGCCGACAGGTCCAACGATGTTAGTTTTAGGCTTGCGTTGTCACTTTGGGTCTCTAATAAAACTCAGATATATGATCTATTGCTTCTAGATTCCCGTATTACCTTCTAAGCCCGCTGGGGATAGATTAACCTTATCCCCACTCTAACCCCAGAGGCAAAGAAGAGAAGTGTAGGAAGACGCCCATGGATGAGAATCTAGGTACGTAACGTCCATCCATCCATTGGTAAAGAATACCTGTGTGCCCGTTCTAGAATGATTTGAGGTAAATTATTGTTCAAGTACAAGACGGCCCACTCATGGGAGTCAGTCCTGGTCCATGTGCAGCACGCCTTACGGGATCCCAGCGGCGCCAGCGACGCGACGAACGCAACGTGACGCTGCGCCACACAGTCGAGGCTCGAGACTCGAGAGCAAGCAAACACCACAAAGCCGCTAAGCTCTAATCCGGCACAGCACTTGCTCAGGCAGTCACAATCAGGTACCGCCCAGAACCCACATGGTTCCGGTTGTGACAATCACCGACATCGCCTACGTCGCGGCGCCGGATGGCGCGCTGCCGCCCGATCCCGTCATCAAGCTCAACGCCATGGAGGCGCAGTGGGTCGTGGTTCCATTGCTGCAGCACCTCCTGCTCTTCGAGGGCGACCATATGCCGCCCTTCGACGCCATCCTCCGCTCCTCCCTCGCGGCGACCCTGGCCACCCACGCCCCGCTCGCCGGCAAGCTCCACTACCTCGCGGACACAGGCGACGTCGCCATCTGCCGCTCCACCGGCGACGACCGCGGTGGCGTCAGGTTCGTCGCCGCGGAGTGCGACGCCGACGCCCGCCGCCTCGCGGGCGACGAGGACCACAACGTGCTCACGTTCGAGCGCCTCGTTCCGGAGCTCGACATGAGCCTGCTGCCGGCGCCGGTGCTGGCCGTCCAGGCAACTCGCCTCGCGGGAGGCGGGGTGGCCCTCGGGGTCACCGTGCACCACGGCGTCGCCGACGGCCGCTCGCTGTGGAGGTTCGTCGAGGCGTGGGCCGCGGCGTGCCGCGGCGACACGCCGCCAGCGCCGCCGGTGTTCGACCGCTCCCGTGTCAGCCTGCCCGGCGGCGAGGAACTGGCCCGGAGCATCCTGCGAAAGTACGCGCCAGATTTGCCGAAGGTGCGTGTACGTTCCTCCGGCGAGCACAGGCTCTGTGTGGGTTTTTTGATACGTAGAGACACGTAGGCCTTTCTCTTGTTTGTCCGGTTGTTTTTCCAACTTACCCGCGGGCATGCAAGAAGATCGCCTGCGGTTCACCCGCCGGACGTTCATCCGACGGCCAGGACATGAAGCAGCGCATCGTCCTCCTCGGCGAAGCACACGGCGCGCCGCTGCGCCGCCCCCCGTCCAGCTTCGTCGCCGTCGTCGCGCTGGCCTGGACGTGCTTCGTCCGCGGCAGAGCTCTCACCGGGGACGAGGACGTGTTCCTGTTCTTCTTGGCCGACCTCCGCGACCGGCTCGACCCTCCCGCCGGGGCGGACTACTTCGGCGCCTGCCTCAGCACATGCCTCGTGAGGCTCCCCGCGCGGGAGCTCCACGGCGAGGGCGCTCTGGCGGCCGCGGCGTCGGCGGTGCAGGGCGCGATCCAGAAGATGGTGGAGGACCCGCTCGGCTACTACCCCGGGTGGGAGTTCTTTAGGATGATCGGCGACCCAACGCTTCGGTCTGTTCTGCCTGAACGGTTTATGAACGTGTCCGGTTCGTCGGGCTTCAAGGCGTATGATGTCGCCGACTTCGGGTGGGGGAGACCGAGGCGGACGGAGAACATCAATATGAGCCGCGACGAGCAGCTGGCGCTGGTCCATGCCAGGGACGGCGACGGCGTGCAGGCGTCGGTGTCCATGCTCCAGCAGAAGCACGTGGACGCGTTCAAATCTGAGTTCCTCAAGCTGCTCGGTTGATGATGTTGCAACGATTTGTATTGGTCGAGTTGCATTGTTGCAACTTTGTAGTACTTGCATCGCATTGAACTCAGCATTCCTGTTGACGCTACGGCGATCTGCAGCTGGATTGTAAAGATAGGGGACCTATCGGCCACTCGTCTCGGAGGCGCAACTCGTCGCCACGGTGCGGCAGAAGCCGTCGCTGATCATCCGGTTTTCCCCCATGCTCCTGGCCGCGCGTGTCGACGCGTGCTGGGTGCCGCGCGGCTCCTGGATCTACGCGTGGGGGCTCCTTACGCTGGACAGCGTCAGCGGCATCGTGTTCCGGGCCAAGATGTCGCCGTGACGCGCGCGACCGGGTGCACGGAACAGGACTTCCTCGCCATGTTCCAGCGCGCGCCGCGCTCTGTCCATGTCCGCGGAGCTGCCGCCGCAAGGTGGAGTTCCTGGAGGACACCACCGGGTGCGTGGTGCCGCGCATCGAGGCCATGAAGGCCAGAGGCGTGGACGTCGGCAGGGAGCGGCTGGCGACCATCCTGAGGTATAGCCACCAGGCGCCTGAGCTCCTTGAGCTGTGCTGTATCCTCCCGAGTCCTGACCACCACAAGGGTAGCTTAGGTGGCGATTCGTCCACCATTGGCAGCAGCTCGCAGTCAGTGTGTGATTGATTCACATTTCTGTTCGGACCCCTCTGCAGTGTGTGTTGTTCCATCAGATTTAGAGATTGACAGGGACCATTGTTTTAACATGATTTGAGCAGAACAGAAGCTTCTACATAAACAACAAACTAAGCGTATCATTTTGTTGCCGTTATCTGCTGCTTCACATTCTGAACGGGGGCAATATTCTTCGCTGGCCAGTTCATTGCCACACCGTCATTGTTTCGAGTTTATGTACAAGCGCCATCTTTATTATCAGTTGAGACATTTGGAAATGATCCTAGTATTACTTAGGCAGGGGCCGGGGCCGAATAATGCCAAGCCGGTTAGATCAGGAGCTTTTTTTTTTCCTCGGACACGCAAGAGAGTAGCGTATCATTACATTAAGGGTCAGATCAGGAGCTCACTTAAATAAATTTATGAAATACTGGAACATTTGCCCAACCCTGCTGTGCCAGGCAATGTTCAGAGAAGAGACAATCAACAAGACTTCAACAGGAGAAATAAAGAGATTAATAACGCTTAGAATCAACTACATGCTCTTGTGACCAAAACATTGTTGCAGTACGTAAGGCAGTGTTAGACATCAGCAGAACAGGTTAGTTATCAGCATCCTAAATAAATCTTATGAACACGGCATGCTTAGTCTTCACTACTATCCTGGCGATCAACTACATCAGGCATGAAAGATCGACAGATCCTAACAGGGAGTGTGGAAGGTCAAGCTATCTGACCTACACGGAGTAGTGTACAATGCCTCAGCTGCTTAGTGCTTACCCCTCACTGTCCAGTTGTCTCTGCTCACCGGCGAAATAACTAGTGCATGGCACCCACCTGGAGACGAGCTCACTAGGCAATTAGCAGTAGATACCAGTTCAAAACGCACCAAATTTCGCCGAAGGAATTGACACCCTTCTGGGACCACAACCTTTGCTGTGTTTGGTAGCCAACACTGAACAGGGAAGGGAGGAAAGAACTACGGTCTACTTGGCCGCATACCAATTCTGTGCAAACTTGGCATCAACAGCAAGGTCGACCTTCAGGATATTGGTGCCGTAGAAAGGCTTAGACATACACTCAACCACTATAGACTTGGCCAGCTCCGCAGACTCTGAAGGCCCTTCCAGTATCACTTCATCATGCACCTGAAAGATGGGGCTGTCAGTTCTGCTAGGTCTAAATTTATGTTGCATTTATTTTTTTTTAAAAGAAGACCAGAACCTAAAATAGTATTCTGGAAAGAAAAATCTGCAATCAATGTGTCCATTTTGACTCTATATGAGATACCAAAGGTCCAGTACTCTAGTTACAGAGTCATAATAAAAAAGCAATCATTTTCAGTTTCCAAGAAGAAATCAAAGTATGCCAGCATTTAACCAGTGATCAGACCTAACTTTATGAATGGACTACCTGCAAGAGTAGCGTCCAACCAAGCTCCTTAAGACGAGTATTCCTGTCTATCTCAAGCATTGCACACATAGCAACATCAGCTGCACTGCCCTGTGGTGTTCAAAGGAAATAATTTCAGCAGAGGATTAATTTCAGCAACGAGTTGCAAACTTGCAATAGACAGTGATCACCTGTACAGGAGCATTGATAGCAGCACGCTCAATATGACCCCTTTGGCCAGAAGTTGCATGAGCCATATTTGGAAAACGGCGCGATCGCCCAAGCAAAGTATAGACTTCACTCTTCTCATGCGCTAGCTGTTTCTGTTTCATTTGCCAAGCCAGAACCTCCTTTCTATCGCTATACCAGAGTTTCAATGTATCTTTCGCTTCCTTGACAGAAACCTGACAAGAGAGGAAGGGTTACAAGACGCCATAAAAGGCTAAATTTCTTTTAAACATGGCTACTCAGCAAGTGTGTTACTGACTGGCACAAACCCAGTAATCCAAAGCTCAGACATAAGTGCAATGCACACTAAAGTAAATTGCTGCGTAATTTAGAGCTACGTTTGTTAGAAAAGTATGTACCTTCCAATCACGAGCAAGCCCATGGGGCGTTTTCCCATATGCAATGGAGAAATTTAGCATCTTAGCTTTCCTCCTCTCAGCACCAAAAGCATCCTACATCACAAGAAAAGCATTAGAGTCCATTTTTTTTCATACACAGCATGTATATATTCTCATGCTAATAACATTTCCTAGATCCATATCCATAATTAACTCCACAGTGTACAGGTTCTGGACCAGATGACATGGAAGGTAAAAGGAAAAGGAAAGCAAACTGTATGTGCATGTAAGTGCAGTACAAAAGCTAATAATCTAGTAGTGCTGAACATAATTTTAACAATTAGAAGGAATCAACATAATTCTCAGAAACAGCATTAAAGCTAGCATACCTTCAACAATGGCACCGGAGGTTTCTCTTGACCGGGTTGAGGATGCCACTCAAGAATTACTTTCTCTTCTTCAACAGCCTCACGAATATGCTGATACATGTTCATGGCTGTCCTGGAATGGAAGTCACCGCCAGCTCTGAAAGCATCTAACATGCTTGTACAATCAGCAAGATGCGCCAAGATCCTGAGTTCCAGCTACACACAAAACAGATTTGTTTTTTTTACTTGGAACTAGTATCATCAGCATACAAACATTCAAAAACTTTACTGCGCACAAGCATACCTGACCATAATCAGCAACAATAAGAGTGTTCCCTGGAGCTGCAACAAAAGCTTGGCGGATTTTATACCTATCCTTTTCAAGTGCAGGTTGGTTCTGTCATGGAGTAGATCACAAGTTCAACAAATTACTTGATGTTGGTATCACAGTACTATAATATTTAAAGCAACCACAGCTTGCTACACTTGACAAGACATTTCTCGTCTTTTGGTTATCATATTAAATACTGCAACAATCTGGGCCTATTTTAGCAGAAACAAAACAGAGCTTACTTTAATAATATCAGTACCAGTTCTTCATTTATGTTCATCCAGTCCACACATATTAAGAATACAGAACTTGCCAATCTTAGTATCTAACTGCTGCATATATTTGGGTAACATATTATTGTCTATTTGAGTACATAATCTTGAACCTAGTATCTATTGCTCTGTAAGTATGACACTGGCTGTTTCGACTTTCGAGCTATGGCAACTTCCTGTTGGTCCTTTTCTGAAATGTTCTAATACGTGGAAAGACAGCCCAAATCCTGTATAATTCTTGACCTCTAGAATATCATTTCATACTGCAAAAAACGTGTAAAGTCCCTAAAACCATAAATGCCAACCTGTAAATTTGGCGCCCTTGCCGATAAACGTCCTGTTTCTGTGTTGATATTTAAGGAACAGTGGATCCGCCCTTCCTTACATGATATATGATTTCCCTGCCAGGGGAACAATGATATAGTAAATATAATAGGAGATACAGATAAATAACTAAGACTAGTAAGGGATTGCTTGCATAGCCATGCGTACAATAATGACTGCTGCAACGCAATCTACATTAGAGTAGGTGGAGCCAGCTCACCTGTAGAGGAAGAATAAAGTTGGATATTAACGAGTCAATAGAACAGATCTCACACAAAGCCGCAATGGCATGGCATGCTTCTTTTCCTTCCTTTCCTCCTCCAAATGCATCACATGCAGTTCCATAAGAAGAGATGTCTTCTAGATCACAATTGGAAATTTCAGAATTAATACCACATCCATCATCATTTGCATCATCTGTTGAGTAAACAAGATCTGATGGAACTTTCCCAGCCAAATTTCTCAATGCATCCCCACTAACTGAAGGCCAGCCACTTGCAGTAAATATATCAGTTTTCAGATCTTCCACAATGCTGAAAAGTTCAATTGTGCGATACTTTGGAACCTTCTTGCCTTCTGAAACTGCAGTTTCATCGTTAGGCACTTTAATAGCTTTACTCTTCGGCAAAAATTCACCAGGTTTGCATCTGTACAAAGATTAAAAACATCAAGATTTCTAGTGATTGCGTGCAAGAATATCTAGGATACAACCTTAAACATACATTGACTAATGTTTTTCTTCCTTTTGTTTTGTATTTAATAAACATACAGGAACCTTTGCTCTCTATGTGACAGATAGATGACGAAGGATACACAAAAGGAACTTTGAAGAGAGAATATATGATGGTGAGGATTATACCTGTTCTCTATACCTCCAAAGAAGAGTTGTCGAATCTGAGTATCACTATTAACATTCATGTATTTTGCATCAGGACAATACTTAGATGCCCACTTCCGAAATTTATCTGCAGCTAATTTGCGCTGTGCAACAGCAACCTTTTCAATCTCTGAAAGGTAAGCACGGTCAACAAGCATTCCAGCGGTTTCCATTTTTACAAGAATAGCACCGAAAGGGCGCCAATACTCCTCATAGAAATCGTACAATGAACCTCTGGGGCACCCGTCAAAAGTCCAAGGTTTCCTTTCAAGCTTGCTTTTCAAGCTTTCATAAAGCCTCAAAGTACTGATGGAATCTAATGAAGAATAGCAGATCCACAATTCTCTGTCTTCTCTTTGTAAAATTTCAACAGGCTCAATTGCAGTAATCTTCCCTTCTGATCCATCTTTCTTTATTTTTTTCCTACCAAAGATGGTTTTCATTGATCTCTTCCCAATCTTTCGCAATTCCTTTGAGAAAGCACCCATGACCCTATGATCATTTGTAAGTCCCTCAAGAGAATATCCTCCATCTGTTCTTCTTGAAGAATCCCAAAGTCTTGCAAGATGCATTGTATCAGCATGGAATCCAGCAACCTTAATTCCATAGTTCTCTATGACATGACTATCAAAACTATAGTTGTGCCAAACCTACATAAGAAAAATAGATACTTGCTTAAGATTCAAACGATAAGACAACAGAGGTATATGTTTTATCCTATTCCTATCCATTCCATATAAATAGTAAAGTGACTAGAGATGGCAAAAAAAAGGGTAAAGCCAGTGAAAAAATATAATTCAGCATGCAACACATATAAAAGCTGTAAGCATGAGTTTAGATTTGACTGTGATATATTGTTTACTTCCTTAAATAATTGCAATGACTTCCATTTATACTGCAATAGGCATACACAATTTATGTAACAGAGCAGATGCCAGTCCTCCAAACAAAAAGAACAAGGAAGTAAGCTGCATTTACCTTCTTGATTGATGAATCCTCAAAAAATGGGGCAAACTCCATGAGTACATCTTGTCCACCATCCAGCACATCCACCCAAATGCATGTCTTGCCATTTCCAAAATCAGCTTCAGCACCTTTAGTGCCAGAGTAGATGCTAAAGCATGTGACCTCTCCATGGCCAACTGGTGTCTCTTGTTTAACATCAATATTAGCTACCTGCATAGCATTGAATTCTCCAAATAATTGATATGCATTCAAACAGAAAGAAAGCTTCCCAACATATAACTCAATTTCCCAGTAATAGAGACGCAAGTCCCACTTTTTGTGTCATTGAGCCGACCCAAAACTTGCTAAAATTAACCAAAATGACATACACTTCATTAATTTAGGGAAAGAAATGAACCAAAACAGCATGCTATGTAATTAATTAGCTCATCCAGAAAAAAAAAACCAATGGGTACCCATGTGCATCCCTACCCAGTACATACCAGTGAACCGACAAGATGATAATGGGTATCTACTATTCTACTTGCTGTTCAAGACACATGACAATAGTGATACCTTTTCCCCTTATTTTTCATGGATGTCATAGTGAACAACAAAGAACTGGTAGGCATAAATGATGCATAATGAACAGAAGTTGCAGAAAGAAGCAGACACTGGAATAAAAATGGTGGGTATCTAGTCATATGTTGAACCCTGATTAACGAATGCTAAAGGAGGAGTATATACTACCTGATTGAATATGTCAAAATATTAGATTTAGGCAACAAGTCATGCTTACACCGATGTTTGAACAATCAGAAAAGGCATTAATAATGACTTACCTCTGTGTCACATGCATGAATATAATTCCTGTACTTCGTAGTAAGCAGTTGAACAACACTCCTAGCTGACATGACATTGTCAACCACCAGAACTTTGTCAAAGATGGTAGCAAGTGCCTTCCGCACACCTATAGACTCCTGGGATAAGGGTGCTCTAGCAGAAGAAGGTTGTACCGTCTCCTCAGGTGAGCATTCATTCGCATCTTTAGCATGGACATCTGTAGCATTTTCATCCAATGGCAAGCTTGTTTCAACTTCAGAAATTTTCGGAAGAGGAGAACGGAACTTGGGACCATTAGGCCAATGAGCCTCCACTTCAGATTCCTTAGGCCTCTTCACTGGCTTAATGTCATCGTTAACAACACTGCTCACTGCAGTCTCAGCAACTGCGGCACGACTCATCGCAGGAAGCTTTGCCAATTCTGTGTTGGCATGTCTATTCGCAAGAGAATTCGGTGCCACTCTCTGCCTTACACTGTGCAATAGAGATTGGTTGGAGCTCTTGAAATCTTCCAAGGTTTCATGATGGAAGATACCCGTCCCTAGATGAGTGGAACTGTTACTATTGCTGACTTTGCTTAAGGACAACCTCCTGCTCTCGTCAGCCCATTCTTGCGCGCCGCTACTTTGCACATTGAAGTTAACACATACTGGAAACTTAGGAGCACGGCTGTCTTGAATTCCAAGGAATGAGCTCTGGGAGTACTCCTGCCTGGCAATCAGTCATTCTAAAAGTCAGAGGCGAAACATCAAAGTGATGGACACTTTTAAATGGCTACTATTAGGCTAATAGGTAGGATACTCTGGATGAACATCATCACATGTGATTCGCTAACAATATTCAGCATAAAACACCACCACCAGAAGCAAGAGCTCTGTCCTGCAGGCTACGGATGCAGAGCAAAATTACAGACCAGACAAATTGGGCTCACCCATCCGCACCCCCGATTGGTTCACGGATAGAGAATAGCAGCATAAATCCAGAACACGACACACAAGGTTCCCAAAACACGACAGCAATCACCAGAATATCAACACAGCATCGAGCTAACCAAACTACCAAAGAGCGTAGGCCAGCTGGCGTGCAAACATCTACCTAATCAAACGTTTCATTACCATCGCCGCTACGGCCTAATCACGCGGCAACATGCGCTCTAAGGGTCACCGGAACGAGCATCGAGCCACTAGACAGTAAAAGGGGCATTACCTTCTGGCGCCAGTGAACGGCGACACCATGTAGCGGCCGCCTCGGCGGCGGGACCGGAAGAAGGGCGAGGGCGCCCAGGGAGGCGCGGAGCACGGGCACCGCCGGAGCAGCGCGGGCGGCGCCGCCGCCCCGGCCATCGCCATGGACCCCACGAGCCGCCTGAGCCTCCCGCCCCCCACTCCCCCGCCGCCGCAGCCGAGCCCGCACGGCGCCGTCTTGGACCACACCGCGCGGCGCGGGCGAGGCCAGGCACACGTCTAGGGTTGCGAGCGGGTGGCGCTGGGCGCGGGCATTCGGCGGCGGCCTCCGGGACCCGGGAGGCGAATGGAGCGTAGCGGGAAGCGGCGGCGGGAGGAGGAGGAGGGAGCTGGCCAGGTGGGAGACGCGGACTTGAGAAGGTGGGATAGGGAGAGGCAGGGTTTACGCCAGCGCCAACGGTGGAATCCGGAATCGTATCTGTGCCTCCGCCTCCGCCTCCGCCTCTCGTGTCGCGGCTGCCAAGCGGGGCCGGGGATAGGGACCAGGAACACGGGGGCAGCCGCAGCGGAGACGTTGGTGGTGTCCCCGGGCCTTTTCTGCTACGTGCACACCGTGGCATCCACCAGCGTGCCTGGCAATATTGGTCTTTTGTGTGTGTTGTTTCTTTTGGTGTTCACAATACACATCGGTCGGTGCGGGCGTTATGGTTGTTTATCGGTGGTTTTACACGTTTGGTGGATGATTTTTGGAGTTTAATTAGGTTGGTGGACCTCGTATAATCGGGGAAGATGGTGGGCACGAGCGTTAGTTGAAAGGTTAGTTCTCATTCTTTTTAGGTACACTATTATTGATTTATTAGGCAGCTTTCTCCTTTCATCCCAAGGCATTATAATATTGCTACTTTGGTAGCATAGACTGCCTTGTTTGGCCGGGCTTGTAGCTCCGGCTCCTCGCTAGGAGCATGAGCTGCAAGATTCACAAACATGACTTCTATGGGCTCTCCATTTCACCAGGAGAGAGGAAAATTAGTCATATAAACAATCGTGCTACAATTGCTAGTCGAAGAGGAGCCGGAACCCAAGAAGTTGTGCCAAAGAACGCTTAAGGATCAAACAAACAAAATAAGCTACAAAGATATTAGTGAAACAATAAATAGTGTCATTCGCAAAAAAAAAATAGTGTCAGACAGTGTCAACTTCGCCTATGTTGATTGGAAAACTTTCTTGAGTCGTTTCAACATAGCCGGTTTCAAGCCCGGATAAAGGAGGAGGGTGTGTTAGGTTCGGCTAGCCAACATCTCAAAACCAGCCACTCTCATGGATATGAAACCCACAAGAGATTCGTTGGGGCGTAACCCTCTTAGCGACGCGCTACATCGGAACCCGGGTATAGTGTCAAATGGGCAAGGGTCGGGTCGTCATCCCCTTAGTGGCGCGTCGTATCGTGATCCGGGTACGATGATAAATGAGCAAGGGTCGGGTCGTCGCAACCTTTGTGACGCGCTACATCTGCGCCCGGGTGTAGTGAAAAATGAGCAAGGGTCTTCGCACTTCCCTCGATGGGTGCGAAGGGTAAGGAAGTTAGCCGAGCCAACTAGGATTCGTCTAGGTAGCTGGAATGTAGGGTCCCTAACGGGTAAGTTAAGAGAGCTAGTCGATACAGCAATTAGAAGGCGTGTAAATATCCTATGCGTTCAGGAGACTAAATGGAAGGGCGAGAAGGCGAAGGAGGTGGAGGATACTGGCTACAAACTTTGGTACACGGGGACAACATCGGGTAGGAATGGTGTAGGCATCTTGATCGATAGGAGCCTTACGGATGGAGTAGTTGATGTGCGGAGGCAAGGCGACCGGATTATCCTAGTCCAGTTGGTAGTAGGAGATTCGGCTCTGAATATGATCAGTGTCTATGCCCCACAGGTAGGTCTTTGCGAGAGCACCAAGAGACAGTTTTGGAAAGATCTCGATAGCATGGTTAGTACTGTGCCTATCAGCGAGAAACTCTTTATAGGTGGAGACCTCAACGGCCATGTGGGTGCGACTAATGTAGGTTTCGAGCGGGTGCATGGGGGTTTCGGGTATGGTAGTAGAAATCAAGAGGAGGAGGATGTTTTGAACTTCGCGTTGGCTTACGATTTGTTGATAGCAAACACCGTCTTTAAGAAGAGGGAATCCCATCTAGTGACATTTCGTAGTGGACAACACTTGAGCCAGATCAACTTTATCCTTACAAGGAGGGGAGATAGACGTGCTTTCTTAGATTGTAAGGTGTTACCTGGGGAGTGTGTTGTCCCTCAACACAAGCTTGTGGTGGCGGATTTTCGCTTTCGGGTACGTGGCCACCAGGACAATCGGCCCAAGATTGCGAGAACAAAATGGTGGAAGCTTAGAGGGGAAGCAGCACAAACATTTAAGGAGAGGATGTTAGATGAGGAGCCGTGGAAAGGAGAAGATGCTGACGACATATGGCTAAAGATGGCCACATGTATTCGGAAGGTGGCTTCGGATGTGTTTAGCGTGAGTAGGGGAGGCAAATGGAAAACGAAAGACACCTGGTGGTGGAATGACGAGGTGCAAAGGGCTATTAGGGAGAAGAAGGAGTGGTTCAAGCGCCTCTATCATGACAAGAGTGCAGCCAACATTGAGGGCTATAAAATAGCAAAGAGGGCTGCAAAACAAGCTGCGAGTGTAGCAAAAGGTCGGGCGTATGATGACCTTTATCAGCGGCTAGGCACGAAGGAAGGAGAGAAGGACATTTATAGGATGGCTAGAATCCGCGAGAGGAAGACGAGGAACATCAACCAAATCAAATGCATCAAGGATGGGACAGATCGACTTTTGGTGAGGGATGAGGAGATCAAGGACAGGTGGAGAGAGTACTTTGACAAGTTGTTTAATGGGGAGAATGAGGATCCTACCTTAGAGTTGGATGACTCATTCGACGATACCAACAGACGCTTTGTGAGGAGAATTCAGGAGACAGAGATCAGGGAGGCTTTGAAGAGGATGAAGGGAGGTAAAGCGATGGGCCCTGATGGTATCCCCATTGAGGCGTGGAGATGCCTAGGTGCCAAAGCGATAGTATGGTTAACTAAGCTTTTTAACCTTATTTTTCGGTCAAATAAGATGCCTGAAGAATGGAGGAGAAGTATATTAGTACCGATCTTCAAGAACAAGGGAGATGTTCAAAGTTGTACTAATTACCGTGGGATTAAGTTGATGAGCTATACGATGAAGCTCTGGGAGAGGGTTTTCGAGCATCGTCTAAAAAGAGTGACAAGTGTGACCCAAAATGAATTTGGGTTTATGCCTGGTAGGTCGACCATGGAGGCAATTTTCTTATTACGACAGTTGATGGAGAGATATAGGGAGTAGAAGAAGGACTTGCACATGGTCTTTATTGACCTCGAGAAGGCATATGACAAAGTACCGAGAAATGTCATGTGGTGGGCTTTGGAAAAGCACAAAGTCCCAACTAAGTACATCACCCTCATCAAAGATATGTACAAAGATGTGGTGACGTGTATCCGAACATGTGATGGCGATACCAGTGACTTTTCAATTAAAATAGGACTACATCAAGGGTCAGCATTGAGCCCTTATTTATTTGCTTTGGTGATGGATGAGGTCACAAGGGACATACAAGGTGATATCCCTTGGTGTATGCTCTTTGTTGATGATGTGGTGCTAGTGGATAAGACTAGGGCAGGGGTTAATAGAAAGTTAGAACTATGGAGGCATATGTTAGAGTCGAAAGGATTTAGACTTAGTAGGAGCAAGACCGAGTACATGAGGTACGATTTCAGCGCGATTGGGAATAAGGAGGGAGACGTTAGCCTCGATGGGCAAGTGGTGGCCAAGAAGGATACTTTTTGGTATTTAGGATCGATGCTACAAAAGGATGGCGACATTGATGAAGATGTTAGGCATAGAATTTCAGTCGGTTGGTTGAAATAGCGTCAGGCTTCAGGCGTCCTCTGTGACAAAAGGGTGCCTTAGAAGTTAAAAGGTAAGTTTTATAGGACAACGATTCGTCCGGCGATGTTATACGGTGCTGAATGTTGGCCTATAAAAAGGCGACATATCCACCAATTGAGTGTAGCAGAGATGCGTATGCTACGATGGTGTTGTGGGCAGACAAGAAGGGATAGAGTCCGGAACAATGATATTCGGGATAGGGTTAGGGTTGCACCAATTGAGGAGAAATTGATTCAACACCGGTTGAGATGGTTCGGCCATGTCCAACGGAGGCCTCCTGAGGCGCCGGTGCGTAGTGGGATTCTAAACCGGGTCGATAATGTAAAGCGCGGTAGAGATCGACCTAAACTGACTTGGGACGAGTCGGTTAAGAGAGACCTTAAGGAGTGAAATATCCCTAAGGATTTAGCCATGGATAGGAGCGCTTGGAGACTAGCAATTAACGTGCCTGAACCGTAATCTTTCTCTTGTACATTTTATGTGTTCTTTGTTCCATGTCTTTTTTGAGTTTCATCTCTAACCTACCGTAAATTGCTTGGGATAAAAGGCTATGTTGTTGTTGTTGTAGTGTCAAACAGTGTCAAACAGTACAATAGTGTGCCTTTGTACGAGACAAATTTTAGATGTTATAAGGTCCTTTCTTTGTAGAACAAAGTAAGCATGTGTCTATTAAAAATTATATATTCATAGGTTTTATGCTATTTTGATACCACAACATATATCATCACTAGCAAAACATTGAGGAAACCAAAAAAAAGACGATTTTGGTGTGGAAATGACTAGATCTAGGAATATGGAAGTATAAAGCAATATATCACTTACAAATAAGATCATTTAGCAAAAAATCTCCTCCATAATCACAAAAAAGAATTGTGAGGTTGTTTATTGGTTTGCGCCTTCAAACGCTAGTGTGGAAATGCCATAAATATTCTGTCATGTGTGCTTAGTTGATGAGACATGTTAGGCAGCCATAACTATTTCTACAACGTAAACTTCAATTCCGTTATATACACATTGTGGCATTGATTTTCCTTGCCACAAACTGTGGCGCCGCCGCAAATGAGGCGAGAGAACTTATGGCTGGTATCTAAGCAGGCCCTACACATGAGTATCTTGTATCTTAGGTCACATTCATCGATTCATATCTCAATTTTGTTACGGCTAGTTTTGTCACAAACCTGGCAATTATTTGTCTCCAAAGTAGTTATGCTTTAGGCACCCTGAAGACTGAAATGAATACCAAGAAATCCTCGTACACCACCATAAGGGTGCTTTCAAACTACTTTCTCAAACCATACCTCTCCCCCCACCCACCAACCCATACACACAATAAGGTCATCCAATCTTGCAAAATCCACTACATGGACATGGTATGCTGTCTACATCAAAGATTTTACTTATTAGCAAGGAAACCTCGTACATATACCAAAGGGGTCGAACACACTGCAACTTTCTTAGCGTGTCTCAAAGACCTTGTCCTGCAGTTCATGCATCCTGCAGCACATTAATGCAACAGCCCTCGGACAACTCCCCAAAAATGACTCCACATCAGGATCTCTCCACGTACCACAGCACATACATATATTAGTACTAACTAGTTAGCGGTAGGTAACTACTCATCGCCATTTACAAAAACTCCCCGTAAACACCGTGATTAGCTCAGATGACGGAGAGGTTGCATAAATTAAGGTTCAAGTGCTATATATAGCTAGCTTATTAAGCAGGCCATCGTCATCTCCCGGCCGCCGGCGGCAACTCGATGGGCGGCATCGTCGTCAGCTGGATGGCACCGGGTAGCACTTGCCCCTGCACATGCAGCGGTACACCATGGGGCACGGCAGCGGCTCGGACGCGGAGCACTTGAAGCTGACCATGACGCGGCTGCACGGCGAGCACGCCCCGCACGCGTGCGAGCAGTCCGGGAGGCTCGACCCCGTCGCGCGCACCACCTCCTCCCGCAGCACCAGGTCGTCGTCGTCCTTGCCGCCGCCCCTGCTCCTCGTCCCCTGCATCCAATACGTACGTGAACGAATCGAAACGGCAAATGATGATCAGTGAGTGCATGTCTGACGTGTAGATTCAGATCAGATTGAGCCTACGTCGAACCGTACGTCTTGTTGACATGACACGTCGAACTGATACATACCTGTGCAGCTGACGGTGCAGCTACGACCATCTCCGCCGCCGTTGATCCATGAGCCAGTTCGTTCGCCCCAGCTGGAGCTCAAATGAAGAACGAACTCGATCAATCGATAATGCGTATCTGGAAGAAACGTGGATCCGTATCATAATGCAAGCTGAACTGCACTTACCAGGAGCTTGTCTGATGCCATCACTCGCGGCGGCAAGCAGCAGCACTACCGTCAGAGCAAGAAGGACGCCAACGTGCCTCCCCATCAGCCCAAAGCTAAGATACCGTACGAGCTTCACTTGTCGCGCTTGGCAGTTTGGCTGTGGCGATGTCGCGGCGAGGCAGCGGCGGAGCACTAAGAGCAAGAAGCCGGGAGGCTCTATGGGAACGAACGAAGCAGTTGCTCCTTTAATTTGTTGCGCGAGGAGAGTGCTAACTGCACCTTCACGTACGCCGTCGTCGCCGCACCGAGCGTACACATATATATAGCCGCAGGAAGCAAGCCAGCATGACCGAGCTCGCGAGGCAGGCAGGCAGGCAGCTCGCTCGGCCATTGATGAGCGGCGCAGCGGCAGCGGCGCGGGGGACCTTTGATTGTGGGTCACATGATCCTCGGCCCCTCACATGGATTCCATGACGCCTGCCGCGCCCGCCCGCCGCGCCCGCCCGCTGCTGGAGCCTCGCGCAGGGCAGGCACAAGGCACCGGCAGGCACGCAGCAGCAACCGGGGTCCGGGGCCGAGAGGGAGACGCGACGTGGCCATTCAAGGCCGGCCCTGCTGCCTGCTTGAAGACAGCGGACGCGCCGCGCGCGCGCCGCAGTGACGGGGGCCACGGGGACGACGGGGCCGATCACGACGGGGGATACGGCAAAAGCACCTGCCGCGTCTTTCGAAGTTTTGAATGGCGCGTCGCGACTTGTGACGGCCTGCCGGCTGCCGGCCGCCGAGAGCCCGAGACCTGAAGGATTCGTGGACTGCCGCAGAGTCGCGCGCGGTGGCCGGTGGGGAGCCTGCGGCAGCTTTGAATGAAGCCGCGCGCCATTTACTCCGCTCTGGCTCTGCGTTTCGTGATTCCACGCACAGCGGCAGGGCGAAGAGTTCGGCCGTTCTCGCATGAACTGAGGCCTTGGCCTTGTTTAGATCGCCGATTCCGGCTCCAGAATCGGTACTGTAGCTTTTTATTTTTATTTGCTAATAATTGTCTAAACATTGATTAATTAGGTTTAAAATGTTTGTCTCATAAAGTACAATAAAACTGTGTAATTAATTTTTATTTCATCTACGTTTAGTACTCCATGCATTTGTCGGTATTTTGATGTGATGGAGAATACAAGAAATTTAGGGGTGAATTTGGAGAACTAAACAAGGTCTCTTGTTTAGTTTCCTAAATTTATCATCGAATTCCCTATACAGAATTTCTGTTCCCCGTCACATTAAAATATCGAGATAAAATCAAAAACTAATTATATAGTTTTATTATACTTTGCGAGACGAATATTTTAAAACTAATTAGTTAAAATTTAAATAATTTTATTAAATATAAATAAAATACTACGGTGCGCTAATTTAATAACCTACTGAACGTCGAATCCGGCGTGAAGGCTGAGCTGAGCTCTGCGGCGGTGCCTGTCGCACTGTGCGCAAACTCTCTGAACTCGTCCGTGCTTCGTCAGTCATCACGCAGCCTCGCTGCATGCGCCTCGGTGGTTTAAAGCTAGGAGTAGTAGAATCCAATAGGCCATGGACGCATCACGCATGGTCCCGGCCTGTGCTGCTTGCTTGCTGGGAAGTGAAGTGGACAGATTGAAAGTTCGGCCTTGTTTAGATTTTAAAATTGACGCTGGAATTGCTATAGCAAAATTTCTGTAATATTTTATTTATATTTAATAAAAATTATTTAAATTTTAACTAATTAGATTTAAAATGTTCGTCTCGTAAAGTACAATAAAACTGTGTAGTAGTTTTTGATTTCATCAACATTTAGTACTCCATGTATATGTCGACATTTTAATGTAACGAGGAATAGAAATTCTGCATAGTAAATTTGGTGGTCAAATTCTGAGATTTAAACAAGGCCTTCCTTCAATTGCATTGATGCTCTTGAAAAAAAAAAATTGACGCTCGATCCGTGCGAGCCAGCGATGGCACTGCTTTCTGATTGGATCGTGGAGAATCCAACGCCTATGTTGTTCGCATGATTGCAGAAAGAAAAATAAAACAGAACACTAGAGCACCTGAATCTCACATGGTTTATGCCCTCGTACCTGGCAGCTCTCGGCCCTCCTAACTGTAACGAGGAGCAAATCTACGCAACCACCCGATGGGCTGGCAAATATTCTCAGCATCTTCTCGGTAAAGGCAGTAGTCTGGTCCTCGTTACTGATATATATAATCTAACAATACGCTATCGGCACCGACGGATCCGTGGCGCAATGGTAGCGCGTCTGACTCCAGATCAGAAGGTTGCGTGTTCGATTCACGTCGGGTTCAATATCCCGATCCAAACGGATTTCCCTTTTATTTTCCATTTTCCATTGCCTTTTCTCTGTTTATTTCACTTTGCCTCTCTGCTTTCTTCACTTTTAATCTTTCCCTTTAGTTTTCTGGTTTCTCTTGGATTGCCAGCTGGCAGTGGCTGCACAAACAACTGATGTACGATGCCGGCCGTCATCACACAACAGACATAAAATTTCTAGTTTGCCATTTGAATAAACCCGTGCTTTTGTATGTCACTTAGAAGATACGATTCCCATAAAGGTCTTTCCATAATTTAGTCAGTAAACTCCCTATGTTAAGGAACACTAGAACTAGAGTACTCTCCGTATACCAGAGTCAGTTTGGTTGATGATCAAAATTTGCCAATCTAAAGATTTGGCAAGCCATGGTTTTGGTTAGTGTTTGGTTTACTATCAAAACTTGTCAAGCTCTTATATTTGGCTTGCCAAATCTATGATAATTTTTTTGTCCAACTTTTGGCTTGCCAAATCTTTGGCATGATAAACTTTAGACATCAATCAAGCAGACCCTTTGTATGTTCCCAGGTGGGCACTTCAGCTATGTAGCCTACTTGATTCGTGAGACTCGACTATGCTGGTGTCCTCCATGATCCTTGGTTGCATCCTCTCACCATATGCCGGGTTAACGAGACCATGATCCTATCTCTCGGATCTTCATGTTCTCTAATAGTCGGTCCTTCAACTCTGGAGGCTTCCTCCCCTCTAAAGGCGTAGGTGGAAGGTTTTTGGTTCCGGTGTACTCCATAGAATATGTACATCACAATTGTTGTATTTCTTTTCAAGACTCGACGCTCTACAATCATCTGGGAATGAAGTCATTCAAAACTCAACCACTTTGGTGGCGCAATGTTTGGTGGCCACCATCGATATGCACCTGTCATGGGAAATGTTGAACACGGTTTTTCCCTTAAGGGCACATGCTCTCATCACCCACATCATTGTTGCTTTGTTGCTTCTCCCTTTGTTTGATGGTGTTGGTTGTTCCTCTCTGTATGTGGTTCTTGCTGTGTAACTCTAGGGTCATGTACCTACCATCACCTTCTTTTTTTTTTCGACGACTACTATAACTGGCCTCTGCCGCAATTTATGTGGTAATAAAATTCAGGTGAAGATAGTTTGTCCCCCGGGTGATCTTTTTAAAAACACTGTGTCCAGAGAGAAAGGACAAATTTGTTATTTTTACATGTTTATTAGCCAAGATTGACTATCGAAATATATTCAGAAATGGAGTGAAAGTTATTACTGTAAAACTTATGAATAATTATATTGCTAGGATATGATTTTTAAGTGACATGTATAACAGTTTTAGACTGACATAAAACTCACACCATGCAGATGTATCTGTGCAGTGAGGCAAGCAAGTTCATCTGAAACTCCAAATGATGATGAAATGAAGCAGTAGGAAGCTGTGACGTCGACAGACAAATGTAAACTTCTAGACTGATACCCCTCTGGTTTCGTGAACTAATTTTTCCATACGTACAATACCCTTGCATGCTTCGTACTCATGAGAACTTGACCAACACTAGTTACAGGTAGGTAATTACATATATGGTAAGTATATATATACCCTCAACACTAGTTTTAAAAGGCCTGCATCATCAATCATATACGCCTCTAGAAGGCCCCGGCCGGGCACCAAAACAAGATATGTACACGTCTTCCGCCCGTAAAATAAAAAGGCCTCAAATCAATTTCCGTTTATTCTCTAATCGCCTGACAAACGCACACCACTTGCTGACTTTGTTGCTGAGAAACGCGGGTACTGCCGCTGATTGAGAAGCCTTGCATTCTTCATCCAAACCCAGCGAGGTCGATTTCTTCGCCTTGCAGCTTGGGAAAGTATAGAGCGAACTGCTACTACTCTTCGTCGTCGTCGTGTTCTTTGGTGCGGTCACCTCACCAGTGGGCTTTTGGCTGGCGGCCCACCCCAGGCGTCTAGCTAATCGCCGCCTCCCGCGGGCGCGCCGCCCACAGCGAGCTCAGCGTGCGGAGGCGCTGGAAGTAGTCGCCCAGCGCCAGGAGGCCCCTGGCCGCCTGCCGCGTCGTCAGGATCTTGTGCATCTGCTGCAGCGTCGTCAGCCGGAGATGGTCCGCCTGCACAGCACAGCCAGCCGAGCAGAGGCCGCCGCACGGGTGAGCAACAGGGGACATGGCGCGTGGCGTTCCAGGCCTTGCATCATCCATGGATGTGGATGGTTACCTGGGTGACGAAGCCGACGAGCTCTTTGAGCCTGTCCACGGCGGTGGCCATCTGCAGCATGTAGGCGTCGGGGGGGCCGAACGGGTCGGCCTCGGCGGTCAGGGTCTCCGCGAGGTTCTGCTGCAGCTTCTCCATGCCCTGCGACAGGGCGTCCTCCGCCTGCGTCGACGTGTGCTGGAGGCCGCCCACCAGCATGCGCTGCGGCTCCGTCAGCGGCTCCAGCTGCGGGCTCAGGATCTTGAGGACTTCCGACGGCCTGAACCCGCCGATCCAGAGGAAGAACCTCTCGGCGGGGGTCTTCCACATGCCGGACATGACGTGGAACACGTCCGCGTTGGCGGCCATCGCCTTGATCCTGAAGAGGTGCTCGTAGTTGCTGAGCCCCGTCTCCACCAGCAGGCGCAGCTCCAGCTCCGACGTCTGCTGCCCCTGGAGCGCCGACATCAGCTCCGCCGTGTGCCTCTTCTGCTCGTCCACCCAGTGGCTGTACTCGATCTCGAACGCGCTGACGCCTGAACCAACCACGCACACGAGCCAGTAGTTAGAAGATGCACAGGGACTGACTGAACATTAGTCCCGCGGAATGCCATTGGACAAAGTCAAACAACTAATGATTCGTTCTTCAATTCAGAACGATCAGCGCAGAACCTGACCTGGATCGATCGACCCTGTGTATCCGAGGGCTGAGTCTCCCATGTTCCCATTTGCATAACCCTGCAAGTCAGTCATCACTCATCAGTCAATGCAACACTAGCACTGACTGTTGAAATGGCTTGAACCAACAGATTCTTTCTTCATGTACCTGCTGTCGAGCTCGTTGAAGCTCCATCTCTAACTGGGCAAGCTTCATCCGGCTTGTCTCTAGCTGCTGGATGTAGGCCTATTGAGCAACAACAGAATTGGCGCCAACAGTTATTAGACACATACGAGTAAAGGTACTGATAACCGACTGCATGGTTATAACACCAGAAGATCGGTGTTCTTGTGGCCACCTCACCTTTTTCCGCAGGCGACTCTTCCGAGCAGCCTCTCTGTTCTGCGCCAGCCTTCTCAGGACCTGAGGCAAATCATTTCATCAGGTTTATACATTCCGATCATTACATTTCTCTTGCAAAAATGAATCAGCCAACCTAGGAATGGACAGCTGAGACTTAAAAGAGACTATTCTTTGTTGTAGCATGACATACAAGTACTTAATAAGAAAGAAAGACTAAACAAGCTGTGACAGTCGAAAGGACGAAAGAAAAGCAAGTGAAAGATGCTTAAAACTCTGTACCCTCTCTGGCGGCCTGCTCGTTTCCTGATCCGTGCTTCTTCCTGGCTCGAGTGATGCCTGTGGAACGTCTTCTAGCTGCACAAAGCTCACCAACATGACATCAATACATCATGAGTGCTCGTCTTCCCCCTTTTTTTTGATAGGCAAATCACAGCAGAGGACATGGAAGCAAGAACCCGATCACGAGAACTCACCCTCGTCTCGAACTTGGTGTCGGCCTCCATGACGGTGGACGCGCTGGTGGGAGTGGTGGCGTGGCCGCCGTTGTCGACCTTGAACGGCTCGCTGCTCCACATGCCCGCCATTAAGGGCGCCGGTGCAGTAGATGGCGCCGGCCGCCCGTACCCCATTCGGAGAGGCACCGCCGCAAACTGCGCGGGCGACGCCGACGTCATGTACTCCGGCGGCGAGGCGGCGCTGCCGATGCTGGCCAAAGCAAAGAAACAAGAACCGGCGGGCCGGGAAGTGCCGTGAGTAACGACAGAGGGATCGACAGAGCACGGTTGCAGGTGGCAACCAGGTGATACAACACAGCAGTGTTAAAAAGAAGAACACGAAAACGAAAAGGAGAAAAAGGCAGGAGCTAAGCTTTCTTCTTTCTAACTCCGAATGGAATGGGCGCAAGCAAAGGCACAAATATGCTATGCTCTCTGCAAGGTAATGCGGCCGCAGCTGCTGCGCCCCCGGAAAGGAGGCCCCCGGCGAGCACTTTGGGCAAAGCGGAGGGAGCCCCCGCGGAGGCTGACAACGTACGCAACAAATGATGGCATGATGATCTGATCGATGGGTGCCGCGCTGAGATGACGCCGCGCACTAGACTAGCTCACCACGTCGCCCAGAAAAATCCTATCGCCCACGGTCCACGGCTTCGTTCCGTTCATCATCGCGACGGGCGAAAAGATGGGTGGCCACCGCCGCACGCCGCCGGCCTAAAAAGGGAGGAAACCGATCGGTGGCGAGCTGCGGTTACGACTTGAGGTCGCCTACTGCGATGCGAGAACCTGTGCTGCCTGCCTAGCCTAGCCGGCAAGAGGGTGCGCGGTGCATCTAGCGCACCCGCACGCATCGGGCTCGTGATACGAGAGAATAGAATCAGGAGTGGCATGGCAGCTGCCTTGCCTAGTGGCTGGATGCCGTCGTCTCGTCCGCCAACCGCCGTCGCCTCGACCCTCGACCACGAGTGCAGCCTGGTGCGTGGAATCCGGAATCCCGGCGGCGCCTGTAGCGCGGAGCCAGCCAGCCGGTGGTTCTCGCCTTTTCGGAAAGGCAGCACAGTGGCATGGGGACTGGGGAGCAGCCATGAGCCATGACTGGCTGATGCCTAGCTACCGTTCGGGCCGGGAAGGAAGGAATTGGCGGCCGGACGGGACGACTCCTCCGCGACAGACCACGCAAACATGACGAAACAAAAAGAGTTGCCGCACGCGTCCAGCGAACTTGCGTTCCGCTCTTCTGCAGGCCCAGCGCCGCCGTGTGCAGTCCGCCCGGGACCGCACCCAGTGGCAGCGCGACACGAGACTCGAGACACGACGACGACGACGTCTTGGTGCGTGGCAGGTTGACGAGCAACACGTACACAGGATAAGCTCGTGTGCCGATCTTCTCGGCATGCAGCGATCGCTAGCCGCACCAGGACAGGCCTCTCAGCCAGGTGCGCACCACCGGCCGACCGGCGGTGACGCTATCATCCGGCCAAGTACATCTCTGCCCTTAGCTTAATTGGCAGGATGAAAAAGGACAGCCACCACACCGGCCAGTGCTTGCAATTCCAGCCGTTACTTAGTACTGGAGATTTAAATAAGCAGCTGTTAAGGATTTATAAATAGGTAAAGACTAAAAAGAGTGTGGCGACAGTGACGGCGATCGATCGGCTCATCATCAGCCGTGACGTCACACCGCAGGAACAAAGAGTGAGAGGAAGCTCCTGAAGAGAGCTCCACGTATTATTCTAGCCGGGGCTTTATTAGCTCCTAAACCACAAGGTTAACCTCATGAACGCCTGCACGCTATGCTTCTGATCCTCTTGTTTTGTTTATAGCCCACATCCTAAGCGTTTGCGTGTTGGCAAACAGCTCGCAATCTCAGATTCTAGCACGAACTGTGTTCAATTGCTCAATCCTAGTCCTAAGCACTCATGGGCCTCAATTATTGTGTGCAATGCAGATGCTTGCGTCCTGCATGACAGGGAGCAGGCAGAAGCTTCATCAGCTAGCCATCGCACATAGTTGGGGGGGGGCCCCCCCCCCCTCTCAAGGCTTTGTTTGGCTTGCCATGCCAAGCCAACACGGCCAAAAGAGGGTTTGGATTGGATGGCCCCTCAATTATTGGGGAGGCCACTTGGCTTTTTACGGCAAAAAGCAGGTTAGGTTGGTCTCTGCTCCCTCCATCCAGCACACAGGAAGGAACCCCTGTTGCAAATAAAGCAGTGGTCGCCGGCCTTCATCATCTCAACCCCAACTTATCTGGAACACGATGTGTGCAGTGCAGTGATTTCCACCACACGTGTGGGTGTGATTTTTGCCAACAGTACCAGGTTATATATTATCTGAGATCTGAGAAATAAATAAGGGATGTGATTCTAATGCTGTATAACCATATTGAGCAGGTTTTGCAGGTTGCAGAGGAGAAAAGCATGAGAGAAGAAAATACTAGTATGTCAAAAAATATACATAAAAAAGGCCAATACTGCAACTTGTAGTATGTGCTTATTGTGCGTAGTGATGCCGATGAAAAGGAGATGTGATGACAGAACAAAAGGGAATGTCTGGTTGCTAGCCAAGCCAGTGGTGAGCGAACGCTGGTGATGCACAGCACCACTCGCCACTTTCTTCGTTCAGATCAGCACCAGGCAGCAACAGCATCACTTCAGCAGGAGGCCAGCAGCCCCTCCCCTGCCTGCCGCACACTGGATTGGAGATGATGTAAAAGAAAACAGCTTTCCTTAACTAGTGTAGAGTCTAGTGCATCTCACTGCCCGTGCACTATTTGCCAAATAAGGCTCTCGGCTCCTTTCCGTTAGGAGGTCAACTATCACAGCACCTCATCAGCTAAAGGCCAAGGGAGACCTGAGGCAAAACCTCACTGTCATGGGCGGCTAAAAGAGACTGTACTGACGGCTGGCGTGTGCCATTCAGGAACGTCAGCCATGTGTCTTTGCAAAAATTCAGTGTAACCTGTGGGCGGCTAAAGCAGGAAAAGCTTGGAAAACGAGAGGGCTTCATGGCTGTCTAGGGCTCTAGGCTAGGCAGAGAACAAAGCGAGGGGGTCTCCCTTCATAGCCTGCTTTTGGAGACTTAGCACAAAGTATCCCTTGATGTAGAAGGCATTTTGTTCCTGACTGATGATTCTTGGTTCCGAAAGAAAGACGCTAGCGATCGTATTGTTATTATTATTTTTCCTACTTTTGCGCTTCCTTTTGTTTATTTTAGCCAGCATGATCTCACTCTGGATGCGCTAGATAGTCCCACTTGCACCGCTAAAAAAAAAATCTAGTATTCAGTTTACATCATGATGTGCCACCCAGAGGTAAGGAAATCTAATGCAAATCGCACTACTAGTAGTCTATCAATGCTAGTGGCACCAAAGCTATTAGCTCTCCTCTTTTACTTCACGTCTCATTCTACTTCGGTTGACTGATTGGACAATCTATTTTTTCGAGAGCAGGACATTGGTGTTTTTTCTATGCATCAGATGGACAGAAAAAAAACATTCAGATGAAACAGGGGGATCTGATCAGAGGAAATGATCACCTTAGCTTGTGGAGGTTGAAATGATCTTCAAGATATCCAGAGTAGAGCTCCATCATAACATGCTCAAAATGATCTCTCTTAAATCAATACCTATTACTGATCATCTAGCGCATGCCTGTCAAACAGAAATACTAGTTCATTTACGAAAACAAGAATACTAGCTGAGTGATTCGTGCAACTTGAAGGTTCAGCGTATACTCTTAGGTTGTCTAGTGTTGAATGAACATGAGAGAAGATATGGTCTTAGAAAAATACTCTAACAAAGGTACGCTCATTTAAAAATACAAATGTTTCGCTCACTCTGATTGGTGATTGCTTTATTCGGGTAACAATATAAAGATTCTCATAAACATGGGGTTCAGAAGTGCTATTCCAGACTTACTGGAGAAGACAAAATGATTGGTTATTCGTTTTTGTATCCTTGCAGCAATTTGCAGTCATCAAGAGTAAGAAGGCAACAAGAAAACTGAGCATATAATTAACTAAAGTTCAAACAGTCATGGGTCATATTTAGAAGAACACAACAACTGAGAAGCTAACATGTGTTAGACCCCGGAAACCATGCCTTATTGCTTCATGTTTAAACCTAGCAGCAACCAAGGGAGAAACAAGCAATATTTGGTAAGTTCTAGTGTGATGCCTGATGCCTTCCTTGTTGCTTCAAAAAAAAAAAAAAGTGTGATGCCTTCCTTGTCAGTTTCTAACAAAACACCAGCTATTATCACCTCTTAGAATCCACAGAACAGATTTTACTAAAGATCAACACCGCTCGTTACTAAAGATCAACACACACTGATGAAAAAGCAAAACCAGCGAACAAACTTAGTAGGAAACTTAATTACCTGGTTGAAGTTCTTCCTTCAACTAAGAATAACAGAGGACGTCAAATTGCCAACACAAGGTTTCTCACAGTTGTGCTCTAGCCCAGCTCCAAATGACACTACCAGTTGGCTGGAGGAAGTGGTGCAGGGTTATATAGAAGCCAGCTGCCTTCCCTTCAAAAGTAGGAGCCAAGTATAAAGCGCTTTAAGTATCTAATATTATCACCTGGGCCTCATGCTTCCGATGCACTAATTATTCTTTACGTAAACTAGTTGGATATGTGCTAAGTTGCTTGCACACAATATAATACATACACGCATCCACCATCACCTAACCAGTGAGAGCCTGAAAAGTATTCACATGATTCTGACAGAGGAAAGATGGTAACGTTCATGTGTAAAAGAAGCTGCGGGCATTGCAGGCACACACTTGGTTACTCAGAGAGATCGACACATTAGGTGCCAAAAATTTCAGTTAACCCAACAGATTGACAGTGGTCTGGAAAGGCATTCCAAGTAGTTTCCACGTACATTGTACTGCAACTCCATCATACAAAGCTGGTTAAATAGATAACATTCACTGTCACTCATTAGGCAGAAAGGTGCATGCAGGCATGTTATATAGTTACTTATTATATAGATGAGGAAATTTTGGTGCTAAGGTAACTTCTATTGGCACAAGAACTACATTACTACAGATCAATGGTCCTTGCATTTGTGTCCTTATTATTCACTGCAGATGCAGATGAACTATGTAAGCCTAAATGGTTACAGGGAATACCTTGGAATGGAGGACAACACTAAATTCACTCAAATTTACAAAGTGAGCTTATCATGGCTTGCCTCAATTGCTATAGTGCCCTTGGAACCTTAAGAAGGACATAAGGATTTAAGTAATGTTTGTTGTGGTGATGACCCTATAATGGGGTCCCGTTAGATTCCATGATGCAAGGGACATCACTAGATTCACCAACTTGGTGCATGGTCGAACTTCCCATTTCTGGGGTATCCCTCCTGATCACTAGACCTCCTCAACCTTCCCAAAAAGAAGCCTCCTTTACATCTTCCTTTTTTTTTGCTCCAATACTACCTGTCTCCAATTCCTCAGTGCTTTCTGCAGTGGTGGTGGTGTCTAACATTTTTCGCTAACCCAAGGGTGTCGATACTTAATATTCTTGTTGAGAAGAACACATCATGTTGATCAGTCAATTAATTATGCAGTAGAAATACCTATCTTGGTAATAAGAAACTGTATTCAAACTCGACATTCAGTCGAAGACAAGAAACAAGGCAGAAGTCTCTTAAGAGTTTCTTTTGTAATACTATGCCGTCTACTAATTAGCGAGTCTAAGTCGTCCCACTATTCGCAATCATTGCCCATATCTTTCCAAAAGCAAGAGGAAATTACACTGCATAATAATCTGATCCAAAGCAAAGCAAAACAAAACAAAACGAAGAGGAACATATTACGCCTAGTGGGGGCACCTATTCTTTTGTGAATTGTGTAACGGTGGTGCGCGACGACGAAGAATTCTCCTTTGCCAAAAAGGCACAAAAGAAGAGGAGCCTTTCGACGGGCAACCTAAAGAAGAAGAGATAAGATAAAGCACTATGAGGGATCAATTAGTAGTATAATTAGGCCACAAATGATGAAGTCGTGCTAATATATGGAAACTACTGAACCATATTGCAAAGGGCCCCTGCTTGCTGATGCCAGCATTATTGAAGCTGTTCGTGCATGTCGACATCAGCTGGGTGTTTTTTCTGCCTCCTTTTGGAGTGAGAATGCGTTGCAGCAATGGTCGTGGTTGTGGCTGCTTGATTCTTTCGTCGCCTTGCTTTCCTTTTGCCTTGATTGGTTTGCGCCCTTCTTTTCCCCGGGCCACTTTTGCCCTCCTTTCCAATGTTCATGATGTTCTGTGCGATTTCAGAAAAAAAAAATTATGGTAAAAAAGTTGGGGAAAAATTTTTTATACACCCTCGAGTTAATCGGGACCTGACTGAGTAAAATAGTTCATGAAGGGCAGCAGATTCATCAGGAAAAGAAATCCCCCACTCAGACATCAGATGCAGCCGTTTGATTTCAGATTTCAGGGAAGTTAGGGTTGCAAAGATCATAAAGCGCAGATCGTACCATCTCCTCTGTGCTGATCTGAAGGGGGGAGGGGGGACAAATGGAAAGGAACTGCTTACTCTCCCAAGACGCAAATTTTCAGGTTTCTTCTGCACCGAGGATTCCGGTTGGCTAACTTTCGGCGGGCAGAAGTAGGCAGCGGTAGATTGGAGAAGCGGAATAAGAATTTGGATTGACGCATCTGATGATGCGTTGAACGACATGGTGGGGACAAAACTTGTCTGAGCTTGGGCGGCAGCTCATCAGAGATCATCTACCTCAAGTCTGAACTGGAAGGGTTCAGGTACCCATTTCTGAGAGGAAAAAAAAAACATTCGGGAAAGTTGTCATCCAAACCTCCTGGATTAGGATGTTCTTTAGACTCTGCATTGGGATTAGGCCAGATATGGATGTACTCATGTACATACAACATCTACTACCTGTAGCAATACTAGCAGTACTTGTTTGAGCATGTTTGTCTCTGAGACTGACTCTGACAATATATTAACTTTGTGATCTCAAGTGCTTAGGGAACTCCAAGTAAATCATCAGCTTGGTAGCCTAGCAAATAAGCAACAAGACGTGAAGAGAATTCGCATGAAAACAATGCACAGATGAAAGTTAAACTAAGAAAGTTGCAGGAGCACTACCAAAAGCAAAGGAACGGTAATCCTGGATCTTCATACATAGTACATGACTACATGAGGCGTTCTACTCCATTTCACCGAGCCAACATGCATAATGGAATATGACTAAGATTCCCACGTGAGCAGTGATCGAACCTCCTACTTCCTCCAGTAAAAAAAAAAGGTACTGCTCACATTTGATTTTGCTCCTCGATGCATACATCATCAATAATTTTTTTTCTAGAATAAATTTATAAAATCCTTCACGATTCATGAGATTCTACAATTATTTTTCAATACCATTCTACACAAGTTCAGTATTTTTTACCGGGTTTTGAAAGTTGTATGTATGTTGCTTGATGTTAAAGTTGGTTGGTTTTTTTTCAAATTCAGATATTAGTTCTGAGAGGTAAATCGGACTATACTCTAGTTTGAAAGTTGAGGTTTGTAGTTTCTATGGTTTGACTAAACTTTGTCCTAAACACCATGTTTTTCACACGGATAGATATCTACAATGCTACATACAACCTCCATGGCTCCATTCTACCTAATTTAGTTATGTTTCAGCAAAGATTACTAAAAACACACAGGACAATTTGTATGCATGTGTGTGTGGGTGTTCCAAATCTCCAAAAGTGAACATCATGCAGTTTTAAAAACGGGAAAAATAAAAGGGAATGGAGACATCGGCCGGTCTGTGTTCATCATTGTTTCTTGTATAGGATCAAAAGAACCTTACAACCAACGAGGGAGAGGGCACAGTGATAAGCTACTTAATTGCAAAGGCAGTGAAAAAGCAGCAAACAAACGTAGTATTTCGATCTCAAAGTAACGCCGGATCTTGGCCTTTTATGACTAGAGTATTGATCAGTGAGTAGATGTTGCCTAAGCTGATGGCGAGTGATTGCTTTGTGCATTGCAAGTTGCTCCTATGATCTTCAATTTGTTCAGACAAAGTGCGGGATTAATATAAGCAGAACAGAGCTTGACCATTGGTTTGTACCATGGGACGATTCTCTGATACCCTAATCTCCCCAAGCTGTTTCACATCGAGGTTGCCGAGGCCATGCATTGTGAGGCGTGACATCTTGTGAAGTGAACTGATGAACCCATTCAGAAATAAACAAGGAGGGTGCAATCGGTCGATCCCACTGTCTTTTCCTGCGCTTTTGGTCGTTCGGCTCTCTGCCTGTGGCCCGAGAAGAAAATGCGTCTAGCCAGGGGTTTCTTTTTCGGCAGGAAAAAAGCTCTGCGTGGCCGACATGATCAGTGTACTGTTCATACTTGTAGCTGCTAGGGCTAGCACCGTTGGGTCTTCTTCAGGGTATATCCGCATATGCGTGGTATATCTCTGCAAAAGTTTTGGCCTGAAACAAGTCCTGCAATACGTGATGCCACACGCCTTCTTGAAATGGATATATCAGCCATGTAAAACTTCAGAATTTGTGGCTGCAAATTGTCAACAAGTTTTTTTTCAGCCTGACGAGAAGCCAGAAAAAGGTTGAAACTCTGAAAATCTATAAGCGTCGCCGTTGGAGGAGCCATGAAAATCTTCAGAATTCGCGAGTGCAAATTCTCGAAAAGTCTGTTCAGCCTGACGAGAATCTAAAAATGTCTGAAACAGTGCCGTTAATAAGATGGGCGACAAGGCCAAACTGACTCGGTGTCTTCATCCTCAACGTCAGTCAGGAACGCCGCAATCTACTCAGCAGCACACGGTCGGAGAGGATCAGAAAGTCTTGGCAGTTGGAGGAGAGGGAGACGCAAGCGCGTCTTGGATAGCTGGATGGATAGACTGCTGCGCCGCCCATTACTTTACTGTCCATTTGCAAAAAGCCTAAAACTCTAAAAGAGACCAGCATGGGTATCAAGGCGTGCGTGCAGCTACAGAGCTGCTCACTGGACGAAGGAAGGCATTCAGATGCTTGGCACCCTCCATAACATTCAGATGCTTGGCATCCTCTATTCATCGGTTTAACGGAATCAATGAAAAGTTATTTAGGTGAGGCTCTTCCCCCTTCGGTGAAGTCTTAAAAAAAAAACTTGGTCTAAGGAACTTAGAGTAGAAATGGAAACCCCAGCTTTTTGACTGACTTTAAGTGCACTGTACACATATGATTTTGCATTGCATCCTGTTCAGATAGGCTTGCCGCTTCCGCCTGCAGTCCTGTTAGGTATGGTTACAAGATATGTATCATTCATGGACAACATTAACAATATGCAAGGGCCATTCAGTCAAAAAAACAATATGCAAGGGCCAATTAAACCGCCCCTTGCTACATGTTTTGGATCCAAACGTATCTCTTCCTCTCTTGGTTTAAAAAATGGTGCAGATACGTCTCCATCCTTCGTATGTACTACCTGCCAACGGGAGAGGTAGCAGTGCCTTTGCTTCAGCGGTGATCATCAGATCAGGACGAGATCGACGCATCAATTATTGGGCAGGATGTTTGTGCATCGGGTCTTACATATTATTAATATCATACACATGACCACATGAACAATCACCAGAAAATAATCAAGCAACCTTTTCTTTTCGCTACCATACTTATCTGCTGTCAGCAACCATACTGTGCAGCGCCAGTAACCTGCACTGCACCCTGCACCACCCTCTTCTTTTTCTTTTCTGAAGCTGCCAACATATTTATGATGCATATATTGAAACATCCTCAATTTTTTACGAAGGAAAAATACACAGAATGGCGGATAATATAATAGTTTGAAGCTTCAAACCATCTCATTATCTCGCAATAGTCGATACAGGATCCATACATCGTACAAAAGATTACAATTAGGGGGAATTACATAAATAATTCATCGCCACACTGGCGGAATCATCAGAGTAGCAGCAGCCTCTGGAACAGCTGCAAAAGGCGGAAGTACAATAAAATCTCCACAAAGAAGCCTGAGCGTAGGAACGAGACGTCTACTCCTCCTCATCGTCATAGTCGTAGTCGGGCTCACCTGCCAAATAATTTTCAGTACGGTTTGTACTGGCCACATCTCCCACCCTATGCTTTGCTTTTGCTATGTAGTATTTGGTGGGATGCAAGGATATAATCAAATCGACCTAATATGTGGCTGTAGTTTCCTATGCAAACAGTGATCAATATTATATAATATAATTCATCAAATTTTAATCCATCTCAACCACACATCCAAACCCATTCCATCACCATCACACACATCTCACCCTCTCGCACTCAGTCGACAGGTCCAACTCCCTCTCGGAGCCTGTCTCAGCGGCTCACAGCCGGAAGGGTAACACCAGAGGGAGAAATAGAAGGACTCCTCTCACTACTCCCGAGAAGCGTGGGTCTTAGGAAAGAGGCATACCAGTGGCCCACGGACTATATATAGATTCATAAACTCTGCAGAGCGTGTACTCCCGTAACCACAAGATCACTATCATCGGCGGTGCCCCGCCTAAGCTGATTCCGGCTGCTTTCTAACCGGTGCGATGCCACCCTACCACTCAGTACTGGGACATCCCGGATAGGTACCACCGGCACACTGAGACTGTGAGACATAGTACCGGGCCCCCGTGGTCACTATGCTGTCTAAGGAGGGTGTGGGTCTCCACGCCCGTACCTCCCGACACTTTCTGCTAACAACCTAGTAGTAGTGGCACCGTCCTAGCTAGTCAGACATCCGTCTTCCGCCCATTCAAGAGCGAGTGGTGAGCACGTAAGTCCCAAGGTTCCGGTCCTCAAGAGATATCAGGTCCTAGGGGGGATCAGACAGGATTATCTTCTCTTTTGGACTACAACAGTCCGTGCTACAACAGCACCTCCTTCCCGGGGCTTCGCTCCACGAAGGTTCTCACCCCCGGGATCTCCTTATGCATCACAATGTGCCCGCCACAAGCACCTCACACGGGAATGCCCAGAACACATTCCCCGGCAAGACTCGCCCACATGGCTCGTCGTAGAATCTTGTCCGATCGACTCAACCCTCACCACACACCCAAGACGCACGCAGCACTCTCCCCAAGTAAAGTGGCACCACGTGCCTTAACCATATGACCATACTCTCCACCACGCATCATTATCACACAGATATAAGCGTAGTAGAAGTAAAGCATCATAGATAAAATAAGCAAGCGTCTAGCCTATCAGCAGGTGTGCAGGAGTAAGGTTGCGACAAGGTAAAGGCTCATCAGGCAGTTCTACCATGCAACCTATCATCAGGTGATATTCATAATTAAAGCACTAGCAACTAGATATTATGCCATGCGTAATAGGATCTACGAGGTTGGGTGGGGTGTGGCACCTGTGAAGTCGTCACCGAGCTCCTCCTCGTACTCGTAGTCGTCCTCCTCAAGCTGATCCTCCTCTGAAATGAGACATAATAGCCGCGTTAGCGGCTCCTATAGAGTCAACACAAAGAAGCAATAAAATTCAATAACTCCAAATGCACTCATACACAAGCCTATGACGTAGAGCTTATTTTTATGAAAATTTGGACACTTGGTTCATATTTTTCGGAGTTCGTATGAAGAAGTTATGAATTTCCGAAGTTTATTCTATTTTCGGAAAAAGAAAAAGGGCAGATTAACCTGGAGCTGACACGTGGCAGCTTCTGATTGGGCCACGTGGCGTGCAGGAACAGTGCAGCTGGGGTGTGCTGACGTCATGCTGACATCAGCACTGACGGGACCAGTCAGCGGCTGACAGGTGGGGTCCACGGTTCTGGTCACTGACAGGTGGGGCCAGGTCAACGGTCAACGTTGACGGTCTCGACCGGGCCTCGGATGTCTGGACGGGGCTGGTTCTGGGCCAGGTTAGGTCGGCCACTGTACACTCGAGGGGGCGGTCCGGGCGACCCCTCGAGGACGGAGCTCGCTCGGGCAAACGGACTGGCCTCGAGTACGAAACCTCGCCTGGCGATCGGACTGGCCTCGAGGACGGACTTGTTCGCACGAAAGGGGCAGTCCTCGAGAACTGTGCGCCCCTCGAGACTTGACCATCTGGCCTCGAGCCGGGGCCTCGACTCGGGCAGGGCCTCGATTAGAGCCAGACCTCGACTCCGTCGGTCGGACCCTCGACTCGTCGGGTGAACCCTCGACTCCGTCGGGCGGACCCTCGACTTCGTCTGGCGGACCCTCGACGGATGTCGGGCGGATCCTCGACTGTCGGGTGGACCCTCGACTCGTCGGTCGGACCCTCGACCTCGTCGGGCGGACCCTCGACCTCGTCGGGCGGACCCTCGACCTCGTCGGCGGACCCTCGACGAATGTCGGAGCATTAGCTGAGCTACGTGGCTGGTCGGCTAGGTGCTCTAACTCGGGGAAATTCGACCCTCAAGCCGGTGGCGGTCAGCGAGGCGCGGCGGCGGCGAGGCTAAATTCGCCGGCGAAGCCGGGCATTGGTCTCCATCCTCCTTCTTGCCCTTCGATTGGAGAAGCTGGGATCTCCATGAGCTAGCTACCGGGGCTAGTCGAGGCACGGCGGGGCGTGCGCGGCTCGGCGGCCACGGCGGACGCTCCGGCGGCCAGAGTCCGGGGAGGCCAGAGCTGCAAAAGTGCGTGGCTCTAACTGTGGCCCGTGCCGGCTCCAAGAGGTTGCCAAAAACGTGCTCTAGACTACGGCGAAGCTATCGGTCGCGGTAAGGAAGGAAACAGGGGTAAGGGGTGCGAGAACATCGATGATGTACTGGTGGTGGCCATGGCCGAGCAGGGCGAGGGCGGGGATGCTTACTCGCGCAGCGACAGTCGAGGCAGGTGACGCAGGCTTGGTGGCGACTCGGTGCAGGGGAGCGAAGCCGGGCGTCGAGGTGGGTATGCAGCGCTCCCAGGTCCTCCTCAGCGCGCGGACGGCGGCAGCAGCAGCACTCTAGCTCCGCCTCCTTCCTGCTCCTCCCTCCTTCTCTCTCTCTCTCGACCGATCTGGCGGCGGGTCTCCACAAGGACGGCGGGGCGATGGGGAAACCCTAGAGGCCAGGGTGCTCCTCTTTAAATAGGCACGGCGGCCGGCCATGGACGGCGGAGGCAGAAGATGCCCATCGGGCGGCTGTGCGCGGCCACGATTAGGGTTAGGGTTCGGTGAAGCGCGGCGCAAGAAGGCGGTTAGATGGACGGCGCGGGACGCGACCGTACTCGGGCGGACGGCGGAGGCGCGCGGTGCACAAAAATGGTGCGTCGGACGCGACGCGCGGTCGACAGAAGTGGTAAAAGGAAGGAGCTGACAGCTCGGTCCCACGCGTCAGCGGGACGGGGCGGCGAGCGGCGGAGACAGGCCCATGTTGGGCCGTCCTGGTTAACTGGGCCGCGGCAGCGCGCGAGCGAGCGCGCGCGCGAGCGGGTGTCGGGACGCGGCAGCGCGTCGAGCGCGACTGGGCCGACTCCCGAGGCAGGCCGGTCGGGCGAGCGCGCGAGCGAGCGGGCAGGCGGCAGCGTAGCAGGCCGAGCTGGGCCTCGAGCTCGGGCAGGCGGTCGAGCTGGGCCTCGAGCTCGGGCAGGCGGTCGAGCTGGGCCTCGAGCTCGCAGCAGGCCGGCGGTCGAGCGCGCGGACGAGCTGGCCAGCGCGGGGGGGGGGGGGGTTCGGTAGCAGGCATATATGTATACATACATATAAAAGGTTATTCGATTTTTATTAACATCACATAAAATCGAATAAGAGGCGAATCAAACTCTGGTTGTTTAAATGCAATGCTCGGGCTATCGTCAGGTGCTATTTGTGCAACTAGGTTTCCTACATGACATCCACCATACACTGGTAAACTTTAGAAAAAATTTTGAAAGCCCGTATTTTTAGAGACCGGATTTCTAGGGTTGTTACATATATGAACGGGATCATGGGGTAGCAGCATATACATGCCTTTTCTTTCTGAAAAAAAAGAAAGAAAATGGGAGGACAAGAGAGTGAGGCTCTCCAACAAAGAATGAATTGGTGGGACATCCAACCAAGAAATACCATCCCCCACTGTGGAGCCAATAATTTGGTGCTTGGGTAGTGTATGGAGAGAATGGAGCAGGCAATGCCATCTCTGCCTCACATTTTCTTCTTTTATCTGGACAGGCACCGGGAGGCTGGGTTGGGTCCCCATGAGCCATGAGCCATGCCCATGCGAGCACTGCAGGCCCCATGGGGCGCATTGCCTTTGCCTCCATAGGAGTGGGCACAGGAAGCCTCAACTTGTGCAGAGGAAGAACGCTGTGCAGTGTGCGTCACCATGGCCGGCCGGCCTTGAACCGTTCGTGCGCAGGCACTTTTAAGGCGAGTGTTGCTTGTGGCTGGTGAGCGATGCATATGCAACCCATGAGTGGAAATGCCTTTAGGTTTTGACTTTGTATAGTACTGGAGAAGTTCTCAGTACTTATTTCCTTGTGCTTTTTTTGACTACTAGTTGCTTTGCACGATTTTCATTCAGACTTTGGAGTAACTGCTTTCTGCTCTAATGGAGCAGAGCTTAAGATGTTTAATGATAAGAATGACCCAGTTTTTCATCATTTCTTTGGTGAGGAAGAGTATTCTTAGTTTATCTGAAAATGTTAGCACAACTTACTGTACTTTACAAACATCTATTTTCCACCATATTTTGCTTGGTCACGAAATTGTAGCTATTTTGCAGAAATAGTAGGTGCAATTGCTGCACAAATGGGCCCAAACTTCGCCGACGAATGTTTCTCTCTGTGGCCCCCTCCAAATTGAGCCCGGCAGCCTGCAGCAAGGAAAAAAACCTATAGGACTTCTAATGGGCCTCCAATAAGGGCTTTCTACATTACGGGCTTTTCGGCGCCGCCAGGCCGCCGTTAATCAAGGCCTGGTGTATTTAATCCACCTCCTTTCCATGTGTCTCCACTAGTCTTGCCCGGAAATCCCAATCTCATCCACAAGCTTTGCGCCTAAACCCTAGCTCGCTTCCCGATGGCACCGAAAAAGCGCAAGGCCGATCCCGCCGAGTCCGCCGCCGCCGCGGAGACAGCCGCCGGTAACCACCGCCAGGAGCCGGCGTCCTCGGAGCACAAGCCCCGCGGCACCATCTACTTTCCCATCACGGACGACCCGCCCGAGCCCACCGCCGCCGAGGAGGACGAGGACGACGGCGCCGGCGCCGGCGACGACGAGGACGACTCGGAGGACATCGCCAAGCTGCTCGAGCCGCTGTCGCGGGAGCAGCTCGTTGCGCTGCTCCGCACGGCGGCGGAAGCGAGCCCCGCCACCATGGCGGCCGTGCGCCGCGCCGCGGAGGCCGACCCCGCCAGCAGGAAGCTCTTCGTCCACGGCCTCGGATGGGGCGCCGGCGCCGAGGACCTCCGCTCCGCCTTCTCGCGCTTCGGCGAGCTCGAGGACTGCCGCGTCATCTCTGACAAGCAGTCCGGCAGATCCAAGGGCTATGGGTTCGTCCTCTTCCGCTCCCGCCGCTCTGCGCTCCGCGCCCTCAGCCGCCCCCAGCTCCAAATCGGAGGTCGTCTTGCTTTCTGCCACCTCGCCGCCTCTGGTCCCGCGCCCCCATCTTCTCAGTCTCAGAACCCTAGCTCCAACGCCAACACCAATGCCAACTCTAGCTCTATTACCGCCAGCAACACTTCTGGCTCCTCATCGTCGCAACCTGACAATATGCAGCGCAAGATATTTGTTGGTAATGTGCATGCTGATGTGGACGTGGACCGCCTGTATGAGTACTTTGCACAATTTGGTGAGATTGAAGAGGGCCCGTTGGGCTTTGACAAGAACACTGGCAAACCAAAGGGATTTGCATTGTTTGTTTACAAGCATGTGGAGAGTGCTCGCCGTGCCTTGGAGGAGCCAATGAAGAATTTTGAGGGCAAGACACTCAATTGTCAGAAAGCCATAGATGGGAGGACCAAGGGCTCATCAGGAACGAATACAAATGCTAACTCCAATCCCACTTCTGCATCTGTGGCCGCTGCCGCACAGATGACTGCTCCTGCCAGTGCCGCCATTAGCCCATATGATGCATCAGCATATGGTGCTACTGTGGTTCCTGACATGAGTTTTGCACAACAAGCTGCTATGCTGGGATTAGGTGCACAGCAACAGGCATTCGCTCAACCCAATGCAATGCTTGCCATGATAGCGGCAATGCAGAACCCAGCTGCACTAGGGATGACACCAGCCATGCTTGCTGCTATGAACCCGGCCTTCGCTGCTGCTGCATTGGGTGCAGGGGGGCAGCAGGCACACACAGCTGGTCTTACTGGTTTTGGAGCTCAGGGTTTTGGGACACAGGCGTTTGGAGCAGGTGCAGCTTTCCCTAATGCAGCAGGTGTTCAAGCAGCAGCTGCTGCATATCAAGGAGCTGGACCACCTCCTGGTTTTCAAGGGCCACCTGGGTTTCAGGTTGGCCAAGCAACTACCCAGACAAGCACTGCGGCGGCCGCTGCCGCTGCCGCTGCCAGTGCTGCTGGTTATCAGGCTGGGGCAGCTGGGCAGGGCCAGGTGTCTGGAGGTACTGGTTTTCAGGGTGGATATTGACAAAACTAGGTATATCAACTCTCAACATTGTTTTATGACCTGCCTTTACTACTCTTGCTTTGATTTCCTTCATTCTCTATGCATTCTTTGTGATTTGTTGATCTTGTTGTTGCAGTCATCTGATTATTTTCCTTGTATCTTAGTTTGGCATCTGCGGGTCGTGGTTCATTCACATGGTTTTGCATTCGGATGGCTTTTACTATATTGGTGCCAAAAATGTTGCGAAAGGCTTCCTGCTGTTGAATTTTACAACCGGATTTGAATCAGATGCCTTTGTAGCAGTATTTGAAGGAGGAACTTTCTTGAAGGATTATGTTGTTTTATTGCCTAATATGTAGTTTTGCTATCGTGACTTCATTATGTACTTTGTGGATCTGTACTGGGTTTCATGTACGCAAATATCTGTATTTTGGCTAGTTGGCTGTTACCTGGTCTTATCAACCATGTCAAATGGTTTTGTGGGCACAATCGGAGACATTTTAACTGCAGTTGCTGTGCTGTTTGGAGGTATGGGGTATTTATGGCTTTTGCCTTAAACCTGGAAATTTCTTCTTTGATGTTGGGTTTGGCGACCACGTCATTTAAGATTTTAAATGTGTTGCAGCTTTGTTGCACTTTTAAGTTTATTTCTAAATTTGCCCGAGCAAAATAGCTTGAATGGTAAGTGGTTTAAATAATCCCATAAAAGAGATGGTTTGGTCTGAGGGATGGTTGTATGGTATCTCTGTGCTTTGTTGCATTTTTAGGTTTATTTTTAAAATTGCACGGTGTTTAACAGTAGCCTTGCAAGATAGCTTGAGTGTTAAGTGGTTTATATACTCCCATAAAAGAGATGGTTTCTTCTGAGGGGTGGTTGGCATATGGTATCTCTGGGAATTAGTGTTCATACCTTGAAAAGTTTTATGAAATTGAAACATAGCTTTTGGAGCTCTTTCTTGTGTCAGCCTTACTGTGACACTGGTCATGCCTTAACATTTTATAACTGGATTACTAATTACTTTGGTGCTTTCATTTTTTGAGTTACCCTAGTTTATGTTGATTCTTTTCATGAATTGCCTATGTCAGGATGCATTGTTCATAAATGCACAATTAGAATATATGAAAAAGGACTCTTCTTGCAATGTTCCTATTAGACTCAATAGGTCACTAAAAGTTAGATTACTATAATTTATTCTATTGCTGTTGACCTTTGGAGTGTCAAAATCATTGTGTGAATCATGAAATAGGCCATTATGAAACCATCAGGTGGATGAATATTATATTATATAAACCTTTTTTTATGACATGAAAGTAGTAGTATTGTGAAATTGTGTTTATTTCATCGACAGAATTAGTATTGTTTCTGATGATGATCTTATATCATTGGCTCATCGTTGTCTTGGTCTGTTGAGCAATGCATGTCTTTGGATATTATAGATGCTTGCTGCTATATTTTAAGTAATACAGTTGACACTTGGCACTGACTAATTAATCAAACACCACTTGCCAATTCTCAATTTCTAAAACACAGCACCATTCCACTAGAGTTGAAAGCACACTTTGAGGAAATTAGCGCGCAGAGGTGGCATCTGGTTAGCAGTGGCAGGGGAGTCCTGAGTTCTGGGTTCCTTCTGACTTCTTGTTACAGGCCAGCCTAGGCCACCTTCTTGTTACGTTGCTGGATTGCCCAGGCCAGCCTAGGCCACCTTCTGTGTTTTTTTTTTTTTTTTTTTGCATTTCTGTTATTTAATTTTCTTGTTACATTCAAGGCCTAATGGCACACCCTGTTTTTTAGCCTTTGCTATTACATCCTCCTGATTTTCAATTATCTTCTGTGGGAAACTATCAGCACAATTGATAGCTAACAGTTCTAAAAGTTTGCAGAGAACCATAGCCTGTCAAAATTTTGCAGGTGGTAGACTATTCTGATTTTCAATTATCTTCTGTGGGAAACTGTCAGCACAGTTGATAGCTAACAATTCTAAATGGTTACTGACAGTTGATTGTTTCTGGGATTTCATAATCCATATTTCCCTCAGAGCAATTGTTCATATGTTTTTTTTGGTCACTTCTAGTTTTTTTCCCGAACTTAAACAAAGTACCTTGCAGAACAATTGTCCATTTTTTTGGGTCACATAGTTTTTGCCTCACCATCAACAGAGCTAGTTGTGATGATTATGCATTTGTGGGCTTGAGACTATCTCACTAACGGTTGCCAATATGTTATGTTGATCTTGTTGTGTTTCTATATATACTTAAATATGTTTGCCTCATTATGTTATTATCTCTTAAGCCTCTGTTAGGGATATTATCCTTGTTCTCATACAACATCCTATTTGGTTCTTTTGGATTTTCATCAGTTGTTCAGTGCAGTCTTAACTAATAGTAACTCTAAGCCAAAAAAATCTCTGGGGACTTGGTCTGATATTTAGAATTAAGTATAGTGGATCTCTATCAGGTCATTTGTGAAATGATGACCACATCCAAGCCAATGTTATCCTATTTCCTTACTGATGTAATAAATAAACAGTTTTCTGTTTACGATCATGGATTCATAACCAGGACTCAGAATCTCTCTCACCTAATTCTGTGCATTTCAGAAATATTCAGAATCTGAATCTAGTGGACATGTATTGCGTTGCATGAACTGTAGCAGAGCTATAATATAAATTATCCAGCATAGTCGGTTTCTCAGACAAACCGGGAAAGGTATGAGCTTTTTACTACCCCTGTTTCGAATGATTCGTGCTCGAAAATTCATGAATTGCTCTTGAAGCTGTTTAGCCCATCAGAACAAAGGAATCACATTCTCGATCTGCTGTCTCCCCCCACTAATCTGCCCCCAGCTTTTCTTTGCACCAAGCATCCTGCCTGCAAGTAGGCCTGATGCTCGTACTGAGGCTTTGTTCGAAGCTAACCTTCGCTTTTGACCTTTCTCTCTCTGGCTCGCTCGCGTTTCGGGTCCTATTTCCCCTGCCGTTCTTATTGGTTTTGATGCGAGCAAGTGTTTTTATGTTTTATCACCAGCAAGCACGAACGTGCGTAGCTTCCTGCCGACGTGATGGGTGTTGCACGGCAAAGCCGCAAAGGTAGGTGATATGGCATTTCCTCAGGCCTTGTTTAGATGACCTAAAAGGCTAGAAATTTTACTTTCTCTCTATCATATTAAATATTATGTTATACGTATGGAGTATTAAGTGTTAGTAAAATAAATAACTAATTATATAGATTAGTTATAAATCATGAGATGAATCTTTTGATCCTAGTTAGATCATAATTGGATTATGTTTGTCAAATATAAACGAAATACTATTATACTTTTTAGGATAAAAATTTTAGAATGCTACGTTACTTTTTAGGATAAAAATTTTGTGATCTAAACGAGGCCTTTTGGGTAAACACTCTAGGGAGAAGGGACGGATGAGACCGAGTCTGACGTTGGTTTTGACGCCGCACGGGGCGTTGGGGTTTTTGTTGCGGTACCGGAACGACGGTGGTTCTGAGGAAACAGGTGGGGTTTCCACCGGACGCAAAACAGATCCCTTTTCCCCATATTTCACCTTGTAATTGAAATTTTTTTAAAATTTTCTGTCACATCGAATGTTATATCATGGAGCATTAAATATTAATAAAATAAATAATTAATTATATAATTTAGTTATATATTATAAGATAAATTTTTTGATCTTAATTAATTTAAAATTAAACAATATTTATTAAATATAAATAAAATATTATGATACTTTTTGAGGTAGAAATTTCGCTAACTAAATAAGGCCGAGAAAACTCTGCTTTTGCCGATGGCTCCTGACTCCGACGGCTGCAGCTGTGGTCTGTTCTCACCTACTCCTACTCTGCGGTGGTAATCAATGCATACCCGTCCTTTACACAGGATCTGGATGTCGTCACACCTTAGAAGCTAATGACGTGTTAGCCACGTGCGCTTGGCTCGTAAGCGGTATTGATGTTTGATGAATTGCTCTCTGTGAGGCTGACTCGTGTTTTGTTTCCTTTTTGTGTGAAAAAAAAACTGAGCCTGACTTGTGGGTGCCGGATCGGTTTAAGCTCTGGTTCAGTCTTTTAACGGTTCGAGTTGGACTGCAGGTCCGGTCCACATAACTATGTCCAAAAGCGCCTGGTGGTCTGGCCTATTGAGGCGAGAGGCCACTGGAAAGCCAGAAAAAGCAGCGGGCAACCACGAGATGGCGCGGTCCAAGATTAACACCGGTTAATTAATCCCATCCATACCGCTCTTAATGCTAGCCGTCTGTTTCGTCTGCATTAACCAAATCAGTTTTTTTTCCCTGCTCTGCTCGCACCGTTGAAGTCCACAGTCCATCCGCATAATCTCTCGTCAGACCCGGGGAAAGAAGTGTTTTACGCATATGCCCTCCTCCTCCGGCCATCAGTAGGCACGGCCGATCCTGCGCCCACCACCTGCCCTGCCCCTCCTGCCCGAGCTGCCCGGCGCCTCTACCCTCCAGCCTCCTCCTTCCTCCAGGTTCCAGAGAGTGAAAAAGTCTCCTCCTTTCCTCTCCCTTGGCAGCCATGGAGTTTGCCTAGTTGTGCCCGTTGAGCACTAGCAGCCTCCTTCAAACCTCCAGATCTGTGCCTCCCAGTCCCCCGTTCCTCGGCAAACAAGGTAACCTCCCTGCCCCTGCTCTCTTTCCTGCTCACCCTGAATTACTTGCTAGTGAGGTGAGGATATTATGCCTCTGTTAACTCCTAGTCTGTCGTTTCATGAACTGTTTCATGTTAGTTTTCCTATCATGCAGAGTCTACCTTTTTTATATGCATGTTTATGGAATAATAGTATCTCCCTTGCAGAACAGATACTTCTATAGTAGTATTAACATTGCAGTTTCTTCTCTCTTCACGAGAGAGGGAGAAACTGAAAAAGTAGTAGTGCCCTCTTGTTCATCCCATGTTTCTTTCTGTTCTGTTGTGTTCTATCCATAGTTCTCTTTTTTGGTCACCCCAAGTTCCCAAGAGCTTCTCTTCGGGTGACAGTTGTTGTACTTGCGTGCCTGCGAGCAAATCTAAGATTGGGTTTTTGCTAAAATTAGGGGGGGCGGGGGGGGGGGGGGG
>CM041642.1:5370278-5385229 GCA_023333625.1 Bothriochloa decipiens
CCCCCCCCCCCCCCCCCCCCCCCCCCCCCCCCCCCCCCCCAGAAATCTCATCTCACTGTGCCTGCCTGCTTTCTTTGGCTTTGGCCTTGGGAAAGTAAAACCGCTGCCGGTTTTTAAGTTTTCTGCAACGGTATGCTGCTGGTATGCTGTCCCATCTGACGGACCTTGTTCCCTGTGCCGGCCCACGTGGCCTCCTCTGCAGCCGTCCAGATGGACACCGTGACTCTCGCGCGCGCCGACGCCACCATACACGCCATCGCCGGCGACGCTGCCGACTTGGACACCGCTGCGGCTGAGGTAACACACCGTGAAAATCACCGCCATGTCCCTGTTTATCGTCTTGTCGTTGCAGTCAGTTTTGATTCGGTTTTTTATAATGAATTTTATTATAATATATCTCTCCCCTCGATTAGCTTGCACTTTTAATTTGTTTTTTATATTTAATAGAAAGGGAAAAATATCCTGCTGGTTTTTTTTTTCTTTGAGGGGAAAAAAATATCCTGCTGGTGCAAGGCCCGCTGCTTGCTTTGGGCCGTTGAGTGGGTGGGATATTGTTCTTTGTTTTGTACTTTTCGGATGCGGATTTGTGGGCGCGGGTTTAGGGTGTGGTTTTTTCTGGGGTTTGCGTTCCGTGGGAGGGAGAGGGGGGTGAGTGGGGGCCCACCGGGCCACAGGATACGAACGAAATTTAAAAGCGCCTCCTTGTTGCTTGCTAATTACGTGCCTACCCCCTGCTCCGCGCCCCCGAATATTCGCTTCCCATGACACCGAAAGATTCCTCTTCTTCGATCTCCAGAAGATATTTTTCTTTTCTCTTGGGCCTCGTCAACTACTCGTGGGATTTTCTTTTTCCTTTCTAGAAAACGGCCTTAACGGCGACAGACTGCTGTCCCGTTTCAGTGGCTTAACTCCTAAGCAAAATGATTTAGACACTTGCACGGTGATCTGGTTACAGTAGCAGTGTTGTTATGCGTCTAGATCCCTCTCTTTCAGAGAAATTAATATGCATCTAGGTTTTTTCCTGCACACAGTTTTGTAGGAATACTTTCGTCAGGACGAGGAAAGGCTTTTTCTTAAATTAAACGCCAAGCGTTGCCGCCGTCAGCGTGTTTGCCGTTTGCACTTTGCTGCATCCTGCAGGCGCTGCGAGCAGCCACTGACAAGTTGGTCCACAGTTGTTTTGCAGCGGGGTCCATAGTTATTTTGCAGCAGGGTCCCTTGACTGACGAGGTCCTTTCCTCCATCAGTTTTCCAAGCCTTTTGTTGGAGGTTCTGGTGGGGCCAGATTGTCATTCTCAGGCCTACCTCGGTCTCAGGCTCAGGGGTGAACTGAAAACCAGCTCTTGGCCTCTTGCCCTTGCCAGGCATGAGGCCCCGGGTAGCTGTGTGTATCTTCATACCGTCCAGAACTGGTGCATGAACTGTTGCAGCAGATCCAAATCATTGCCTCCTTCCTTTCTTAGATCTAGCTACCGTGTCGACTGGTGGATGATACTGTATCTCCACATGCTGGTCGTTGACCGTACCATGCCAGTTCTGCTGCAAACTATCCTATTTTTCTTTGTGAAGAAATTAGTTAATGTAACTATAATGTCTTTGACAGTATAGTTACACCTCGAGGAATGAGTTAATGTCCTTGCTTCTTGAGATATCTAGTTTACCATGCTAACCTGCTTAATCTGCTGCTTGTGCTGTGCCTACGGTGAAGTGAAACTTGACATCCAATGTTTCTTTTTCTTGGCAACCTATTTGCATCAGTACATCTGGTTTGGTTTCCAGGTGTCATTTCTTCCCAAACCTTGTTGTATATTTGATATAAGTGTATTCAAGTATGCTGTGACATTTATGCTATATGAATTCCTGTTTCTTCAGTGTTTAACTTTGTTCTGAATGTTGACACCTGAATATTGATCATTGTACAGGGTCCTATCTGTGGCATGCCTGACTTCAAGATGAGCGGAAAGAAGAGCGATGAGCTTGAACCTGTTGATGCTGGCGATGAAGATGATGGTGATGACAACGGGGATGAGGATGGTGACCTTGGGGAGGGTGAAGAGGACATCTCTGAAGGGGAGGGATATGAGAACCCAAAGGGCAGTGAGAACAAGAAGAAGCAAAGAGGTGATGCTGAGGAAAACGGTGAGGAAGATGAGGAAGAGCCAGAAGACCAGGAGGATGGCGGCGACGATGATGACGACGATGATGGCGATGACAATGGGGATGATGAGGACGACGACAATGGGGATGACAACGGGGATGACGATGAGGATGAGGGTGTAAATGAGGAAGACGACGATCAGGACGAGGATGACGAGGAGGAAGATGATGATGAAGACTCACTTCAGCCCCCAAAGAAGAGGAAGAAGTGAAGATCTTCGCTCCGGCTTTAGTTACCATGTGCTCGGCTCGCTTTTCGTCATATCCTCGCATTTGAACTTTCCCTTAAGAGTCAAGAAGGCTCCACGCGTTCAGCTGCACGTGTGGGCTTGTAGGAGCTTTATGATTTGAGGCAATTAGGGAGAACTCTATGTCAATGTTGCTTGCTTCTGTGGAGTCGAACAGATGTTTCGCTAACATAGTTCAACCTGAGTGATGAAAGCCTCGAGATTGAATATGCCATCTCTTTTATCTCGTATGGAATCAATGATGCAGCCCTGGTTGATCGCGTTCCTTCAATAGCGAATCATCTTGGCATGATGGAAGCTTCGTTTCATCGTGTCAATTATGTAATCGTATAACTGATCGTCGGAACAGGATTGAATATTGGTAGCATTCTGAAATAGAATGGTTATGATGGTCAATGAGATTATGACTTACGGAGCCACTGGAAGTCAGACAAGTGCATACAGACTTTTAGGTAAAAAGGGATGGTAATGGTAGAGCTGAAAACGCTTGAGCTTTTCAGTAGATCATATCAGATCTTCCGGCATGAAGCTCTCAAACAAGCAGCCAACTCGTCTCGTTCATGTGCTTGTGTTAATACTCTTCCTGTAGGGCTTGTTCAGTTAATCCCCTTCACAAGGGATCATCAATCTCCACCAAACCAAATCAAGCCTTAGGATGTATACAACAGTACGAGCACAACATGCGTCGTGTGTTCCTCTTAGCCTCTTACTCCCTTCAGTTTTTCAAAAATCCAAGAGTCTTTTAGACAAGGCTTCAGTCAAACATTAAGAATATAAGTCATGAATAATTTTAAGATGTTAAGTTTGCAAATGTGAAGACCATTTGAATAGCTTTGTCGTGAAAATACTTTCATAAAAATAACATTTAACATCTTTTAATAAATAATTTTTTAATAAAACTAAGAAGCTAAAGTTATGCTTTAAAGATCATGTCGCTATCCAAAACAACTTCATTTAGGAACCAAGAGGGAGTAGGTGCCTAGCTCCATATTCGTTTTTATGAATGCCACATGATGACTTTATAGATTTGCCATCTAAGGTGATGTATCACTTGTGTTATGTTGACATACCTTATCAGTGACACGTGGATCTAGTGGTCATTTCAAATATCTGTATCTAGCTCCCAACCTATCATTCTTGCCACAACAGTTGTGTTGACTCTCACTAGAACAACACATGCCTTCACCTTTCATACCATCATCTGTCGTCATCACCACCATTTTGAACCTACCCTCCATTACTCTCATAATTGTGGATGTCTCGACTTAGTTGATGGTTAGCTAGTGATTCTCCAATAAGTCACACCACCTTGCTAAGGTAGAGCTTCAATTCATACATGATTCTTGTGCTAACTCAAATTTTTAGTCTAATTTTGCTATTTAGTATTATCTCGTAAGGATCGAGTGTTGCATACTTGATTGAGGGTGAGGGCTCACATAACTTAAGAATTCTTGATATGATTTATTACTATGAAAAAAATAAATACATTTTTTATAAAGTAACTTTTTAGTAAATTAGACTCCAATATCGTAGATTAATCCCTTGTTTGGCAACTCCAACTTTCGCAAGTGTTCACCGTGGATTATAATCATGTTACCCTATCATCGCAATTATACATAAACCACACGTTTTCAAAATAAAATAATTATAGAGTAGAATATGCCTTATATTTCTCCATGATTTTGCATCAGTTAGAGCATACTACAATGTTTTATTTGATATATATATATATATATATATAGGTGAATCAAGAGAAAATCTAAAGGCGAGGATGTGTGGGGTTCGCACCTCGCCTTCTACCCTTGCGCGAAGCCGGAAGGGAGGAGGACAAGGGTTTACCACAAGGACCGAGCGAATCAGTTTTGTAGTCAAGCGAGGGTGTCGAGTAGAGCGAATATGGAAATAAATGCAGAGTAATTCCTTATTAAATTGGCCAAAAGATCTCCCTTTACATTATGCCACCCCTTGATATTTATTATAGACCATACCAAGGGGCGCGACTGAATTATATTAGCGTTTTCTCTTGCTGGTCACTGCCAACGGGGCACCCGGGGGCAAAATAGTACTTTGCTTCCTAACCCTAACTGCTCTGGGCATATGGTCCCCCTGCCGCCACCGGTCCGGCGAGGCTAGTCCTTCTGGGTGTAAACGCCGTGAGGGTTCCGCGTGACCTAACTTCTGACGAGGGTCACGCGTCTGAGTGCGCTTTGTCACCCTGCAATCCTGCATACACAACAAATCAGGGGTTGCGGATTAGGGTTGAACCGTAACCCTCGCCATGGTAGCGCAAAGGGATGTGGGGCTGGTTGAGGGTCCCCTGGCCAGGGTGCCCCCCACGCCCAGAGTTACTTATGTAGAAATTATTGATAATCATATGTTATAAACTAGAAGTAGCACGATGTTGGCACCTGAAATTTCTTATTGGGAAACTTGTGGGTGAACATGGGAAAGAAAGTGATGCCCTATTATATCACTCCAGCTAAGCTATGAGTGTTGTCTTTAAAGGAAAGATAATACGTCAGTGAGGCAAGTCGTGATGTTTGCTACTACTAAATGTATAAAAAAAGTGGGAGCGATTGTAAATAATAGCCTAATCTAATGGGTTTGGTGATGGGATATTAATCTTTATTCGGTGGCCTAAACCTTATATTTCTTTTGTAAAACCGAATGTCACTTGGTGAGAGAGAACGTGTCAGCGAGGCAAGTCGTGATGTTGTGCCACTACTAAATATGGTTGTATAGAAAAGTGAGAGTGATCGTAAATAATAGCCTAAGCTTATAAGGTTGGTGATGAGATATTAATCTTTTACTATTCGGTGATCTAAACCTCGTATTTCTTTTGTAAGACTGGATACCACTTGGGTCTTGATGTTAATTTGTCTATTTATTTTGCAAATGCCATTTTTGTCTATATTTATTTTTTTAATAAAAATAGTTTCATGATTAAATTAAAGGGAAAAAGAAAAAAAAAACACAAGGAAAACGCTTCAGCCGGTCTGAATCACGCTGACACTCCTCTTCTTTAGTTCTTATTACCTCTCCAAACCCTAGCCTCCCTGATCCATCCGCACCTCGAAAATTTGGCGGCTGATGCCTCCGCCATCGCCGCCGTGGTCGCCTAACAGCTCTTCTATCTAGGTTGCGTCGGTCCCTCTCTTCCTCCCCCGCCCCCAAGATCTCCGTGTTGTTAGGGCGACCATGAACAGCGCGTTCAGTGAGGACATACTCGCTGACAAGCTCGCCAAGCTCAACAACACGCAGCAATGCATCGAGAGTATCCTTTCCCTACTTTTCTCCGTTCAAATCTTCGGATTTTGGATTGTTTGTAGTGCTTCCAGGGAAATTTTGTGTGAATTTGCAGCTGGTGCGCTTAGTCTCGCGTTTTCTGTACGATTAGACTGTAAATACATCTCTTTTCCGTGCTTAGTCTCGCTTCCATCGAATTGCTGTTGCTTCAGTTCAAAAGGATGTATCTTTGAATAGCAGGTAGGGAGAATTTGCCCGTTCTGCACCATGAGCAGATAGATTCTTGACTCGCTGGGACTCTCTGTTTGCTTCTTTTCATAGAATGCCTACTGAAAATATCTCGACTTAAATCTTTTAACCTATTCAGGTGGTGTGAATGTCATAACATGTATTTTGTTATCCAGTTGTTGCCTTGACTTTTGCTCTCTGTGGCAACTAGCGCTGTCGCATTGGTGCATTTACCATAGAAAGAATGCAGAGCAAATTGTTCAGACTTGGGACAAGCAGTTCCGCAGCTCTAGCAAGGAGCAGAAGGTCCCTTTCCTTTATCTTGCTAATGACATCTTACAGAACAGCAAGCGCAACGGGACAGAGTTTGTAGAAGAATTTTGGAAGGTTCTCCCTGGGGCGCTTAAAGATGTAAATGAGAATGGTGATGACCGTGGGAAGCAGGTGGCATCTAGGCTGGTGGGTGTTGTATATTGATGTTATGAGTTCCCAGCTGTTGCATATCTGTTCTGAAAATACACGTATACCCTGTTAATATTGTCGTGTGGCTGCAAAAACGTATTAGTAACGCACAAATGTCTCCTAGGTTGACATATGGCAAGAAAGGAGAGTTTTTGGCTCACGTGCCGGGGGCATCAAGGATGTGATGCTTGGGGCAGCTCCCCTTCCTGTTTTAGATATGACCAAAAAGCGCTCTCACAGTTCAGCAATAAGGATTGTTAAAAGAGATTCACGTTCTGTGAAACTTGTAAGATTTTCTATTCTTCCTACTAGACTATTTTTTTTAACACTTGTACTTGCTAAGAAGTTATCTCAAATATTATCACCATCTTTGATCAGAGACTAGGCATTGGAGGAACTGCAGAGAGGATTATATCTGCATTGCACACTGTTCAAAGTGAACAAGCAGATGAGGATGCTGACCTGGAAAAATGCAAGACTTCTATGCGTCATGTTGGAAAGATGGAGAAGGACGTCGACAGCGCCTGTAGCAAAGGTAATACTTGTTGCCAGCCTGGGCAGAGTCCTGCATTTTGCTACCTCAGTAGACTTTCTTAAGACGTCTTCTGTATGCAGCTGAAGATCCTCGTCGTGAAGTTCTTTGCACAGAACTAAAGGATGAGGAGGCTAACATGAAAAAATGCATCGAAACGCTAAAAGTTGTTGAGACGAACAGAGCAGCTGTTGTGTCTGAATTGAAGGAGGCATTGCAGGAACAGGTCAGAACTTGTCTTTTCGAATATGTATTAGCTTGCTACTGTTACTTGTAATTTGTCGATGGAGCTGTGGAATCTGATTTGTTTATGTTACTCAGGAATCTGAACTGGAGAAAGTCCGCACTCAGTTACAGGTAATGTTTTCCAACAATTCCAAACCATGGAAACACCGATACATGCTTATAGTGTTCTGTAGGATGTAAACACTTGCCATTCTTATGTTTCTGAATTTTCCAATGGACAGCTAGCTGAAGCAATGGTACATGAAGCCTCCAACATGCAGCGGAGACTCAAGAATGAGCCAACCATTCCGCTGCCCAAATCAGCAAAGGTGCTTTCCAATGGGCAAGTAAAGGAGCAGCAGAAGACAGCTGCTGCTATCCTTGCGGACAAGATTGCAGCATCATCAAACTCTCAGCAGATTCTGCAGTCTGCACTTTCCAAGTTTGCTGCTGAAGAAGCGAAGAATTCATCTGAAACACGCTCAGATAAGAGGCAGAAAACTGACCAACTTTCACAGGTATCAAGCGTTGCAAATGCTGCTGCTTTCGTTCCAATGCCACAAGTGGTTGCCACAACAGCCCAGCAGCAGCCCCAGGCAATCTTAGTGCAACAAGCACCTATGCAGAGCCAAGCCCCTGCATCTCAACCCCAGTACAATATCTACCAGGCCCCTCCCCAGCAGTTTGTTCCTCAGCCTGGGGGTGTAATGATGGGCATGCCTTATAACATGAGCACCATGGCCCCGCCGCCGCCGCCTCCACCGCCTCAGATGATGAACCTAGGAAGGCCCTCACCTTCGGCTCCACAGCCTCAAATGGCTGTCATGCCGCAGACTCAGCCACCAACACAACCGATGCTTCAGCAGCAGATGCAGATGAACCTAGCGCCTCAGATGCAGTTCGCCCTTCAGCCGCCTGGCGTGCCGCCTTTCAGGCCCATGCAGCCACCTCCTGGGATGCAATACTTCCATCCCCAATCTCAGTGACAGTTTTGGTAGCCCAGCCCTCTAAAGTTTTCGACAGGTTTTCGATTTAGCGTTGACTGGTAGGCAGGATCTGACTTGCTGTAGAGTATACTGTTTGTGCTGTTCATTTCGCCATGTTGTTGTACTGTACATGTAATGCGATGAGAGTTAAAAAAGCGAGGAGGGTAATAGAAAGATTAAAGATTCACATAGGCCTGCTTCGATCTCGTACATTTGCACGCCTGCACCGTATATGCTTGATGAGGGAGCCGAAATTTAGAAAATGGAGGTGGTTTGGTAGGTCGAGTTTGCTGCTGTAAGTGAGGTGAGTTTTCTTTTCTCATTTTTGAGCATGCAGGGAGAGTTTATGGGGCCTGATGCTTAGCATTATTATTTTTACATCAACCGAAAATATTTTTGGTAGCAAAGGCAACGAAATACAGCAATATTAGTTTTGCAAATACAAAAGCCTGGAGCAAGATTGCGCACTGGTCCTGATCGTTGGCGGGCCTGTTTGGTTCACAGTGTGAAGGAGCTGCACTGCGCTCGGCCTCAGGGGTCAGGATCTGGGCCTCCTGGAAAAGAGCAAGAGGAACACGAAACCCATGCCGTTTTGTTCCGTCAGACAAAACCACAGATAGGCTTCAGAACGTGTTTTTCCCAAAAACGCAGATATGCAGATATGCCGTTTTGTGCTTGCTAAAAATGACTTTGCGTTACCCAAACCATCCATTTCCTAAACTTGTGTCGCAGTTCGAACTTCCAAGGGCAGGTTCTGTATGAGTTGAGGCAGAGATGCTACTGCGTCTCTCTGATATAATGTAGTCTCTCTAATATGCATGGTCCAGGCCAATAGCATTCTTTTTTTATAGAGGAAACATAGAAAGAAATTGTGATCTTGCTGGCAATATATATAGCCCTGCGGGAACATGCATTGACCGGATGTTGCCAATGCGAATTTATCTGACAAATATTTATATGTATGAATACATCTACCTCAGTACTACTCCAGAGAACAAGTTCAGACTTACCGGGTAAATGCTCTGGGATCTTTTACATGAACCCTGAACAAGCATGGCATTTGACGCGTATACCTTCCTGCAATTTCGTTCGATTTCTGATGGCTTAAACCGGATAACGGTTTGTTGGGATGGGAGACCTACTACAACTTGGCAAAGCAACTGGACTCTCAACAAAGCGGTTAATCGCGTGCCTCTGTAGCCGGCAGATAAGAAAACAGAATGCATAAAAGACTACTGAGTAACTTTTCATTGCTAAATTTCCTTTCTCTGGTACACTAGAGCAGGCAGACCAAGTTCCCACCATAAATCTGTAGAATAATTTAAGCAATGAATTGTTTTCTATTGGCAATGCATTACAAAAATACTAAAACCTGGATGTTCTGAATGTTGTGGGAGGACAAAACTAGGATCTACTCCGTATAAATGAAAGGTAATTTGAAGAACCTTGATGACTTGTTGAGAACAAAAACAAATCATGCAGAACTGTTCGTCTAGATGAAAGTTCTTTTTCCATGAAAGCTCTTGGGTTTGTAATATGTATTTTATTATCTATACTATAAAAGACCAAAAAAATTGATAAATACTTCTCATCCGGCACCGGCTAAGAAATTTGAATAGAAAAAATATAAACAAATATTACATCTTACGGGGTGGCCCACTAGTCAGAGACCAAGGAGGCCTAATATTCTTTGGATCAAGATCTTAAGTTACATCTAACGGTTGAAACATATGATGGGTATAAATTTTTAGATAACGTGTATTTATTAATTTCTTCGCTGTTTTATAGTATAATATATATAGACAGGGACTAAGGCACCTCCAGTTCCCTCAAAAAAAATATATCAAACTTGTTACGTTCATCACTGCACTTACAAAAACATTGCGTCATCACCGCATCACAATCACAGATTTATGTTTTGGACATTGAGTCTTGTACATCTATACATACATTCTACAGTACATATTATTTTAATATTTAAATGGCCTTATTATACAAAACTCTACATCGTGTGCTCTAATTAGTTTAATATTCAAATTATTTATGGCATGAGCATTCAACACTGGTAGATTTTTCCTTCCCATGCTACATCTAACACATGCCGCCACGGCTACAATTGACATGCATGTATAACGGTTTTAATGTCAACAATTCTAATAATGGAGGAGTAGCAAATCGTCCTTGCCACTTCACCAACTTATGGATTGTTGATGGTAGGAGGTCATCACTGTTAGAGAATGAGGTAAAGCATACATGACAATTTGATAGTAAATATCTGTTCTTAGAAAATGTATTATCAAGAGAGAGAAAAATAAAAATGGCGACGACACGCATATCATCATAGATAAACAAAGAAGAAGAGGCCATATATGATACAAATATGCTTGAAAGTGGTGAGGATATCTGGATATGGATGTCCTCATTAAGAGACTTTGTATGGTTCTTGAGGCTCTAGCTCCTCCTAAACTACTATGGTAGGAAGACGTAGTTTTGATTCGAGATGCAAAAAAAGCAGAGAAAGAAAAAGAGGACTTGGCAGCGGAACCACGATTTCTAGCTCCATCGGCTCTGGCTCTGGCTTTGCATGCTTCTAAGACGGGACAACATGAATCTGTGCTAAATGACCCCTAACTAATGAAAAATAGACCAACAATGGCGGAATTGGTAAATACAGATAGAGATGCAAACGAATCGGATACCGATATTTTACATTTGTTTTCGTGTTTATATCTCACATACGGACAAATGTAAACTCCTCTAAACAATTTTAGTTCGTATGAAATATCCTTACCGCTTGTATCCCTGATATCAATGATGGTCAAATGCTTAATGGTAATGTATATAAGTCAAGAACTATTTTTGTCATGTCACATCGCTAATTGTTAAATATGCAAAACATATAAAAAAATCCTCCACAAAAAACTTATAAAAGTTGAACTAGAAAAAGCCTAATATATGACATTATGATGAGAACCATTTTTTTATGATAGTACTGCGTGATTGGTGAATGTCGCGTTTGATTTCATATGCAGTGTTTTTACTGTTATCTTTTGCTTTAGATCTTTATTGGAACATGAAAGAATAAAGCATAGAGATATATATAAAAATTTTGCAGGAAACAGTTGATTTTCATGTAATAATAAATAAAAAGAAACATAAGATTCATGAAAAATTCTAGGATTCCATTCCAGGGGCCTTTAACCTTGAACTATCCCCAGTTTTTCTTTTCTTTTTCTCCAAGCGTTCATTCAGGCAGGAAGCTGCCCGTGCCCGGCGACGCGCCGCTCTCCCTCTTCGCCTCCCCTCCCCTCCCCTCCCGGCCGACGCCTCTTCCTTGCTGCCGCCACCGTCGCGCGGCACTGGGCGGTGGCCGTGCAGGGCGATCGGGTCCGCATCGCTCGACTGCCCCTCCACCTCCTCACCCTCACCCTCACCCCAGCGGCGAGAAGAACAAGGGGCGGTGGTCTCCACTGACATCGCCCACCATGCTGCGCCGGTACGGGCTCTGGCTCTGGTCTCAACCCACCGCACCCTAGGGTTTGGATGCCTAATGCTCTGTTCTTCCTGCCACTGCAGGTGCGTGCGGGATCTGCGCCCGCTGCAGTCGTTCGCGAGGGTTCCCAGGCCGATATCCGGCGAGGTACGCGGTTCCGTTCCCGATGATTGTTTGTTCTCGCTGTTGTCTGTTATGTTAGAAGACTGGTTTTCCGTTTGAGCTTAGTCACAGGAGACTTTTGAATTGGTGAATTAGCTAGGTAGATTGCTGCTGCCTCCATTAGGTTGGAAGTGCTGCTAAGGCTGGTAATTGTGTATGGTGTGACGGTAGGGAATTCTAGAGGATCCACATTTTGAGATTGAATTAAGTAAGCAAGGATTTTTTGGAATACAATGCTGTGATGCTGTGACATGTGTCCTGACCCATTGTTCACCTGTCTGAGAAAGTTCCAGGATTTAGGATGATAAGGGTACTCAGCTAACAGTAATGTCTACTTATTGGTTATGAAAGTAATATCAATCCCATTTCATGTTTGGTTCAGGTATTCAATATTGGGATACTTAAGTTCATGTCATAATGTATTACTGTTGGTGGCTGGCATATTGATCTCCAGGCAGATTATTGAGATGCTTTTTTCTTAATCAGAAAAATCATATTTTCTATGAGAGTTTGCAACTGTTCCGTGCTGTGCCTGATTGTTGTAATGTTATTGGCTCATGTTTTAGTAAGCTTTGGATGGAGTTATTTTAGCTGTGATACTTAAACTCATGTCACAATGGAATGCTATATCCCACTTGGATTTGGAGTCGTGTTACATATAAAAAAACTCGGCCGGTGGGGGAAAGACCGCCCCCACGATATGGCCATGTTGTTTGTTGGTTAATCGTAATGAGGCCGGGGATTTTTTGATTCTAGTATGCTATATGGCCAGTTTTTTTCCCCATGTAGAGCACCAAATATAATCCTGCCGTAATTATTTTTTCCTACTGCTTTCATAAAGCTTGTCTAGATAGTATATGTTCAGTGGAACTGACATGGCCTATCTGGTCCAGAGTCCAACATTTCTTAAATCTAGAAGCAACTCGACAAAGGCATCTCCAAAGAGTTCTACACAGAATGCTGCCCCAGGTCCTCAAGTACAACCTTCTCAGTCAGGAAGTAATGTTTCAAAGCTTGTTCTTGGAACTCTTGTGGTTGGTGCAGCAGCTATGGGTGCACATCAACTTGGTTATATAGATCTTCAATTTAAGGACAAGAAATTGCCTTTTAGCTTAAAGAAGGAAGATGCTGTAAAGGTGTATGAAGATCTGAAGATTCCTTCTGAACTGAAGGTTGACCAGACACAAAACATGTCTGGACCAAACACTGAGATTGTTCAAGAGGGTAATAATGGGGTTAATACTCCAAAGGACGTTCCGAATGATGTGGTGGTGGCACCAGAGGTTCCAACCAATGGGGATCAGCCTGCTCCTGCGGTGGAAAAGAAATCAGAAACCCTAGCGCATGAGACACATCCAGTTCCAGATGAACATGGATCTGATCCTAAAATGCGATCTGAAGAATCTCCAGCAGTTGAGCTGAAGACAGTTCCCATTGATGATAATGAATCTGGTGAAGTTCCTCATGAACAGAAAACTGATGAGATAGACAGCACAGTTCCTCTTGTACAGTCAACCCCAACAACAGTTAGTACGTATGATCACCCCACAGATCCAGATGCACCAAAGGTATATTACATATATTCCTTCTTATCATGACGTTTGCATGTTGATTGATAGAGGATAGTATTTTTGTTTCCTAGTTCCAAATTGGCACTTGAATAAATTCTGAGTGTAACATGGATACCAGGTCCTATTGGTCTTATTAAATTCCTAAAAATTGCAAATGAATTTCTCGTGCAGTTTGGTTTACATACATCAGTGTAGATATTGTATTGGTTTATTGTTGCATTGGTGCATCTATGTTTGTCTATTTATGACTACTTAACTTGACCAGACAGCTGGCACTCTTGAAGAACATTTTGATTGTGAACTGGTTTTGATTTATGGGACTCTTAATTTGAGTACTGGAGCTGTTTGTTTTTGTCACAGGGATCACAGTTTAGCTTTACATCGTTATAAACTATTTTATTTCTTTGTTATCACTTTAGCATCCTCCATCTGTACTTCTGTAGTATTCATCTAGCACAGTTGTTGAAACTCTTCTATATTACTATCCTGCTTTCTCAATGGTTGATGATGTTGTTTCTTATTATTGAATCGATCCTTGTCTGTAGGATCTAACTGGAGCTGTTGCTGTTGAACAGAAATCTCTTGCGGACACATATTTACTGCAAGATGAACCTAGTGTTTCAAAAGATGCAGTAAGTTCAATGTTGAATGTTCTAATGTTTTAGACTATAACAATATGATAAATGACTTTCTATGGGCAAAGAGGTTTCTAGAAATAACTTGATGCCACTTAAATGACAATTCTTCCATGTTATTTACTTGATTATCCTTTTTTCTTTTCTTCTTATGAAAAAAACCAGACCATTAAGGAAACAAGAAGTGATGAAGTTGCTCGTGAGAAAACTTCTGAAGATGGTAAGATTGTACTTGATATCATTGAGGCTATTCATGCTGCCGAAAAGAAGCAGGCAGATGTAGATGCATACATGTATTCAGAAGAGAGAAGAAAGTTGAAGGTGCGCTATTCATTTACATTTTATGTTTTTTGCTTATATATGCTTATATAGCCTACCCCAACTTGCTTGGGACAAAAGGCTATGTTGTTGTTGTTGTTGCTGCTTATATATGCTTATACACTAGTTTACCTTTGTGGTTTACACTATTATTTTCCTCACTTTATTGTGGATTTTAAGCAGTCAACAAACCTTTCCCTAAATTAGGCATTGGATAGTATTGTTTTATGTGCTATGCTTTTCATTTTCAGGAGAAGTATGAAAAGGAGCTGAAAGACACCAGGGCCAGGGAACTAATGTATGCAGAGGAGGCAGCAATCCTCGATAAGGTATGAAGTAGACGTGATTTGATCCATATTATGTTTCCTTAGACTTCAAAAGGTAGGAAATACTACTTTTAGTGCATTAAACTAAAGCTTGGCTATCATAGTGTACTTGTAAAATTAATTAGTATAGCTATGTCATATTATGATGTGAGGCTCTGTTTTCCTGTGGCAATCTGGAGATTTTTTAATTCTTGTTATTAAAAACACCACAGTTTAAAGCAAAAGTCCCAAATACTCTTAGTACGATATGCATGCTATCATTATTCAATGTAGGCTAAAAATATATGAATATTTTGTTTCATTGAATTTCTGATAAGACCAAATAGACTCCCGTTGGGGCGTAACCCTCTTAGCGACGCGCC